>AP028920.1:10884091-11439091 GCA_036186465.1 Nesidiocoris tenuis
TCATAAATTTCTCTCAAACACGAATACTTTTAAAAATATAAGCAAATAAATAAAACAAGTCCTAAAATTTTGAGGTTTTTGGTAATTTTTGTTGTAACGCCGCGCGATTCTGAGGTGGCAAACCGAAAATTCGAACTGAGAACTCCAAAAAACATAAAAAACCGTTGACACACCTGTTTCAGCATTTTTTCTCCGAACCACCCCTTTTGAGCACGCATTTCCTTTTCTATTGGTCGAAATTTTCTCTATAATCTTATTGGAAAATTGGACGGTATTAATAATCGCGTTCCGAAATCGGTGGCGTTGGTATTTCCTATTCGGACGAATAATAGTTCCTCCCAGTAATTCGTGGCATTTCCTCGAAGAAATCGAACTGGAATATTCCGCGGAAACCGCAGCCCGCCGGCCATTTGAATTAGAATGGTTGATTGCTCTGAGTAGATGAATGTGACCGACTCGTTAAGCATTTGTGGCCTCAGTCGGAAAAACCTCACTCTTGGTTTTCATCCATTTCCTGGGCCCCCATGGCGGAGGGAGGTTTGAATTATTACCGCGGACACCATTCAACCGTTGACGATAACATCGATTTCATCCCCAATCGCCCGCCATCGGGCTTACCCTTTTTCCCTTCGTCGAATTTTTATCAATATTGCCACGTTCAAATTAAACATTTTTATCATCCCTCTCGTTTATCGCGATTTTCGCAGCGCTCTTTTCACTTTCGATAATGACATTGTTCCTTCCGCTCGCTTTCGTTTGACTTTTACGGCGGAATTCAATTTTTGAAAAGTGAGAAAAAAAATAGGAATGTTAAGTGAATATTCTGGTAACTGAATTTGAAAATAATAGACGTTGTTCATAAATCTGTCTTTGCGATTCTACCATTTCACTCACACTTGGAATTTTAGCGTGCCAACGATTCTATCACGTTCTCCAGACTTTTCAAAATCAGGATAGGTCGGAGTTTATCGAATTCATGCCCTTGATTCTATGCAGAATAAGGAATACCTAGCAGAAAGGTTTCAAGAGACGCACGTGCCTCGGGGCATTGGGAAAAATGCGTTTTCATCTTTCCACCTTGAAAATTGATTGGGTTCCCTTAAAATAATAAGTCACAGAATGGAATAATTCTCATTTATGACAGCAAGGACTCATAAATGCGAAAATTACCGTACTTTTTTCATAAAAAGTGACCTCATGAAGAGAGGGGAGAAGAAAAGATCCTGCGCTGCCTGGGTGGGGGAGGCTGGTTTTGAATCGGCTCTTGCGCCCGGGTGGTGGGGGTGCTGGCGGTGGGGTCCCGCCCATGAGTGTGATTTTTTTTGACCTATCATTGTATTTTATTGTTGGAAATAAAGCCATTCATTCATTCATTCATTCAAACGTACTTACCTCGAAGACTCACTTACCTCAACCTACTAGTTTTCCATCGAGGTACAGTTTATGATTTTCTGGTGCTTATTTGTTTTGTTAATCATGCATTTTCCAGCAAAACGCTCCGGTTTATATAATAATATAATGCGCAGGTTCATCGCCTTTGGAAAGTGGCAGGGAGGCAGTGACTTCACACTGGTTGACGGACGATTTATCGTCGCTTTTCAAAGGAGTTTTCGTCTCGCTTCAAATGACCGCCTCTCGACGAATTAGATCCCTTCATTCCGTAGACAGGGTTTTACGGCTCTCATTAGAAGATAGGCGACGAGGGAGAAAGAACACTGAAATCGGACACTAGAGTTGTTGGAGAGACAAACTAAAAACGAGCTAGGATTAAACCTGCGGTGGATGGAGACTGAAAAACATAAAATCGAGAAAGAGAAAACTGCTTTTTTAGAGGGTTGATATATCGTGACAAATCGTACCGGTCGCCTTCCGCAGAAGAAGAATAGCTTGTAAAAACCGTTGCTTCTATTTTCAGATAGTTCTTGATCTAGGTTTAAGCTTGATCTTGGGTTATAGCCGCAAAACAGTTTCTAGAGGGTGTCAAAAACATAACCACAACCCTAGGATTAGCCTCGTCAGACATGACAATGTCATGACATTGTGTGTTCAGTTCCGATACTGAGGTTGGACCAGGTTTTATTGGCTAGGACATCTAGGTTAACAACGTTGAAGTTGTGCAGTTAACTTCTATCGTTTACTGCAGATTTTACCAGCAATAAAACTAGTATAAAATCTATTTTGACACCGATCGATGACATCGAATCTTTTATACAGCTTAAACTAAATTGTTGGTGAAATTGGCCCTGAAATAGGACCACAGGGTATGTTACCTTTCTATAGATTACCTAGTCCTCAAATTATCACCAAAAACATACTGGGCCGTCATACTGAGAATTTCTAGGAAATTTAGCTAGCGTAATTGGATAAATCTGTCTTCAAATGCATTGATAAAACGGCCCGAAGTATCGGCTAGCCAGTTACTCTGGATCTTACTTTTCATCCTGAACAAGAACGACCGCCGTTGATGAGAACCGTGTTCGTATCTATCGAAAAGAACGATACCGTAGCCGCTCGTCGATACCCTGTCAGAAGAGCTTTGTCATTTCCGCTGCTTCTTTTTAATCTCTCGAATTCTCATCTCCCCCAGTCATCGGACGAATCTTTTTCGTTCGGAAACCACGCGACTGATCCGCTCCGGAGCTGCTCTTTTCTTACAAACAATACCGCGCCTATCGCGCCATCTCACTCGGACTAACTCGATCACGGGACCTTTCTGTCTCAACCTGGCCACCCATCCCATAATACCGGCCGTTTCACCTTAATCTGAATCGCTACCGAGAAGCCGTCTTTCCAATTCCGATCGACTTTTCAGCAAGCGATGCAGGAGGCTTAAAATTGCTTCATTTTAAACAATCCTCCGGATTCATAAGCCCTTTTTTCTCCCCAGTCACCTCAACATTGGTAAGGAAGGAAGAGGATTTTCCGTCCTGTTCAAATAATCCCTCACCGGATTGTCCCTTTGCGAGGAATCGCCTGTGAATATTCAGTTCGAGCGAATGAAGCATTAAGCTATATCCTATTGAGGCCCTATCGGATCAGATGACACTGCAGTTGGACGAAGCTCAGGATTTAGCCTACGAACCTGTAACGCACGAATTGAATTGAATTACAAGTAATCTACCACGGTCATACCCCTGCAAAATCCACCGAACGACGATTTTTTTCAGTCCGCTTGGAGTCATCAATATAGAATGTACGGCTTAACGTGCGTAACGAACTGTAGTAAATTATCATCCGTGATGTACAGTTGACCCGAGTCGGAATTTGAGCATTTGAATCACCACTGAGTCCGTGATGACAGACTGTGGCTGTCATATAGTCAAATACCTATAGGCGCAATGAAAATTTGTGTTGCTCCTTACCAAAAATTAAATCTCCGGAATTTGATTCTACGAATAAAATATGACCTCAATTCCTCGATGTGCACAGCGAACAAGAATAAAAATCCCATCCTTGGATACGTAGCCTCATTGTGTGGCCCCTGGGACTCGAATCGCCTCCGGTTTCATATCTCAGCATCCGAACAGCATAAGAACTCATAGATCGCATTGCCGCTGGGAGGGAAACTCTCCCAAGACTGACATCCCGGTGGGCGGAAGTAGCGAAGATGCGTGGGTGGATGTAAATGCGTCGTCCTTTACCCACTGCGTTCATCTCTGTTGGAGCAAACATGAAAACAATGACAATTGGATCTAGTTCCAGGAATGAAAGTTTTTTACTCACGCGTAGGAACATTTTTTCAAACGGCTTTTTTCTTAAGATAGGAACACCCAGGAGAAAATCGACGATGGAACTGCAACACTGCACAATTCCGAGCATCGTGTCTTTTGGGGGCGTTTGGGCTGCCTACTTCTCAAAATTTGGATTGGTGGACACTCGGCATATGCGTCCATAGATTGCATGACAAAAGGAAGTGTTGATTCTACACAGAATGCTAATTTTCGATACCTTAATATCATACTCGTAGTATAATACCGTGCACTTTCATAGAAAAATACGAAAGATTGGAATAATTCACATTATTTATGATACAACTATGCGCCTACCTTCCTTTTATATTTTCAACCCTTCAAGCCAAAAGCCCGCTAATAAGCCACCTTGCACGCAAGTGGTGAGGATAGCTCACGAATCGTATCCCAGATGGTCGGAAACTCTTTGGAAGATGGCACCACTGCCGGTACCTCCAAAAGCTGAAATCCAGAGGCTCCGGATTTGTTTGCATACACAATGGTAGAACCAAGAAGTGTAGGGAGAAGGTTGTTTTACATATGAATCGACGGACACCAGTGCAGGAACTTCTTTGTAAGCCCGCCCCACTTACTATGGTCCTTTTTCCTCGGAGTTTTTCTCTTTCTCCGACACGATATCAGATCCTATTATTGTTCAGCCTTTCAAATATTGGTCAAAACAATTTCCTGATTTCGTACCAATAAAAGCCTTCCTCCAATGAATACGAATGGCTCGAACGACCGTCGGAGCGCAGCTAGTTTTCAAAATTCACTGATTAACATACGTATTTACGGCATCATTCGAATAGTAAAGGCTCTGCCTACCAACCAGCGCTCCTGCTGTTTAAATTTCGAATTTTATGTCCGAACTTGGGGGGTGCTTCGAATTTGAATACCAAAGGAAGGTATTATTTATTTGAAGCCGCGGGGCGCACAGAATCGATAAGCACAACCGATCGGAGAACGCTTGATTTTAATAAAATCGTTATTGATCAGGCACTTCTTCAAAAATCTAATAACAACAGCTGCATACTGAACACAGCCCTTGAATCCCTGATGACTGATTTACTGTCAAACTGATTTAAAACGTTTGCACCTTTAGCTCATTAGCCTGCAATTGTTTGTTCGCTGCAGCAGCAACGGTGGAAATGGATACATAATACATTATTAATATTATTAATAATATGTTTTTTCATGTCAACTTTTTTGTTGAATTTCTATAATGCGAGGGTCTTTTATCTGTCGAGGGGGGGGGGGATGACGTCACGGAACAGACACGTAAAAGTCCCTTTTCCCCCTACTGTTCTCAAATATAAAACGGATAAAAATTTTATCTATATTTAATATAGAAATTTAATCGCATGTTTTTGAAAGCAAAACAGCCAGTTGCTCGCAGCACTGAAGTCATTTTTCTGAAACCCCGAAAGCGTTAAAACAACTTGTGGAACACGATAACAAAGACAAGAATGATCATAAAAACAAACCCAACCCTAGGCCATCTACCTGAGACTCAGGTAGGTGAGCACCTGATTATCTAAAATGGAACTGACAGTTGACAAGCAGCAGTTGACCTTAATCAAACTCTTGACGACTTAATACACGACGACTCCCACTCCGAATATGTTATTTTCACTCTCAAAATATGAGTAAAATAACTGATGATGGAATTTGCATTTGAATATTAGGTACAATTTCTTTGATGCAGAACTCATTTTTGTTCAGTCATTTCTAGTTCAGAACACACGACAGGAAATGGGCAATAAATTGTTTAGGATCGACCCGTTATTGAATTTTGTAGTCAAATATCTGGGGTAGGGTTTTCAAAAAAAGGAGAAAACGTTTTTCCGAAGAACCCAAACCCTGATATTTGAATACAAAGAAGATGTTTATAATAGAATATAGCATAAAATTCGCTATACGACTCCAGCTGGTGTAGAATGGCCAGTCATTCTCTCGTAAGCTGGGAAATTTGCAGATGATTACCGGATGCTATGTTGCCCGAGGTAATCGTGGCGTAATTTCGAGAAGCTTGAAAAGATGTCTCGTTCTTCCTGAAAAATGAAGTCCGCCGTTCTCTTCTGGAACAAACTTCTTTCGGACACAATAACCTTTGTGGCTGAGGTAATTGCCAGAGGGAACCATTGTCTCAAGCTTCTAATAATAAGAATTGAGCTGATTACCTACTCTTTAGGACGAGACCAAGTCGAGTAATTGTTTTTTGTTTGAAACCTCATTTTCTCTCTGGTTGAGAGAAGAAAAATCTGAACGAATTTGTCCGACATTGTCGCAGGAAAGGACAGTTCTTTCGTACGACCTTATGAAACGCGAAATTAACTCCGTGCCTCCGGCGAATTACTGAGCTTCAGGAGCAATATTTTTGCTTATCAGTCGAGTGCCAAATATTGTTTAGGGTAGGAGGCACATTCATAAATAATCATGAAACTGAAGAGAATGAAAAGCACTGAAGCTACCAATTCTTAATTCAATCAATAAACGATTCGATAGGAAGAAACGTGAAGCCATATCAAAATCCAAAGATCTAAACTCAATCTGAAACTCAAAATAAAACACGTAAGTACTGAACACTGATTATAATTTTTCTCATTCAAGGCCAAAGAGCCGAACGACACAGCAATGCCGTCTTCTCAACTAGAACTTCTTCGATCCCTGAACTCTGACTTAGCGGACGGCTAAATCGGTCAAGGAAGTCGCCGACGTAGCAGAAATTAAATATTTATGAGGAAAAGAATCTCGACGAATGATCCATTGCCCCGAGGGCGAAACTGCATCTCCATTGCGAAGCGACCTGCGCACTCGCGAAGCAAAAGTCAAGATTTCCGAAGGCCGCGCAAGCATAGGGTCAAGGTGAGGTGCGGGCAAAAGCTCACCTTTTTCTCACGATCTGGAAACGTGTGGTGCGGATAGAGAACAAGGAATTTCTCGCCACTACATTGAAATATGGTAGCCTTCACATTCGAAGGTTTCGAGTTGAACAATGAAATAGACCAGTTTTTATACATAGAAAAAAATACGCATAAAGTCTATTCGGGATTCTCGTGAACGGAAGTTAATCGTTAAAAATTCAATTCTTCACAAGGTACCCATATAGCTGGCAACGAAAACATGCTTAAATCTCTTTTGTGACACATGTTTAATTCCGATTCGAGATAAAAGTTGACGATGAGCTTTGTCCCTCAAAATCGAAGACGTCAGATCTGCAGAGCGTGACAGGATGCTTGAAGATCCTAACACGTTCTAAGATGTCAGATCGTGTCAAATACCGAAATGTCAATTTGTTTTCCATCATCTGATAGTCAGGATTAGACGTGACTGGGTCGGTATCCCGGCCTCAGTGGTCTTCCTATCTGTAGATTCAGTTCCATCTCTTTCGGTTCTGGACCTCACTTCTGGAACATGGTACAATACGGGTCCGAGAAGAGGAGTGAAAGGCCTCCCATATCCCGAGGTCCTACCCGAGGTCAAAGTCTCATTCTGATGCTAATGCAATTGATTTGGAATCGCGCGTCTCGTAGGCTTCGTACGGGTCTTCGGGTCGAATGCCTGAAAGCGCCCAGGGCTTTTACTGCTCGTCCATTATCTCATAGAAACAGGATGAGTCACATTGTGCGTTGAGTTTTTGACTCAAGTCAAAACACGCGGGTCAAATCAAAAATAACAATAGGCGAATGAATTACAATACGCGGCGGAAGCCAATGACGTTCTGATTGCCGCCAAAGATTGTCCTTCGCCAATCCAAAAAAATAATTGTGGGAGCGGAATGGTTAATCCAATTCATGGCATCCATGAACAGAGTTGCGAGGAACAATCCTGAGGAGGGAAATTTTATTGAATGAGTTGAGATGCTGGAAATTGAAAAATTTAACCTTTGTCGCGAGGTTTGTTGTTTTCTTGTATCTCCTTCAACTCTGGATAAAACAAAGCCTGAAAGTGGACAGTTCTTTCAAGCATCTCGTGATTCAGTTTCCAAGCTAACTCTCAAACTAGGTTGCGGAACGGCATGAAAAGTACAGCAGGAAGAAACGTTAGTTTATAACAAGTGGAATTTTCATGAGGAGAGTACCCTGGCTCTGGAAATAGTGAAAAGGAACTGGAAACTGAGGAGAGGAGAGATTTATACGAGTCTGCCCCCAACCTTGCACTGTATCAGTCACATCATCTTGGAAGTTCCGTAAATTGTTTCTACCGTAGGAGAATACTAAGTGGCCGTGGAGCTGAACTCCTCCAGTAGTTTTCCTGGCTGGGAGAGACCTCGCAAGCGATTCAGCATTACAAAATAGAGAGCGAATCTGACTACGAAGCCATTCACAAAAGAGAAAAAGTGAGTCCGGTGTCAGAATTTCTGCACTGGCATGAAGAAATATTGCAGGTCACAAAAAATCCAAGGCTCTTACCTATATTTCAAGAACTACACCCGCAACCCACATCTTTAAGGTGTATGATCGACCTACAACTAGATCGGCAGTCAATTATGGGGACTGAAGTCAAAAAGCGGAGACTCCTGTTTTTTGCCGAGCTTTCGCTGTTTATTTCACCTTCATCAGGGCCTGATTAACACGTCAGGAACATTTGAAATTAGGTACTAATAAAAATGGAACTATTCTTATCCTGAGTACTTAGTCGAAAGAGATAATGAGGAAAAACTATTGTTGGCATACTTACTTAGAACATTTCTTAAGGTGGCATTTTTTTGTTCTCCATTCAGAAGTTGAAGGTGGGTAGCTGTATTTTACCACCTTAAGAACTGTTCCAAGTATCCCAACAATAGTTTTCAAGTATCCCTTTTGACTAAGTACTCAGGATTAGAATAGGTCCATTTTTCATCAGTAGGAAACCTAATTTCAGATGTTGCCGACTTGTATGCATGTTGTTTAGGCCCTGATGAAGGTGAAATAAACACCGAAAGCTTGGCAAGGACCAGAAGTCTCCACTTTTTGACCTCAGCACCGATAATTGGCTGCCAGTCACAGGAGGCAGGTTTACCACTATCATGGAGTCTTACATTTTCATAAATATAGGTACCGATTTGGATTAATTTGGATTCTGCCATTGATGAAAAGGTAGGATCAGATGAAGATCTTCAGTCTCCTTCCTAGATCATTTCCGTCGAATTTGAGCACATTGTTTCGCTACATGAGAAATTCCTAATATATTTCCCGGATCCAGAAGTAAGCTACCTCTGCTGTAACAAGCAGTTACGACTCTTTCGACGTAAATCTGTCACGAATGGGATTTGATAAATCAGCAGCCGGGCGGTAGTAAAGTACCATTGAGCGTGCTCACGTCACATTGTATATCCTTGGGATTGCCCAGTGTGAAGGTGGACTTCCAGTTCGAACGCCTACCATGGATTACAGAAGGTCTCTCCATATCGTTGAGGACTCGTCGTAGACACAGGACACACATCTCGACTCCCAGATCAGGTCTCGACCTCATGAAGTCTTGAGATTGTGAAATATGTGGGTGCGGGACTCGCAGGTGTGCCCTCCTTGTCTTAGGAGCCGTGTTATTCGTTTTATGAATTTGAGATCCCGACTCGCCAACGACGGGACCATGTCGTGATAATAAATCGCATCCCGGGGTCAAATGTCGGAACTATACGGTCCCTGCCACGCGACGACTATGATTTAGCTTGTAGAATTATGATAACCATTCCTTAAAAAATCACCATCGTTCTGATGTGGAAATTGATAAAATTCAACTTTTCGGGCAAGTTCTAATGTTACAGGGCATTTCCAAATCGAAAGCAAAAGTAAACATTTTTTCAATTCAACGTCCGGCATGCCCTGATCACTGACGGCTTCGACTAGTGACTAAAAGACACACTTGTCGACACCGGGAATTGAATATAATTTTTGAAAATTTAATCTACCAGTACGTTGCCCATTATTTGAGAAGCAAGGCTGATTTGGCACTTGAGTTGTGTTAGGGCGTGGAAACTGGAGCTTCATATTTCTCATCCGGACTTTGAACCAGTTTTTTACATTCCGGAGGAATTTGTTACATTATGAGGAAGCACCAGTTTCCTGGTTCCAGCACAACTCCGAAACCATGCCGGCCTCGCTCCCAAAACTACTAAAGTTTAGAAAACGTTGGAAAAACATTGGTAATCTAGGTATGATGAAAAATCAACTTTTGAGACAGTTCCGCTATCCATGTAGCCTTTTTACGAACTCGGAAAGATTCTCCATAGCGCGGGGGATGAGTTGTGATCATTTTTACCCTAATGGACTGGGAAAAAGTGGCCAACTTTCAGCGCCGAGGTTTTTCGCACTAATCGTTTTTCTACTAAAAAGATTTCAACCTCGTAATGCCACTTAGCGTCCAACTTGCAAACTGCGGGTAGAAGCTTGAACAATAGTGCTTTTAGCCGAGGACTACACCAGCGGCAATATTCGAAAGCTGGTTATGGCTAGCAGGGGTTGGCCCATTATAAGTAGGCGAACATTAGCGGCTGCGACATCCTCGCCCAAAAACCGACGGGCAAAACGGAGGTCGGCAATTTCAGAATGAACGGCCCCCAGTCTAGCCGGGCTTCATTTGAATCATAATTCGCCGTTTCGTATGCCTCGTGCGATCCGGAGCGCTTTATGCTGCGAGCGAGGGATGGAAGCAGATCAGAATTGCGCCAGGCGAACTGGTTGCGTTTCGATGGCCGAATATGCGGATGCTTTGAAGAAAATATCGGGCAAATCAGCCATCAGTCGCCCGCTGAAAATTTGATTTGATCTCCTTTTTATCCATCAGCACGCAGGAGTATCCATCCTAGTCGCTAACCAAATGCTGCAATTCCCAAAATTCCAAATAGTTTCTGCCCCTTCGTGCAGCATGCATTTGCGGATAAGGTTTGTTCTCTGAACCGAATCCATTCCGGCCAATTCCAACAAATATCATTCTATGACATTTTTGTCACTCGCTTTTAAACGCCACTTTTTTATTTTTGAGATTTTTACTCGTATTCGATCTTAATTCATTAAAACGGCCATAATATCCTGAATTTATCTAGAAAATTCAATTTTGACTATACCGTTGGAAAGATCGCTAATTCTCCAACCACCCTTCAGCATCAAAAAAAAATTTTGAGGTGATTCAATAAGTTAAAATTTGGTCTGTATTTATACCTGCTGGTAAGGGCTCTTCTTAATTTATTCTGCCATATGGGAAAAATAATTCTTTCCTCGCAATCGGGAGATGCTGGCTCGCATAGGATTCGTGATATTGGGATTACCTACGCGAAACACCCTTGACACGCTGACTCGTGAACCTGCCTCACAACAAATACCAGCTACCCGTAAAGGATTCAAGCTCAACGCTCGGGAAAGACAGCTGCCGTATAATATAAAATAATAATATAAAACAATTTTAAAAATCCAAAAAAATGTACATAATCACTCTCGAAAAATCAGATATTCTGCTGATATAGCCAAAGTAACTTGATTCGAACTCATCGAGCGCAGAAAAAAATCCCTCACGCAAAAAATTCCAACACCACACACCTTTGACTACTTTCTACTCTTAGCTGTTTTTGAGCCCGACTGCAATACGAATCGCCACCTTGAAGTCCTTGCCCTGCCACCTTTATCTAATAATATTTTCACACGTCCGTGTATTAGGCCAGTCCGATGCAGCAGCTAAATCAAATGTTTCGCCCTCGGTTAAAGTTCACAAGCCTCAGCCATACAGCCGGTCTGACCCGTTGCAACAGCCGGAGGCCGAGGACGAGACGCACGAACTACAAATAACGAGAACTCGCAGTTCTTCTTTTCGAATCGGCAATAAAAAATGTCGATTATCGGTTACGGGTCGCCAAACAGACGATGAGAAATACTCGACCTCGACCAACAAGTTGGCCAACCAGGTGGACTGATAATTGGTTAATAATTTTCACATTGAGCAAATATCATGCAAAATATTCAACGTAGGAGGTGAACATTGCGTAACAGATTGGCTTCAACGAGAGGTAATGATGAAAAAATAAATTGATTCCCGGTAACACGATGTAGCGCTATAATTTATATAATAGATTTTTTTCGAAACCCATACCGGGGTGCGGTGTTGATTAAACGGTCAAATGAAAATGCAAAATATCAGTTTCCAACACAAGGAAGGAGCTTTGGGTTATTTCAGTTCTTATATTTAAGATTTATGTCGAAAACTGAGTTCAACAGAAGTTCGGTAGATATTCACTCGACATCAATGGATTTTGGAGAGCAATAAGTAACTCTTCAAGGAAAATTAGCGTCCCCGGGTTAATGCGATAAATATAAATTATTAAATTGCTGTGAAAGTGAGGCAATAGATTATCGTAAATAACCCCTAATTATTCAGGAGATTATTATTTAGGAGATTAGGGCGACAACTGGTTTTAGTTGTGTTTTGCAATATTCAAGGACATTTCCTTCTTCAGTCTCGTGAAGGAAGGGTAATTAAGTAAATAAATAATGAATGCTTTTGGTGAGATACGTTCTATACAGGATCTGGAGGTATAGGCTCACTCATGAAAGTAGGTACATTGTTATTCACGTTACAGCTCAGTAAAATAAAATGCATAGGTAAATTTCTTTAAAGTGAAATGCCATGAATTTATAGCATCGTATAAAATGTCAAAATGTCTATTCAGAAATGAACGTAGATGGTTTTATTGTGAAAATAAAAATGTCACAGGAACGAGCAAATTCCATAACAAGGGTTAGATTTTGCAAAATACATCGATGGCCAGATCTACCATGAAGATGCTAACGCGTTGGCGAATGGAGCCTCTTCATTCTGCGGTGAAGGCTATGCCTTCCGTGTATCCTTCTCCTTCATCATCAACCTCTCTCTTCAGTTGTCAGACGGCTGAGCTTCAGATTCGAGGTCTCGTCTGGTTTGTTTCTACTCTTGAACAAACAAGAAAAGCGCCCCCAGCGGTTGCCGACTGTAGCACTCGAAGTACTCGAACCTCATGCGAATTTCAGTTGGGGAAGCATTTCTACGACGGGACTTTTTGATGTTTTCCTTCTTTCTTTGTAGCGATAGAATATTTTAAAACGTCTATAAATTCGAGCATGCATTTTACAGAGACATTAGAGCCTTCATCGGCTATTCACCTTCAGGCACGTATTGGATGAAAATATAAATAAAATTATACGCGAATGGCTTTTAAAGTGTTTAGCATGGTTGGCAGAAAGTTGAAACAGAGCATGAACAAACAACTTGTCTGAGGCATCAATGAGTATTGCATTTTTAAGTCAAATTGAGAACTGTCCGGACCGAAATGAAAAAATTCCTAACCGAATCGGAAAATTTTGAAATTTAATTGAGAGTTTTCTGAGCTAATCTGGGTTGAAACATGCTCAAATTAGTTTGAAAAATTCGCAGTAAATTTGATAGGGGAAACTCTAGAAAAATGTATTGGAAGAATTATTCTTTATTTGGTTAGGGAATTCACAACTTTATCGACAAAATGTTGAAATTGATTCGGAAAATTCTCATTTTGATTCGGAATATTCTTGAAATGATTTTAGAAAATTTCTTGATTCGGTTTGAAAATTTCTCAATCAGACGATTTGGAAATTTTATAATTTGCAGGATGTGGCTAAAAATACCAAGGTGAATAAAAATATAAACTCACTGTCTTCATTACCATCAAATTTGCAACCCATCTACGGGTAGAAGGATACTTGAGTATTTTTCCACTTTATACAGCTACGATATCATTATCCATCTGTGCACCCCTGCTGAAGATAAGACGTCATCCACTTACTCCGATGGTGCTGGATAGATTTCGGCATAGCTCCGAAAAAGGTCATTTTCTAAATTGCTCAAAAACCCTTCCCTACTTCTCACGGGTAGCTCACCTAGGAAAAAGTCTCGTTTCCCTACTGGATGACAATTTCCAAGAACTACCACGAATAGTAGACGGTCCCCTCTCGGCTCTTGGACCAAATTATTTTTCCTTGGTGCTGGAGGGAAAATTGAAAGAACCTCGAGAGCAATGATGGCGATGGGAAAAATAAGAAAAGCCGGATGAGGGCCAAGGGACATTGTTATGGCCTCTTCTGGAGAACCTCCTTTTTGCTATCCGTCCCGTAAATATGGGCAGAGAATCCCTTGAAGAGACAGACGCAAGGATCTTCAGAACGTACAATAGCTCGGGGACACTTCAGCTACGAGAACCCTCTATCTTATACCCTTAACCGCTAGGACCACTATTTTCGACATGGAGACTCATCATAATACGAAAAAATACATTTTGTGCTCCTTGTTAAGATGCTGGTCACTTGGGCCGCTCGTTACGTTTTGCAAAATACGATGAACTCATACGATTGTCCGTATAAAATGGTTTTCACGGAACGTAAGGACGAAATTGTAGGAGGGGCTTGTCCACATTCATTTCCATCCAAGAATAGAGGGAAATACCAATTGGTGGATCCTCTAATTTGGGGCTGTTTCTAGGGGCAACAAAACCCCCTCTTAAAACCAAATTGTGAATCGTAAATTTTATTTATATCCTCGAGTTGATTATCTATTGTTGGTGATTTGTTGGTTTACTTTTTTAGCTTATTGAATTATTTCATTATATTGCAGATTGCAGAGTTTGTCAGCCTCCGTTATCACGGTGGGATCAGGAACCAGGAGCCTCCCCATACCGCTCATTCCTTGGACCGGTTCCTTGGGTTGCATTTCTAATTTATAGGATAGAGGTTGTTAGCCTACGTTATTTAATGTAAAGTAGAATTTTATTACATGTTTACCAATACAAAAATAATATAAGATCTATATTCTTCAATCACCCTTCATGATGCTGAAAGCAGGTGGGCATGCATGGAGGGAAAATTCATGTTGCAGTCGGCAGGGTATATCTATTCCAATGTAAGGCGATTGAAAAAATCATATACAAAATTTACTTATGGACAAATAAATCATTGTCATCCACCAATCGATGGGTGTGCGTTCCACGGATTCAAAAGACCCTTCCCCGCTAAATATTACGATTTATTACGCCATAATTATAGTCAGCACGTTACACGGTAGTGAGAATAGCGGAACACGGTTGCGAAATTGATTTCCCCCGAGTGTCTAAGTTGCCGTAAACGTCTGAAAACGGGCCTCGTAAAAGATCATTGTTTCGTCTACTCTCCCAGCCCCAGGCTTCTTTCTGGCCCATAAACTTTTATCTTCGGAATCAACTGAAATAATTTCCCTTACAGCCAACCCCCTAGGAGCAGACCTCGAGGTGGTTTACTGTCGGCGATATGACAACAAACCGTTCCCATTCTTTATTCTCGTCTTTTCCTCATTCTCGTGTTTTCCCGTCAAATTTGTCGGTTTTCCTCGGGGACCGAACTGGCCATCTCTTGCGGTCCCATCCGAGTCTGCAGTTTTAAAAATGTCGGAGACGTTTTTTCACGGAGGCCGAGGAGACCGTGGCGAGACAGTTCCGCCTATAAAATGTTGGAAGTTATGTGTTTGCTTGTTTCACTGTATAGCTAGAGTTTTAGGGCATCCTTTTTGGGTCGCATTCGATTTGTGAGCGTAGCAACAGTGTACTTTCGAGATTGGTTATTTTGGTCCGGCCTGGGATGATCGGATTGACGCTGGGAGTGACGTTTATAGGATGCACGGATTTTCGAAGGCGATGTTTTGGTACAGCTATGCGTTTTCTGAATCATTGTTCTGACAGAATGTGTAGCTGTATGCGTGATCGGTCATAAACATTCAAAAAAGAGCTCCACGAATTACAAAGCCCGATAAAAGCAGAACTCGTTTAATAACTGGCAGGGTCCTAGGAAGACATGTGCCAAAAATTTCCATTCCAATCTCGAATTTTACCCACTTTTTGAACCGAACGCATTTTTCCGAAGGCGTGAGGAATCATTTCTCAACCTAGTACAAAGGTTCATTAATAAAACATGGGAAAAGTTAAAACTGAAATGATTCTGATTTATTATCACCCCATGTTGCACTAATGCTCTCTCCCAGTTGCCAACTCGAGATCAAATAAAGATGCATTTCTAATGTCGCAGATAAAGAAGGGAGCAAATCGAGGTGGAAAAACACTGGGTAGGGCATCAGAAAATGATAGGATGATTTGTGATACAAGGGTACAACTTTGCTTCTGGAGGGTGAGGTATCGTTTTTAGGGGTCGTCGAAGTTCACGTCAGGGGCCCGACCAAGCCACCAAGACTTTTCAAGTGTATACGTATATATCAAACTTGTAGAACATTCTTTTTGATTTCTTTGTCTCCTTGCGCCTTTTTACGTTTTCCGGGTATCTTGACAAGTGTCGTACGTAGGAATACCTATAAATTATACCGAGGTTTATCTTCGTAAGTCACCCCTCCCTCGAAGGACGAAAACACCAAACCCGAAAGACAGAAGACTGGACCAGGGCTTGATTTTTTTGTCTGACTTCTACGTAAATAGATACCTTCGGATTGTGTGTATGAGATTATTCAAGCAATCTGAGTACATTGCTGAGAGACAATGCACAATGTATGCAACAATGTACTCGTGTGCCTAGTTTTTATTGACAGGGCATTGAAACTTGAGCCGTTTTCGTGTGCATAAGTAATATCAATATTTTCCACATAGGCGTGTTAATGCTCAACCTTAAATAGGACATGAAAGCGTCAGTATAATTATGTTTCCCTCGCAGTATTATTTTCTTTCCCCTCACTCTTGCACTGAATTTCACTCTTTATCACTCACGTCGTCAGATCGTTTCCAGTTCGGACGTTACAACATATAGGCCCATAGGACGGGTCATCTGGCCAGCCCAGTGGAAATGGCCCGAACAAATGGTCCGAGGGGCTTTAATCACGCCCACCAGTCGCGAAAGTAGGTTTTCCGCAGTCCGATACGATCTTTCCATTTAACCGTCGGAACAAAAGGCCACCGACCAAGGGTACAGGGATTTTTCGAGACGATACGGGTTAGCGGTGTTTCACGTTTCGACTATTGCCCGAAGCGAAATTAAAACAGGATGAGCATTTGGTGGTCATTACTGGCAAGTAGAGCACAAAATTAAACGATTTGGAATGAAATCGCAGCTACCTGAAGTCATTTTTCCACGGATAGGTGAATTCAAGCGACAACCGTAAGATATTTTATGATAGCAATAGATCAGCATGACCGAGCCACCTTGTCACAACTACTGGGAAAATAAGTTACACTAGAAAGTAAGATGGCCACGCATCACGCAGCAGGCAATATCCGGAGATTTCCCACATGCCTACGTCGAAAATAATCGCCGCCCTCCATCAGGGTGAAATCTTTTTGATTGACTCGAGTAAAATTTCATCAGGCATCTCAAGCGAGATTCGGTTGTGAATAATTTGTCCAGATTTGCCGGTGTTACGCGCAGCGGGAAGCCCTCGGTGGAGAATAATGGAAGGCTGTTCGAGAGGCAGCGAAAACGCAAGGACGAGGATTCCTTGAATAAGGAAAGAGAGCTGGGGATATGGTCCTTCTTTATGTCTTGGATCCGAGATCCCCGACTCAGGAAAATGGCCTTTTTCCCTCATCCGCTCTTCACAGGAGAAGAAAAAACATGAATTAAACAATACACCGCAGGCGCTGAATCTACTGAGGGCCCGAACCTTTTACAATGTAGCCATACTAAACGTACTCCAAGCCTCTCAGGAGCCCTGATGATCAACATGACAGGAAGGCCGTGCTCTGGGACTCGAAATGCCACTAATTCTGCATGCATATGCCCATGAATGGCTCTGCGCCTTTTCGCATCGTACCCAAAAATAATCAGATTGTACCGAGAATGAGGTCAGGTTATGAGTCCATTTGTATGTTTCAATTCAACCGCTAGTTCAATGCGGTATTCTGCGCATGGCTCCTCAATCTTGCAAGTGTACGGTCGCTTTCAGAGTTTCTAGGTCCCAAGACGACCATAGACGAGTTCTTATGGTAATCAGACGACTCCTATTTCCGCGTAAGCAATGGCAGACCTTGGAAAAGTTGAGCCAACGTAGGCTGAAGATAATGCTTCATTGTAGTTCTTTTTTCTACCCGGTGAGCAGCTTCGTTCCACCTTAGTTGAAAAAACTGGAAACAACAGAGTTCGCCAACGACCTCGCGGCCTCCCTATTCACTCTTAGTTAACAAAGAGTTAGATGACCCACGGGTGAAGGAAGAGTTCGACCTCACCCGAGACTCATAGCGAAGTAAAAGTTGGCCCATTGTCACAGTGGCCCAGTTTTCTAATGTTGTTGTACTTTAGGAACAATAGCTCCCCAAGTTCTTAGGCAGGAGCTATAGAAATTTGAACGAGCGGGAGGAGAAAATATCAGGGGAGTAGTTAACATCCTGAAGTAAAACATCCAACAAGGGACTTGCCATGGACTCCTAACTACTTAGGTACCTGAAGATAGTGATATTGAAAAAGATTTTGGGTTTGAATTTTTGCGGCTTAGGTACAGCCTATTTCCAGTTTTTCTCGATAGAACCCCCTCAAATTGGCAGAACGTAAAAGAGAAGAAATCTCATTCAAGAATTAGAGCCAAACTGATTCAAAATTTCAACAAAAAAAATAAGAAACCTTATTAGTAAATCAAGCAAAAAAGCCGGGAAAAAAATTCTAAACCCAACCTGAAAAATCGGCGATACACGGAACAAATGCAATGCAAATTTAGAATCCTAGAATCCCAGGACAAAAATCAGCCAATATTTTGTGGATGGACCCGATTTTGATAAAAATTAATCCTAATTAATCAGCGGTTTGCTCCAACTTGGTGCATAAATATGCGATTGGAAAATGTTAAGGGGTCGAAAACGGCAAAAAACTGTTTATGAGATCCTGACTTTTTGAAAATTGAATTTCTTTTGAGTAGGTAGGTACTTCAAACCTAATTCAGCTGTGAGAGAATAGCGAAGGTAAATAAAAAACGTAGCAAGTAGATAACTGTAACAACTTTAATCAAAAAAAGGCAAAAGAGATGTGAACACATTTTCTTAAATAGAAGAGAATTGAGAGAATTTTTATCGGTATTATAAAAACCGAAAGCACAAGAAAAAATTCTCTTATAAAGAAGAGAATTGAGCGAATTTTTATCGGTATTATAAAAACCGAAAGCACAAGGCCAAATGAACGAAAATTTCCAACGGGAAATATTTTCCAACTGCACGAGGAACTACACGCAATCGAAAAGTAGAAAACATGAATGAAAAATGGAGCGACAGAAAACACGAGAGTTCAACTGCTAAAATGAAAAATTTAGCTAGGTAACACAATTTTGAAAAAACGCTTTTAAATTATAGTGTTACTGGCTCAGGTCGAAAAGACCAGTCAACACATTAAAATGTCCATGTTCTGATGCTCCGGGTGCGCGAATAGTTCGTCCATGATTTTTTGAACGTTGCCGTAAATACAAGTGTTACAAATGCAACACTCGACTTCGTTCTGCTCGTCGTCACACGTGTGAACAGTTAAATGGTGGAGCCATGCAAGCTGATCCTTGAACAAAGATTGGGGGCATAGAAGGCAAAATGCAGTAAACGGTATGATGGAAGGGTTGGACAGGAATTGCAGTTTCTTGTAATTGAACATCGAAACCACATTGCTCAAATTGGCGTTTTCGAAAAGCTCCACTTGGACGAAGCTCTTTTGCGTGAATTTGGTGGCCGGCGGAAGTTCGAACGGTGGTATGGTTTTCATGGATGATATGGGGAAAGCAGAGGTAGGTGTTTGGCTTGAGGGCTGTCCTGGACGAGAAGGCTGATGGTTCGATGGTTGAGGTGGAGCCGGTTTGCTGCCAGATGGCATGGCCTGAGAACAACTCTTCATCGATTCACGAGGTTTTGCCGGAACTTTGCCGACCGGTGGACTCGGTTTTGCCACTACCTTGATTTCGAAATATTCTTCGATTTTACCCACAGACAGTTTGTGGCAGCGACTTACGTGGAACTTCATGTAGGCGCTGGCGTCAGCTGACGATACTATCATCTCAAACTTACACAGGAAGCAACGGCAACAAGAAAATTGGCCCAAGACAGATTGATCGCTCATGTTTCTGACGTGCTGGTTTGAGTTCAAGTGTTCCGGCCATTCCTTCTGCGATGATCTGAATACCACGCAAGGTACGCAGAGGAAAAAGGTGAATTTTTCATGATTGGCAAGGTTCTTCTGTATGAGTTTTGTTTTGACGTAAAAAATTTGAGCCAATGCACACCCCTTATAATCAAGATGCTCCGTTTTCTCGGGCGTAGCTGGAGGAGTCTTGCACGGTTGGGTCGCAGAACTGT
This sequence comes from Nesidiocoris tenuis, assembly GCA_036186465.1. Lineage (NCBI taxonomy): Eukaryota > Metazoa > Arthropoda > Insecta > Hemiptera > Miridae > Nesidiocoris > Nesidiocoris tenuis. The sequence continues at coordinate 10,904,078 of AP028920.1, forward strand.
TTTCTGGTTTAGGTGCCGTTTTTTTGAGCTTTCGACCTTGAACCAGCTCGTCCAAGGCCGTATGTTGTGGATAATTGAATAAACGAACAACGTCCGTTTCAGTGGCAAACACGATAACGCCGCAAGTAGGGCAGTGATGGATACCAGGGCTCTTGAAAGCAGAGGATTTTTTCTCATGCTCTGGACTGGTTGAATGAACTGACCAAGGGGTGCGACCATGCGATTGGACATCGCATACGCCACAGTAAAACATATCGACCCACAAGTTGTTTTGCTTTACCATAGAATCCATTCTTTTTATCAACCGAATCCACCCGTCGAAATAGTCTCGCTCAGAAATCTTGCAATTGACGGGTGCTACCTTTTGGCACTTTTGACTATTGTCGTGCTTTGGTACTTTTGACACTTTTGATGGCGGGATGGGGTCACCGACAGAAGAATGGGGTTGATAAGACCGATTTTCAGGAATCGTGAGTGCCGAAGACTGGAGTTTGGGAATTGACTTGGAGAGCAAATCCAGGCTTGAATTCGTAGCGCTGATGGATTTTGTAAGATCGCTCAAAGTCATTCGATCAATATCTGGCAACAAACCGGGGATGACATTTTTGGCCATATGTTGAGTCATTTGCAAGAGCTGCAAGAAGACTTTGTTCATGGCGTTAACGGAACCTGTAAACAAAATGGGATTCCGTATGAAAGAAAACAAGTTACCAAATGCCTATCGAAGCAAACCTATCAAGCCTAGCAGCAGCCTATCGAGTTATTACAAATCGATTGAGTAGCTTACCTGCCACTTTTACTCTATCTGAGCCCGACATGTCCGAAATGTTTGGTCTGCAAGAAAGAAGAACAATTCGGTTTTTAGAGTAAAACACGCACGAACACAGCAATGGAGGTGGATGTATTGGATATTGTGGTGAATTTAAATTTCTACGGATGGATACGGAGGCGTCTTTTTCAATGACCACGAATACACGTAAAATAACTTATGCATGTTACGGTACGTCCCAAAAAAACGCACGGGAACATGATAACTAGCACGACGGAGCAGGTTCTCCATGAGAAGAAATTTTTCACATTTATTTTTGTCTTCGTCTTTCGTATTTGAAACCACTGGGAGATAAACGAGCAGAGTGATGCATAATATACCTAGCATTTCTAACTTGACATTTTAGCAAACCAAATTGAGAATTTTCAACGACAATTTTTCCAAAAAGTAGGAAAATTTTCAATTTGATTTGGAAAATTCCCATTTGGTTCGGAAAATCCTCAATGTGACGTCGAAAATTCTCAAATCGTTGATTTGGAAAATTCTTAATTCGACCTGGAAATGCTAAGTTCATAAATGAATTTAAACTCAACAATTTTTTCCATTAGGACTTTTGGAAAGAATTGGTTAAGTTAGACAAAGTATCTATGGAAACTTCCTTCAGCAGAACCAAAATCTTGGAGTAGAAAATTTTTTCAAAATCGCCTTTTTACTCATATCTCTGGAATCTAAAGAGGTAACTACTAATTACAAGGTAACTACTATCTACCTTACTGAGCCACTGCTCGTTTTAACCAATTTTTACGAGTTATGAGCAAAAAACTGGAACAAGTCGTCTAAATAACGCGCAATACTTCCATAGATGAGTACGAACATTTTTTGAACACATGAATCATAATATGATAACATAATATATATCATAAGATAATATAATCTGATAAATAGTATTATTATTTTGTCGAGTTAAGGGACAGTCAAGTGCTTACTTATGACATTGTTTTTCGAACACTCAAGTATTATATTGCCTATAATAGGCAGTATCAGATACTATTAAATAGTATAAATTTAAATTAAGTTAATTTCTATTAAATAGTTAATAAATTAATTTAAATTTAAATTAATAGATAATAAATTAATTTAAATTAAACAGTATAAATTTTATATAGATTCTATTAGGTACACCTAAACTCATCTCATAGAATTAACGGAAGCAATGAGGTACCTAGGATTATAGGTAGCATGACATGACACACATTGACCTTACACATTGTGTAAACTTAACTACTGCTATATTAAGTGGGTATGTAGGTACATGGCTACTCCAATAGTGCGAGTACTTACCAATCGTCAAATTCCCAAGAGATACTCGACTTCCGGAGCTCAGAGTCCGATCGTTTAAACAATATTACCAACTAAACAACTTGGGTAAGCATGATAAAATTGACCGACATCCGACAAATTCAAATAAGCTTTTACCACTAACGCCACAGCCTCACTAATTCAGTGTCACTGAACCAAGAACGAACCAACCACGTTATGTAAACAGAATCGTCAAGATGATAAGCGATAGTAAGATTTTTTCTCCCTGCTCCCAGTCTCACTCTACGGTTATGGCAGACATAATATGGAAATTCGGAACTTTTCACTGTATTTTATGTAGGTAGTTAAGTAAATTATACCTGACTACTTAAAATTCAGTGAAAAGTTATATTATTTTTAAAATATTACAGATTTTACTATGATTAGAAGTTAACGGTTCCAATATCGAAGTCGATAATCGAGATGAAAATCGATGGTGGTCTCTAGCCAGGTTTTGAAGTAGGCGGGTAGTAAGCAAGTAGGAACATTTTCGATTGACAGGAACATTTTCCTTAAGTACCCACCGAATTTTCCATTTTCTGGACCTATCCACCGACCAGGATTGAACATTTACATAGGTACTTTTTTATTTGTATTGAACATAGCAAACAGCAATACCTATGTATTATACCGAGGTACCTACACATTATTATTCAAGAGGTGTTGGAGCCTTCACGAGATAACCCTTACGAGAAACCACTGAAATGTGGAAACTTCGATCTTGATGGGAATGCTAGCATGAGTAGCTGTGACTAGAGAGACAAAGAAATTTTTTTCTCTTGAACGTTGTTACAGGTTAACAAAGCTTTCATCACCAGTCTGTTGTCATCGAAAGGAAAACCATATTTTTTGTTAGGCACCTTATCTAGGGTAGTACCTACCTAAACGTAGGTAGAATGATAGTCTGTGTTTCTACAGATCCTTCCCCAACAGCCTTGGTGTGCGTGTACCTGTTATTATTTGAAGTTGGTAGTACCTGGTAATTACCTACGTACTTTCCCATTCAAAGTATTCTACCGATCATGTTCTCGCCACATGAGAGTAGCTACAACAGCTCTTTTCATAAAAAAATAGACATTATGTTGACGTCTATGATTTTTCTAGTGGCACGTTCATTCTATACAATTCAAACCTGTCTGCCAGATTTCGTCATAAATATTATTAACCTCAAGATGTAACAACTATTTTTCATCTTGCATCGATGTAGGTAGGTACCTATACGCTCGTTCTTATGCCGATTCCTTCCTTAACATCTGCGACCTCAGTATTTTATTGAGCCGATAAACAAGTAGGTACCTACCTAGGTAAGTAATACCATCTTGATCTTTCAGCCTTGGCATCGGAGCTGATCCTAATGCTAATTCAAGGATGACCTAACGATCTTCGCGCTATATCCGCCTCAGGTTTCATCATTGCCATTGAGTCAGAATGCGTATAACATTTTATAAATGTTCAGCGATCATCACGTGAAATATTTATTGCGAAGGAAAAATTCCATTGTAAAACAAGGAAGCCAGCGATTGTTTGACATGTAGGTGGCGTACTGTGGAAAAACCTTCGCACGCTGACCGAGGAATCAATTGCACACTGACACGAAACGCTTCCTAGGTTGGTCCAGAAGCTGATTCTTTCATTCAACCTTTGGCGTAGTATGCTCCTTGCACAACTCTCCCATTTGCAGTCGGAGAGCGTTTTCCTAGTCCCACGCTCTCCTCTTTCGTTACTCAACCGTCGAACTCATCGAAAGGAATCCGGTTATTCAACCTGAACGATTGACTCGATGTCATTCGAATTCTTCAGGCGGCATTTCCAACTTGCGCTATTCAGAGGTCGGTTCGCAGGATCGAACTCCAACAGTAATTTGACCTTGTTTCTTGACAATGAACTGGGTTTTATCTTCTTCAAGGTGTATGATCGTTCCTCAACCAGATTGGTAGTCAATTATCGGGTTCGTGGTAGTCAGTTTTTCACCAGCCAGCATCCTGGAAGATATTTGAGGACTAATCTATCAAAAGGTAGTATATCCCATTTCCTAAATTGTTCAGAAAGAGCAAAAAAACAAATTTTGCGACCTCCAGTACAATTCCACCACGATTTCCAATTACAGCACTAAACAAATCGGCAAAACAGATCGTGTCCCAGAGAATACGAATTGTTTAAACCCATAAACAAAGGAGCAACAACCATTTTAAATTGGGATGTGTGCCATTTTGATGGAAAATGGAGTAGATTTGCCCTTTTGATTGAGAGTCTGAATGCTGTTCTCCCAAATTCCGTCAAAACGCTAGTGTTTTGCTTCTCATAACCCATGTCAAGTACTTACCGAAGCCATTAAGTAACCATAAGTGGAGCCTCCGGAGAGGGGTGTTCCGAAAAATTTAGATTATACATAAAAGGGCACATGTGCCTGGCTCGATTGGCCAACATTGTTGAAAAGTCAGTGATGATCCATGATGGCTATTGATGAATTAAACCAAACTGATAATTCCTCAACTAGACGGCCGCTGCGAAATGTTAGCAGCTTCTAAATTCTGACGCCGGGAGATTGGCCGATCGCCTGGCGATTCAAAACGCGCACTAGCCATTCACTGCGCAACAACGGCAGTAATGAGACATCACCTGAGTGGGTGGCGAGGAAGGTGAAGGAAGTAGACGATTCATACGTTACTGGATCACAATGGACTCCTCGGGGCTGGAGCTGGCCATGCCTTTATGATGTCTGATACTCCAATCCCCGCCATGCCCATAGGAAACGCCTACACTAATGCATAGTCCCATTCAGACTCTCTGCTGGCCTTGATTATTTTTTAAAAGTTATCAATAGCCCACATAAAACACAGGTCAGCTGTAGCTATTTAGCTTCGTTCAAAATTCTTTCGCCTAACTGATCTTGGACTCCAACTTCGCGGTTTTGTAGCCGCTAGAAAAGAGGGTTCGACATCAAAAATCGTTCTTCCGAATTTCGGTCGTTGGACCACTTGCAATGCCAATGCCACATAAATCTGCCAACGGATATTACTGCGGTTGCGGTCGAACGCAAAAGAGGGAGAGGAAAAATGTACCCTCCCCATCAACGCAAGAGATATCGGCCTCGGAAACGTTTTGATTTAATATCAAAAAGCGGCGAAGCATTCGAAACAGTGGGGTTACTGTGTTGCCAATGGCAAAAAGAGAATAATGAAACGGCACGCGGAATAAGAAGAAAGAAGAACAAGGACTGTAGGAATGGAAAAATACAGCACCAAAATAGGACAGTAACGCACGAGAGGATAATGTTTTCGATTCAAGGGATGCAGAACAATGAAAGAGGATGCTGGGTCCCACGAAAAACTTGAGATGCGTATAATATAGTTGTGTCTCGGCTGGGTACAACGGAGAAAAGATCCGCTATCTAATCTCGGAGCAACGATTTTTGAAGACACGGACGGAGTTCTCAATTAATTCAAAAGTCCTTCCCTTATACGAAGGGCGCAGAAAGGAGCCATTTGTCGTGACGACGATTTTTTTCTTATATTATTCTTGAAAACGCCCGACGGGAAAAGCAAAACGGAAAAGAAAAGCAGGCCTGAGAAAAAAGGTGGCTCAAAAACTCGGAAGACGACCTCTCGACTCATGCCCCCCAGCGAATGACGGATAAGGCCATTAAAATCTCAGCCCGAGGTGACAAAACAAGAATATATTCTCACAATTTTCAAAAGCGGTGAAACGGAGAAGGTGAATTTATTTTCGAGCAAACACTGATACCTGAACGTGTTCGAAAGACGGATGTCACGCTAGGAAACTCAACCTGGACCAGGCTAGAGATATCTTTTGCTGAGAAAATGATACAACAGACCAAAATTAATAAGATAAATCAATAAAGGAAACGAGATGCAGATAGGTAGTAGGTATGAATGATTATTTCCGTTTTGGAGAATGAACATACTTTTGGGGCTAGCATACCTAATTTTGCCAAATTAATTTAAAGTATAATTGCCTTGCGCATGCGCAGTGTGAAGTTTTGTAATGTTGAATGGGCTATCGTCTCCCGCACTCTGAACTGCGCATGCGTAAGGCAACCGTAATAATGCCTACACTCACGCTACTGGGACAAACATAAAACGTTCACCTGTACCTCCCTACTATCCCGATTGACGTCAACGTGTGAGCCAAATGTATAAACACTGATAACATGTATATTTATCGTCGAAACCGAAATTAGCGTAATTAGCGTTTTCTCCCTATAATTATTGTACGAGTTGCGTCTAATATTCACAACAATTAGTCTGGGAAAATATCAAAAGCCGCTCCTTTGTCTCGGGGGAATGAAGTAATTTTATGTAAATCGGAAGGCGTTTTTATTTTCAATTAGGCGAAGTTGGTCACAAATAAAATTCTGACCCGAGCGCCTATTACTCGTATTTTACTCACGCAAACGCTGGAAGCTAACCGAAAATTAAAACATTCAACTTGTCGAATCTGAGAATTTCGGCGGCCGATAGGCATCGTTCGTATTCTTAAATAATTTTTTTAATTAATTCATAAAAAAAAATGTTGTAGCCAACTGGAATCGTGTGGACGGGGTGTGTTTGATACTTCATCAGAATCGACCAAAAAATATCTATGTAAATAAAGAATAGAGTCGGTATTACAGGCTGATACAAGTTCAACAGCTAACAACGATGGTTTGATAGGTTACAAAAATACCTGGTAGTACATTGGCTACAAATCAGCGAAAGGCTTCTTCCTGTTTTCAGTTCTGTTAGCAGCTTTCTCCGCGTGTTTGCTTGTTTATTTAAGATAAGCCGTCCGGGCGAATGTGGGTTTGTATACGAATACTCGTTCGCTCCGGTACGAGCCATTTCGACGCTTTCATCCGAAGGTCGAAATCGCAAGGGGCAAGGAAATACTTGCACTTTCGTGCACACGAAGCTTGAACTTGAACGGTTCCGACGAGATCGTGAGGCGCCCAGGGTTTTGAAATTACCCCGACTGCCAATCTATTGAGCGTGATCAACAATGATATTTATGTTCGGTGCTTTATTTCATGTTTGCATCATCTGAGCTTTGGCAAATTGGTTATTTAATGCATCATATTTAATGTGAAACGTAATAAAATAAAACGCTTCAAAGCCGATTAGTGACATGGGTACATTATTTGTCTGGGTATTTATGAAAATAAAGTTGAAGTAGTCGGAGTAGGTAGGTTTATCATCATATTATAGCAGTCAAATTTTGTGTAAAAACAGAAACATGGATATATAGGAAATTTAATGCCCGACATTTCCCTTTCCATTACGTTTTTGCCTAAAACCCATACCTACTTTGGCCGCAAAACCAAGAAAACTGAAAAAACGATTTTGGCCATATCACCATCTCTCAAATTGACCATGCCATCCAAAATTACGAAAAACGCCAAATTTCATGTTTTGGTTCATTTTTCTAAAGAAATGAACCTTTGTAATCGGTCAGGAAAAAAAAAATTTTAACACCCCCTGAAAATTTGTTGGTTTACGTTTCAAGGGGTGTAGAATCCGAATCTGCAATAAAATTTTTTTGTCCGTCCGCCGTACGCCGTACGCCGTACGCCGTCCGCCGTCCGGGGTTTTTAAGGGGGAAGGAGTTATCGAAAAATTTTGAAATTTTTACCAAAAATCAAGTTCCGTATCTAGTTGGTCCTAACGTCTCGGCAGAACCCTACCTTAATTTTAAGGCCAGTAAAACAGCTGTTGAAGTGGGGAAAAATTCGTGTTTTTCTGGAAATTTGAAACATAGGCATGTGACGCATCATTTTCTATAGATTTTTCTATGCTGAATCGAATGAGACCATCGCCACGCCAGTAGCTTCAACCGTTTAGGAGTTATTGCAGTTTTAGTGAAGCAGTTTTGAGTTTTTTAAAATTTCCCCAATTCTTAATAACTCGAAAACTACTCGAGCCACAAAATTCGTTTTCCACTCGTTGGAATCCCCACAAAAACTTCTGTCCTCCCGATATCTTCAATTTAAAGAATTTGGTCGCATTACACAAATCAGCAAAACAAAAATTGGAAAAACTTGAGAATTTGGCCTCGGCTCTTAGATACGGTTGATTGATCTACTTACGACTACTAGCCTATTACACCAACAAGGTGACGCACTCACACTTCGACCAGTTGCGCTTGGCAACATGAGAGCGAGTCAGGCTTTAACAACGGTTCTGAGGCATGAGGCATTTTTAATTTCATTATTCAGAGAATTTAATAATTATTAAAGAAGAATTATTAATTATTATTCTAATTATTGATAATTATTAATTATTAATAATTATTAATTATTAATAATTATTAATTATTAGATTAAATGGTAAATTTAACGGAATTGAACGATCAGCTGCGTTGAAAAAATGGATAGGTAAGTAAGTATTTATCAAGCGAAGAGGATGATTATTTTTTGCCTGGTTGAAAAAACGTTTTTCTAAATAACCCATCTAAAATACAAATTGATACTGAAATTATAGAATAATAACAGCCAAATTCTGTGTTTAAGGAGTACCGATATATCGTAAGGTTTGCCTTTGCAATCGAAAAATGAACCCCTGTGCAAAATTTGCAGAGTTCTTCGGACATAGCAAAAACTAATCTGCACATGCCACTGATCTACTTAGCAGCGTTTTTTTTACTATACCTTAGATTCAAGACACAACAACCCGAAGTCAAACCCATAATTTAGGAGCTATCACACCCGGGTCAAATAGTAACTGCCCAGTATCAAAAGTTCGTATTGGACATGGGCTCAAATTTTTACCCGTTTAAAGTAAATTGAAAATTTATTTTGGAGAAGTGATTCTATTCACCTTTCGGATGGTGAAAATTCGTGATATTCTGAGCTCAAATTTTCTTCCTAAGATATTTCATGAAAGATCATAAAATGTTTTACTTCGAAAGCTAGGTGTTCTAGGATTACAACCGCGGTGTTTCAATGAACACCCGAGAGACACTTGCGGATACTGCGTTCACGCATCGCATGAATGGCGACCCCGCGGCGACGACGAGACATGACAAAGGGAGGAAAGTCTAATGCAATTCGCGGGGGCTAATTTAGTTTATCTTCAAAGACGACCCAGTCGTTTGTCTGTCGCCCCTTAAATAGAATACATGTCCATCTTGTATGGTCCCTGATACGTTTTCTTGTAAGTATCCCTATTTCCAACAGCCCTAGGATGAGCATTGTTTTCGGTGAAAATGAATAGGCATGTGCTTGTTAGAATAATATTCTCATATTAGGTATGGCCATTCAAAGTTTATTGGGTCACCACAATCGAGGAATTCATTAGGTTGGATGGAAACGTGGCGTTAAAAATTGTAAAAAGTCCCACAAAATCAATATACGAGGTAAAAAATTATTTATAATACAAAATAATAGCAAAATGATTTGATTAACTTCTTTGTCGAAAGGTAATAGGTATCCATATAGCGAAGGTGAATCGTATATCGGGTATATTTGCCTCTCTTTGGCAATACATCGATGATCATCTCAACAGGGTTTGAGCATCCAAGGGTTACAGGCGCCTACGCCAAGGTCGGTTACGAGGCATGCTGTATTCGTCATGCTGGCATCCATCTTAATTCCATCCCATACTAAAACACATTCCACCACCAGCACTACCTCGCCTCATCCTCCAGTTACCACAAAGCGACCTAATCTGCTTGCATGACGTTTGAAAGGATCTCTGCTGTGGAAGCTCTGTGCAGCTAATCAAGTTCGTCACTTCACGCCCTTCCTGCGTTGCCTCATTATAATTTACGAAATCGTCACGTTCAAGGAGATTATACCTACTGATTTAGAAACGCAGCTACGTTTTTTTTTGCCTGACATCAATCCAACTTCATGATGAAGTTCTTTACCTACCATGCATAGTTATTAAAATAGAGATTTTTAAGGGTCGCTGAATTTGCTGCTGAGAATAAACTAATACTACGGATAACCTGAAATTTCTGCTACTAATAACCGGCTACAAATAACCTTCCTGTTAACGAATAACCATGAAGACAGTCAGAACATTTGAATCATTTGATTCATCAACGTGAACCAAATTGCGCGATGAAAATTTTCATTTGATTCTGAAGCCGTTCAGGTGAAGATTGGTCCTCTACCTATTAATTCACAGGAATTCGAGGCCCGACAGAGCAACAATTTGGGTATTCATCTCATCATGGGCTTGACAGGACCCTTTTAAAAAGTTGTCCACAGTCCGAAAATGGGTTTTGGTGCCGGGCTAACGACCGTTTCCTGTTTCAGTTAAACCTTTCCCAGATGTCACTCTCAGGTCGTCAGGGGGGGGGGGTCGTTAGAGGAAATGCAGAAAACTCTCGAAAATTGAATTAGGTGGCAAAAGCGGTTTCTTCAAAGGCAAAATTCGTTTGAGGGGAAACGACTGCGGGTTAGGAGTGACTCCGCATTTAATTCCTGGAACGGCTGTTTTCATCAAATTTCGAGGCAGAAAGGTGGAAAAAGCCGGTGAAATAAAAACCGTGAAATAAAAACAACGTTAATGGAAACAAGTTCAAATGGAAAAAGTTAATATCCGGTTGATAACAAAGCATGTGAGAGCGAAGCCACCGAAGCGGCGCCGTGAGTCATACATTACACCTGGTGTTCTAATTTGTTGGGCTGTTGTAAAAAAGTTGGTTGATGGAGGTACTCTCGCAAAAGTGAGAGGTGACTTCGTGAATTCGAAAATTTTGCCACCCCATCCTGAGGGCAGAGGTTGACGACGCTATGATGACAAGGGCAGGAGGATCCTCCCCAAACCCCATCGAGGCCCAGGACATCTTCGAGCAACTCAGGAGGGCGCCACCCAAATGCCTGATAGGTATATATACTCAAACCCAAATCGATACTGAAAATTGAAAAAACATTCAAAATCAAATTGAAAATCAAACTCAATCTGGTATTCAAACTGATACAGAAAATCAGCACCAAACTTGAAATTAGACTGAAACTCAAACCGATACTCAAACTCCAATTCATACTAAAAATTCGTGGAACTGACAACTTCCATTCCCTCAATTTGAGTTTCTAATTCGAATTATGGGGTTCCACAACTTCTTCCCAAATGATTTGATTCTGAAATTCAACCTGAAACTAAATCTCAATCTGGAACTCAAACTGATCAAGAAACTAGAACTGAAACTCGAAATGAAAATGAAACTCAAACTGATACTGAAATCAAAATTCAAACGCTTATATGAACTTCAGTTCGATTTTCAGTTTTAGTTTAAGTTAGAGCTCCAGTTTTGTTTTCAGTTCGATTTCGATTTCAATTTTCCGTATCAGTTTGAGTTGCAGATTGAGTTTAAGTTCGAGTATCAGTCTGCTTTTGATTATAATCGTATTCATAATTATGATTATGCCCAACTCCGGTTACATTCAAATCGCCTGTTTCTGAATCCAAGTGATCTCGTCACATGTTCATTTCGTTATAGTCTTTTGTACGTGTTCATTTCATCTCCTTTAACCTGCATGAATCACAACTCTCACTACGGCGATCTTGAAGTTTTTACTCGAATTTCGGTTTACTAGATTGAGAATGCGTAAGCATAATGAGGCTATGGCGGTGACGGCTTGTACACAACTCGATGAAACTCTCAAACCTTTCGGGCCACTTTTTGGGTGTCATCAACAGGATTTTCATCACGTTTTCAGTATGAACCATCGCAAGTGTCACATGGGACTAAAAGCACTTTACAACTTTGGTAATATGGGGGGAACACGCATCAACTTGACGACCGAACTCCGAAATGGGCCGACTTTCATTGTAGTTCGTAAAAGTCGGTCGGTTTAACCCGGATTCGAAACTTTGTTCGTTAAAAATTGCAGACCGTGACAGTGTCGGATCGGATGACAAGGACAGTGTTTAGGGTGGAAAATTGCCGGGTTAAGCTAACATCAAGTCGAGCAAGCTCGCTAATGAGATTCAACGATACTGTGGGTGTTAACACGGCTCTCGACCTTTTCTCTTCTCACAGGTAAGTACACGAACAATTGTTAAAAATTCTGAGCTACAACTCAACACGCGTTTATTATGCTCACTTTTTTGAGCATCAACATAATTTTTTGAAATGCTAAAATTGATTTTTATATTTTTATATTAGATACATCCTTCACCAGGTGGAAATTGAGTTACTTGCCGCGAACAATTTTTTGATGGTACCTAAATGCCTCATCAATCAATTCTACAACTAATTGCTTCTATTGAACATGATTGGTAAATTTTTCATGTATTTATGTTTGGTTTGCTAAAAAATCCTTTCTTGACGTGCTGCAATTTTGATTCTCGAGATTAGTGGTGAAGTATACCGCCGTTCAAGGGGTTAGATTTTCGGCCGATGATCGAAATTGTCCCAGGCGTGCCATGCCACCCTCAAAGATAGGGTCGCAACTAGTCACACTGTTCTTATGCACTATGATACTCGACTACTTATGAACTATGGATTCTCAAGATTGATCTCAGAACGGGGACGCCCTGCAGGTTTGATGGCTTTGCCTTATGTCAGAAAGTCGAATGAAATTTCTAACGACGTGCTGAATGTAGTGATAGATAATAATTGCTCCACGTCGAACACAACAGGGCAGATGTAGACGAAACGCCTGAATTTTATTACGTTCCCTCGCACGAAACAGGGTTCGCAAATAATTTATTCTCACGCGGCGAGCCCCGTTTTCAGGTAACATACTTCGAAGGGAGCGGTGAAAAATTTCTTTCGCACAGAGCCGGAGGAGAATTATCACGCGGCGACTCGAGCCTTGTAAAACGTCACCCTTCCCCAAGTCGGCCATGGCGGGACTATTAAAGAACACGAAAACCTTTTTGCTACCTTCCGACGACGGCTGGAAGGTTAAGCGTTGAGCTGGCCGTGGACGACGGTTCATTAGAATAAAATATACGACGGTCATTAGCGGATTGACGATGCTTGTTGCTGTTCTTCTGGAAGGCCGTGGTACCGCCTATGGCTCTTATAGTCCGGGACGCGGCGCTGAGATATAGGACAATATTCGAACAAATGATCTTGTAAAAGGGGCGACTTGCTACTCGGCTTTGCTATCGTTGCTCGCCTGATGGACTGGCAGAGCTCGACCCCTGCGGTGACCGACCAGACTACGTCTTGCGCGTTGCTCGTTATTTCTGCCATAAAAAATGTCCGCGCGGAGGTTCGTGGTGGCGATAAAACACTGGGAGAGCGATCGAACATAATGGTGGAAGAACATGAGTTCTTCCTGTTATGTGGGCACATTTTCAATCAAAAGGCCGATCGGTATCAAGTGGACGGCATACCATTAATGCCTGTTGTTGAGTCAATTCCCGATTCAGTTTCAGCGAGATAAGTTGTTGTCGAAGTTTTACAGCTTTCGCTGGGTTTAAAGGTAATAATGTTCCCCCTCAATATCTGAAGAAAGGAAGTCACTCCATCAATCTGCTGCACTTGCTTGCGAGGTTCAGAAAATTGAATACGCAGGATTGTGAAAGTGCGTAATGATCCGATTCGCTAACTATAATATGCATGATGTGGGAAAGCATTTTATATCTCTTCTCCCAGAGACCTTAAAAATCCAGCCGATGAGCAAGCTTTGAAAGGAACAACGCAAACGAACAGATAGCTTCGTAAAACATTTAGAAATACCAGATAAGGCAGCTCGTTTCCTTTTACGCCGGTCATTCTTTTCTTGTTTCGATAAGAACGAAGTGCTACAAAACGAAGATGAGGCCTGAAGCGTTTTTACTGCTGAAAAAACAATTCCCCGGCGGTCAGGTTGGTGGCCGGACAATTGAAAATTAACATTACGAGATGAGTACTCGTTTTTATGACAGAACCGAGTCTTACTCCGGAAAATTTCTAACAGCGAAAACGAGGCCGAAGAAAAACTAATTTCGGTTTATTGGTGCGTGTTATTTATGCGATCTTTTAAACGTAGTAGACCCCAGTCCACCGTTGGTCGTCTATGAGGCTTCAAAATAACTAAAATGAGAAAAGCAGAACGATGAATGCTGGGCACCATCCATGAACAATCCATTGGAGTCTTCACAAATCCACAATTTAAAATGAATTCTGATGAATTTGAAATCCAATGATTTCGATTCCATATCGCGAGTTACAAATTGAACAGGATTTTTTGGGAATATAAATTGGGGGCTTCCAGCTGAATGCTTGGCCCTCATCAATTTCCTTGGTCGGTAAACTTGCAAGTAATATTTTCCCCAAACTGGCAGAATAAGTGAAACATAAATCTGAAGGATGCAAATTTGTTTCATCCGGAAAAATGGGTGGATGTAATTCAACGACAAGCTTTCTCCAACTGTTGGGAATTCCTAATTCTGTGGGTCATTTGAGCTCGTGATAGAGGGCGTTATCGTTGCGAAGCATTTTACCTTTCAGGATCAGGAAATGTTGGTTTACGTTGCAGATGGTGGAACGACATCACTTTTCTTGCCAGGAAGTGAATCAAGCCATGGTGAACTTACTCTTTCCCCGACGAAATCAGCTGCAGGTATGCTTTTTTCATATAACTACCTAGGTAGGTACATTGTAACTAAACGTGGGAATATTTGAAACGAGTGTGGCTGAGCATGAGCTATATATAGCTAATATGATGGTCAAGATCTCATGGGAAATAAATATCTTCATGAAAAAAGTATCAAAATCAATGCCTCCAATCAAGTTACATCGTCTTCAATAGTTAATAAAGTATTGACGTTTTTAAAACAGGCATCTTTGAAAATGATATAGCTCTTTTAGATAAACGGGTGGCGCAGGTAAATTGATATTTATCGTAGTATCAACCTCGTCAAGAGGCCCGACTGCGGGCGTCATATCGGCCGAAAGACGTTGCCGTCGGCCGCTGATGACTTCCTTCATTTATCATCCCACTGGCTCCAAAAGCAAGATATTTGTTGAGGAAAAGGATATTGCCAGAGCCTCATGATATTAGGTTCTCATATCAGAAAAGCCTCGTAGCCCGTGACGGCGAAAGCGAGATCGTCGCCCTGGTCGAGTTTATTAAACGATAAACCAACGGTGGAGGTTTGCCGTTGGTGCTGCCAGCTGCAAGGCCTACGATTGTACCGCAGCTTGGATTTTCTGTAGAAAGTGTCTGTTCCCAAGACAATAGGCCCCTCTAGTGATGATGTACTAGCACACGTGTGATGTTGGAGATGACGTGAGATTCCATACGTTCTAGTCTCTGCATCTTCCTGCAGGAGTCAGATTTTATTTAAAACAATAAACCATTCTTTTAGATTGATATTGGATGAGAAAAATATGGGGAAAGCAGCCCGAGTTTGGAGTTTGGTAGTAAACACTGTTCTGGTCCTGATAATGCTCTATGCAAGTGTAGAAAGAACAAAAATATTCGTTTTTGGGCATTCTCCCGTTTTGAATTTTGGTATAAAATGATGAACTTCAGGAAACCGTCCTCAAACACCAGATTTTTTGTTGAAAAGAAAAAGTTATTTTAATTTATCCGTAGTTAACAAGGTCATTCATTGTTCGTTCCATACATACTTTTCATTCAAGCATTGCATACTACAACCTATCGTGGTATGTCCATGTATCCTCGATTGATGCGGCTTTCTGGTTATTTTGGAGCCATGACCCCACTCTGAAGCCTTGAATCCACTCTGAAGACCTGGATCCTCACTTCAGCCATGAATTCACTTTGGAGCCAAGGAGCCACTTTAGAGCAATGGATCAAGTCTGGAGTCATGAATCCACTCTAGTCCTTAGATTTACTCTAGAACCATGAAGCCATGGATCCACTCTGGAGCTATGAATCCACTCTGAAGCCATTGACCCACTCTGGAGTCATGAATCCACTATGAGCCTTAGATCTACTCTGGAATCATGAAGCCATCCCAGCCATGGATCCACTATGGAGCCATTGAACCACCCTTGAGACATGGATCAACTCTGGAGCCACTTCTAGAACCAAACTGAGTCAAAACTAACCATTTATCATAATTGTGGGAGTAAAAATCGAGCAAAGGGTACTACCAAGTTGTCACATTATGATGAAAAAAATTCGAAAGTAAATAGATAGTACAAATTGCTCGTTAAACAGGCCTTGATAGTGTACACTGAAAACTTGAAAAGTAGCGTTTTGATAATTTTCAAAAGCTGTCCCTTTCACTCGGCTGATTCACGTTTCGGTCGCCTCAGACAGGAAAGGCGTTGAGCAGTCATTTTGAGAAGACTGAAAAGGCGAGAGATTTATGACTGTTTACCGGCGAGGTCCTTCTAGTCTGTCTCTAGTCTCTATACTCCTCTACTTTAGGCTCCGCTCAGTTCTCGACGAAACAAAAAGGAGCCACGTCAAGTCGAGAGTTGAAAGGTTCTCGCCGCCTTGTTTTAACACTTGAAACCAAAGGAGAATGAATAAAGGACGACTTAATTTCGAAAGACTGAAGAACTCTGATGCATCTTCTATCGCGCCTTTTTACCACGACGTTGAATTCTGTTTTTCTTTGCTCATCAAGTTAAACTTGCTTGAGGCTGGTTCACCAATTTATTTAGGGTGAACGGGGTAAGTGCTTACACGTTTTTCATAGAAACGCTCTTGCCCCATATTTGAAAACGCTCTTGCCCCTCAGTCTGACAAAAGAAGGGCAAGAGCGTTTTGTCTACTACCGTTGCAATTTTCATCTGAAAAAATTTCACGTGCTTGGTGCATGCAAAAACAAATGTGGAAAAGATTGAATGCGGTATCGAAGATCTTGAAATCGTTGAAAATGTGGATGCCTCAATTTGAATTGCACTTTCATTGAAAGGGTTTCCGAAACTAGGTGAAAATGAAGCTCTGACCTTTGCTGAAGGGGCCGAAATATTTTTCTGGTGATCATAGATAACTGTTTTATTAGTTCCTTGGAAATGAATTAATAAAAGTGACCAGATGAAGAGAAAAACGCACTTACAACGTCTCACCCTGAATTGCAATTTATCATTGGAAAATTTCTGTGTACCTTGGCCCAGGGCACCTCCAAATTCTTTTTTAAACTGTTTTTCCAGCTGAAAATGTGTGTGCATACCATAACGGTTTTGATTGGGGGGATTATCTTTTACTAAGAAAACGATTTGGAAGTTCTGATCTCGCTTTCATCAAACTACATTGATAGATCCTAGAATGGCTCACCGCGGTGAGGAGACCCGTGTCAGTGGAAAAGTAATTATGCTTCATGATAAGCCCTATTACGGAATCAGGATTCGATACCCTCAACCCAATAGTGCTTCGAACTATCCTCCGATAAACCTCACCCAATTTGCAGAACATCCCCGAGCTCATTAATTCCTTGGAAATGCGTCCAGCCAGGGCTGAGCGGATTTCAGGGTCCTCCAAGTCTCAGTTGATGAGTTTGGTGGAATCACCTCGGAATTAGCCGCGGAATAGCTCCTTCCTCAAGCGCCGAATAATTAGCGAGGCTTGACCCTTGACTTGAATAAATACAAAATCAACTCTTGTTATCCTGTCCGCTGAAAACTATTGTAGATTCAGTATGGAATGTCAATTTTTGATTTTTGCGAATTACACTACTTAATGAGGCCTAATTTCGCCAAAACTTTTCAAGTCTCGTTACCTGGTAAGGTTTAATTATGCTAGTTTAATCTTAGTTTTATTTTTTCTCCTTTTACTTCCTTCGCATGGTTCCAAGTGAGCAGATAGTAAAATCGTCGATTGCACAAAAATTTGAAATTATTTTCCAAGCGTGCGTGAGTGCATGAAAATGAACAGTCACTTTTAAATCTGGCTGCAAATCGGTTAAACTAAAAACCGATCTCCAGACTGCCGTAACGTTTTCCATTCACTTCGTACAATCGAAAGTCGGCTACGGCCATTCAAATCCGTTTTCCCGCAATCAATTATTTCCCCAGTGAAAATGAGCTTCGGATGAGCTTGGACAAACAGTCCGTAACGAACCTGACCGCGCCTCATTGTGCTGCCACGATGTGCGACGGCGAATTCGACCTGCGTAATGCTAACAAAACGGCGCATTAAATTCTCGATAAATATTTATGAAACGTTCGGCGGGAAATGGATTGATTGCTTTTGCAGCCGAAGAGCAGAAGGATCTCTCGTTCGGAACGGCACTGCTTTTCTAGCAATAATTGATGGAAGCCGAGACGCATCATGGAGAGCAGACGAGGACCAGGCACCATGGCCCGTATCCAGAAATTTGTTACCCAAGTTGCATTCCCCTCAGGTATTCAGTCAAACCTCCAGTTACCCAACATCCTTTGATGACCTAGAGACCCCCATTGCCAGAGGATCGTCCAGGCGCCTGGCTCGGTTTAATTATGCGTTGGCTCCTGATGATTGGGGCCGAAGGCTCAAGCTCAAACCCATTACCTCAGATCGGTTGAGGTCAGACTCCATACTGAGCCAGCATAGGCTGCGAGGTGAACGGAGATTATGAAGCGAAATTCTTATGCCATTACCGAATGAGAACGAGAAATTCTCGGTCAATGAGCCAATCGGCCAGGTAAAATCGATCTCAGCGGGAGGCGCTTTCGAAAACCAATAAAGCCCGTCAAGTGAACTCGGGTCGAAAAATAATATTTTTTGAAGCGACGGTTGCGTGTTCGGCGTTGCGTAATCTCAATCCCGCTTGGTTGGAGTTAACGGCAGTTTTAATGCCGACAAGTGGTGGAATTATCCATTTTTCAGCATGTACTTTACCAAAACATCGAAGAAAAGCCATACGGACCAATAGCCTGAATCTTTAATTTTACACGACTTCGTTTTCTTGGAAAAAATGTCAAACTAACCTTCGGCACCGCATTTATTGCTGAATTTAATAATACCTATGCTGACACGGCAGCCAATCGAAAATCGCCATTTGAGCCCGAACATGTGCGCGATGGATTTGGACACTTTTCGCCGCCGAAGGCAGAGAATAAAACGCAGTGTCTCGGCATGGTGCGTCAACATGTCATCAGAATATCACAACATGCGGCCCAACATGACGCCCACAGTTGACGAACTCGAGAGGGCCGACAGCCGGTGGGAGAGCGAAGGTAAAAACATTTTCAAAACAGGTTTTTTCCTGCGTGTAGCACTCGCGTCGATTGCGACGTCAATGACGCAAACCTCCGGTGTTTTTGTTGTACTAAAACAGACAAGTGGGGTCAAAGAGAAGCATGTAGAACTGGCCCCAGTGGTACAAGAAGTTTGCATGTCCCGGAATGGTGGAAAAATGTAATATTTTTCTTTCCTACGAGCAAATGTCACTGGCTTCTATTCTACAGAGGTTTTAATTGTTCATCCACCTAGGTATGGAGTTCTACAAAGTGAATTTGACTTCAATAATGTGGGTTCATAAATTCAGTTTTTTTATCGAATCCTATGCCTAGGAAGGTCAGTGAATACGACCCTAAATATTTGTTTTCCTTCCTGACGGCAAATCAAATATGTCATGATATCATAACTATAACATAATATATCATAATAACTGTAATATCATATTATGATATTATCATGAAATAAATAAATTAACGGTAAACAGATATTTGTTTCTATTCCTGCCTGAAGTAAATTTGAAATATTTTAAAAAATCAGTCGAAAAATCAAATAATTTTTGTTTGATTGTCCATGGAGGTAGCCTATTTTGCTGAAGCCGTTTTTGGAGTCCGTTCAATCCCTATTCAGAATCCTCTCGTCACAGTTGCACAACTCATACGAATCCATTACTTTTTCTTTCGTCAATTCCTCGTCTCGTAACCCAGGCATCGCAGCGAAATTAAGGCATTCCTCGTGCACGAACTGGCAGTTGAAAAGGTTAAGTTAGCGAGACGCGACCGCGGGAGTTTACCAAGCCCAGCGGGAGATCATCTCGCGTACAGGTTGTTCTCCGTCTGCATATCCTCGAGAAACGCGAGTGGAAACTGACGAAAATTGTGATGAAAGCTGTCTTCGCCCGTTCTGCAGTCTGCCTATCGCTCTGGCCACAAATCATGTTTGACATTTTCCACCCTCGACAAATCGTGAGCCTCCCCATCTCGACCGCAAGGGAGCAGATCGAGTATCCGCCCCTAAGGAGGCCGAAAATCCATTTGGACGTAGTCTGTCTTTCGTTCTGATCTTTTCTCCTGATGAGGGTCCGTACTTGGTTCAGTTGGCATTTGCTTCATATTGGATAGGTCTCATCAGTTGTAGAGTTGCTTCAGAGCACGAAATCCTAATTGGTGGTCGGACTGGAGGTTGTGCATTTCTATATGGGTCATTCTCACAGAAAGGGGCAGTTTCGGGTTGGAGTTTTCAAAATAAAAATTTTCCTCCAATTCTGCACAAAAAATTTGGAAACCCTCTCTTGAATGTTCTAAGTGAAATTCAAAAACTATCCAAACAGTGGCTGCCTTATTTAGGCCGGAAAAAAAAAAATTTTAAGACCAAGAACGCTCAAATCGGTTCATTTTTGAGGCCGGAAAAAAATAAAATTGAAAACTCTAAAAATGCAAATATGTCGGAAGTACTCTGAGTTATTCAAATTCCGATTAAAAATGGCGAAATTCTAGCTAAAAGAGGGAAGAATGGAACTATTTTGTCCTGCAGAGTGCTGGAACTGTCACGGTCCTGTCCTCCTCATCCCTTCCCTGGCCTTGAATTCAGAGATGTGGACAGGGCCGTGACGGACAGGGCCGTGACAAAACATAGGTTTTTTGACGCTCCTGTCCACACAGTAATTTTTTTTCCAAAAATTATTATCGTAATCGAAACTGCTCCACGCTGCGTACGAGGTACTGAGAAGTAAAAAAAATTAAGTTTGAATACCTACTTTGAGAAACAGGACAGGGCCGTGACAGTTGTGTCCGACCAACAAGGTTCCGGCCGACGTTCTATCTCGTCACTGGGTTAAATCTCGACAAAAATCCAAAGCTAGCCGGTGTTCTGGACCGTTGAGACTCGTGCCAAAATGATGGAGGGAAGAAAATCCGGAAAAAACCCTGAGAGGACCGCGAAAATTCGAATTCTTTGACAGGACAGGGCCGTGACTGCAAACCTCTGGACACCCCTATTTTCATCTCAGTACCGTAATCTTTCCGTTCTAAAATTATAAAAACTGTCATTTAGGTATCTTGAGACCAATTTTGACCTATTCTAGAAGCGCCGGGTATTTGGTAGCATCGGAAAGACATAGGAAAGAAGCTTGAAGTTGGGAACCTCGTGCCTGGACAGGACAGGGCCGTGACAAATCGACGCATTTAATTTTTTTTCTTAGTGAAAGACTTAATTGATCGTAACAAAAAAAAATCGCATTTTGCGAAAAGTGAAATAGTACAATTTAAAATTTTGCCCAACTTCAAATTCATAAGAGGGCCCCCACAAACCTTCTGGACATCACTTCTGCCCTTTCTGTGAGAATGACCCATATTTGGCACCGGCCGAGCGGCGTATTTGAATAATTTCAAAATCTCATATTCCTGAAAGCTTTTCTATTTATGGAGCGATTGTACGCTGGATCGGCTACGCTAGACTCTCATGAGCGTCTCCTGGGATGGTAATTTTAGGCAATCGAAAATAATATAAACATTTTCATGAGCGTTGAATAAGGGATTGGATACATTTTTTTGAGATAGGTAGTAACATTGAAGTTTTTAGGATTTTTTTTAGACGCTTTATCAATAGTCGATTATCCAAAAAATCATAGCTAGTCACCAGGCCACTAATTTCAGGGTGATTTTTGGGTGGATGCGCATAGGCTGTGTTTCCGAGAAATTTGTAGCCAAGAGATTAGCTATGATTTTTTGGATAATCGACTATTGATAAAGCGGCCCTAAGCCCAGCTTATCTATTTATTTAAAGGCTAGATTTATCCAAGGACACGCTGCATTAACTATTTTCCAAGAAATTACGATGCATTGGTACGATGTCAATGAATATGACCTCATTTAAATGTAATGCAAGCGCCCTTGGATAAATTTAGCTTTACCTAAATGAATTGAAAAACCGGTGCCGTACCTATCGTTGGATACGGAAAGAAAAAAAGGATCAACAAAAAATAATCAAAATCTTCGATCGTCCTAGGAAAGGTAGTTACTGATTGTTGGGATTGTAATGGATTTGTAATGGATTGTAATTGCATTTGACCATTTTTGGTCTCAAGTAACTACCAGGAGTTGATTGTGACTCATGTCCCCCGGCAATGTCCAGTCGTGCAAAAGAGATGGCGCGATGGAGCGAACCTTTTCGAAACTGTCTCTAACGAGAGACGACATGAACGGCGAGGTTTCTTGTTCTCAGCCCCAGTCAACTCGCAGTCGGCCGGCTCCCGTTGATGCAAAATTAATTGGGATCAGGTTACAGATTAGTAACCCTTCATCTACCGTATTCCGAACCCCTTGGTGAAGTGTTCGCAATGCCGTATGACGTCCGACCTGATAGTCTGTAGCAGAAGGCGTAAGTTGAAACACGGGAGCCGTACCTATAGGAACTTCTGCAAATTCCTCATAATCGATTTTTTGTTTTCTAAGCTTGCGAAAAATTCCAATATGCAGAGAAATTCACAAAAATGCATAGGTACGAAGAAGATTTTTGAATCGTGCATATTAGATACACACAACTTATCCAGTTGAATGGCTGGAATATGTTTGGTGATGTTAGCAACCAGAACTGGACAAATTTAAACAAAAGGTCTTTTTAAAAAAAAACGAATAAGTTTTTTTTTAATTTTTAACCCAGTTTGCACCAAAGCCCATGGTCTATACTGAGCTTCGTCGTAGCGCGATTCATACTATTGTTTTCGTTTTGTAAATATTCGAAAATCTCCATAATTTCTCACGTCAAGTTAACCCTAATGAGGCGGTCAGCTTATGTAAATCTGATCTGAATCTTCCTCACATCTCAGCAGACAGTTCATTTTCAAGTCAATCTGGATGTTTTCGAAACGTCGTAAATCTATTTCTCGTACGGGAATTCGGAAAACAAGCAACGGTAGCTAGACACAGGGGTTCACTTCATATGATAATTGTCCGTTGTAAGTCCCAGATTAGACAGCTTCGCCTCCGTATAAATTACGGCCAATTAGCGTGTATGTAAGTTTTGCGAGATGAACCGAGGGGAATATGGAGGGGGTAGAAATGAAGTCGACGAGAAACAGCTGTTGGGCATGGGTGAGGACGTGGTTATGAAGCGGGGGTTAATTTGAAAGTTGAAGCGCAAGCTTGGAGCGTGTGGTTAGCGATTCGGCTGGAAGACCGGTTCTCCTTAATTACAACTGGATTCCACTTTACTTATCTTGAGAGTATTCATTATCAAAATTAGAAGAACGTACAACGCGTGTTTTTCTTTACTCGAGATGGATTCACTATACGTAAATGATATATCAATGATATCACGCATATCTATAACGGATAGATTTATTAACCTAAGGAAAAGTCCTCAAGCTCGAGGAAAGCTAATCATATTTGGGGTACCAGGGTATTTCTCATACTGTCTACAGTTTAAGAAATTAACCTAGGTTCTACCCTATCATACAAAATATGGCTGGAAGGAAGTTGGTTGTAGTGCCTTGAAGATGTCAACCAGTTTTCGCCACCATCAGCCTTATCTGTTGGACCAACGACATTTTCATCGAAAATTGAGCATCAGAGTCGCTATAATGACCTTTTTCATGTTATCTACCGCTCTGAGATAAGTTTGTTCGAAATTTTGGCGAAAATTCTTCAAAAGTACCTGCAATAATATCAAGAATTCTCACCTGCCCGGGAAGTGATTCTTGGAAAATGTGTACAGGTAAACGTTTTTTTTTTTAAGCTCCTATTCAATTCTCGATTTTGGGCGATTACAATAGTTTCATTACTCTGATAATACGGAAGTAAAATTATAACACGTTTGTAGTTCTTGTGTGAAGGAATTATAGAAAATTTTAGAAACCATGGATCAGTAGCTCAAACTCATAATGAAAATCGGAGTCAAACTCACAATGGAACAGAAACCTGAACTTATAATCAAATTCTTAGTCAAACTCGCATTGAAACAGAAACTCAAACTCATCGTCAAATTCGAAGACAAACTCACAATGAAACTGAAACTCAAACCCATAATCGAAATCGAAGTCAAACTCCCAACAAAACAAAAACTTAAGCTCATAATCGAATTTGAAGTCAAACTCACAATGGAACAGAAATAAACTCATAATCAAAATCGAAGTGAAACTCACAATGAAATAGAAACTTGAACTTATGATCGAATTCGAATTCAATCTCACAATGAAACCGAAACTCAAACTCATCGTCAAATTCGAAGTCGAACTCACAATGAAACTGAAACTCAAACCCATAATCGAAATCGAAGTCAAACTCACAACGAAACAGAAACTCAAACTCTTAATCAAATTCGAAGTCAAACTCGCATTGAAACTGAAACTCAAACTCATCGTCAAATTCGAAGACAAACTCACAATGAAACTGAAACTCAAACCCATAATCGAAATCGAAGTCAAACTCACAACAAACAGAAACTTAAGCTCATAATCGAATTCGAAGTCAAACTCACAATGGAACAGAAACTAAACTCATAATCAAAATCGAAGTGAAACTCACAATGAAATAGAAACTTGAACTTATGATCGAATTCGAAGTCAATCTCACAATGAAACCGAAACTCAAACTCATCGTCAAATTCAAAGTCGAACTCACAATGAAACTGAAACTTGAACTTATAATCAAATTCGAAGTCAAACTCACAATTGAACAGAAACCTGAAGTTGAAATCAAATTCGAAGTCAAACTCGCATTGAAACAGAAACTCAAACTCATGTTCAAATTCGAAGTCAAGTTCAAGTTTCAGTTTCATTGTGAGTTCGACTTCGAATTTGACGATGAAATTGAGTTTCTGCTTCATTGTGAGGGTGACTTCGAATTCGATTATAAGTTCAAATTTCTATTTCATTGTGAGTTTGACTTCAAATTTTACTATGAGTTTGGGTTCAGTTTCATTGTGAGTTTGACTTCGATTTCGATTATGAGATTGAGTTTCAGTTTCATTGCGAGTTCGACTTCAGATTCGACGATGAGTTTGAGTTTCTGTTTCAATGCGATTTTGACTACGAATTTGATTTTAATTTCAGGTTCCTGTTCCATTGTGAGTTTGACTTCGAATTCGAATATAAGTTCAAGTTTCAGTTTCATTGTGAGTTCGACTTTGAATTTGACGATGAGTTTGAGTTTCGGTTTCATTGTGAGTTTGACTTCGATTTCGATTATGAGTTTGAGTTTCAGTTTCATTGTGAGTTTCACTTCGACTTTGATTATGAGTTTAGTTTCTGTTCCATTGTGCGTTCGACTTCGAATTTGACGATGAGTTTGAGTTTCTGCTTCATTGTGAGGTTGACTTCGAATTTGATTATAAGTTCAGGTTTCTGTTCTATTGTGAGTTTGACTTCGAATTTGATTAAGAGTTTGAGTTTCTGTTTCGTTGTGAGTTTGACTTCGATTTCGATTATGGGTTTGAGTTTCAGTTTCATTGTGAGTTTCACTTCGAATTTGACGATGAGTTTGAGTTTTTGTTTCATTGTGAGATTGACTTCGAATTCGATCATAAGTTCAAGTTTCTATTTCATTGTGAGTTTCACTTCGATTTTGATTATGAGTTTAGTTTCTGTTTCATTGTGAGTTTGACTTCGATTTCGATTATGGATTTGAGTTTCTGTTTCAATGCGAGTTTGACTTCGATTTCGATTATGAGATTGAGTTTCAGTTTCATTGTGAGTTCGACTTCGATTTCGATTATGAGATTGAGTTTCAGTTTCATTGTGAGTTCGACTTCGAATTTGACGATGAGTTTGAGTTTTTGCTTCATTGTGAGTTTGGCTTCGAATTTGATTATAAGTTCAAGTTTCTATTTCATTGTGAGTTTGGCTTTGAATTTGATTATGGGTTTAGTTTCGGTTTCATTGAGAGTTTGACTTCGATTTTGATTATGAGATTGAGTTTCAGTTTTATTGTGAGTTCGACTTCGAATTTGACGATGAGTTTGAGTTTCGTTTTCAATGCGAGTTTGACTTCGAATTTGATTCTAAGTTCAGGTTTCGTTTCCATTGTGAGGTTGACTTCGAATTCGGGTATAAGTTTAAGTTTCTGTTTCATTGTGAGTTCGACTTCAAATTTTATTATGAGTTTAGTTTCGGTTTCATTGTGAGTTTGACTTTGATTTCGTTTTTGAGTTTATGTTTCTGTTCCATTTTTAGTGTGACTTCGAGTTTGAGTATGAGTTGCAGTGTCTGTTCCATTGTCAGTTTTACCTCAAGCTTGACTATGAGCTTAGGTTTTTATTGCATTGTGAGTTTGTGTTTTTGTTTCTTGATGTGTTGGACTTTGAGTTTGACTATGAGTAGGAGCTTCTGTTCCATTGTGAGTTTGATTATGAGTTTGAGTTTCTACTTCATTTTGAGAAATTATGACGAATTTTTATAGCTGTCGTTGGTTGATGGTCGAACGTTATTTTTGTTGAGGTGAGGGAGAGAGTTGTATCCCATCGTACTCTCATAATCATATATTTTTCTCCTCCGAGCGCTTTCGCCCCGCTGGGCCTCTTCAGGGAGCGACATTTTTGTTTTTTATAAATAAAGGGTATTCCCACACAGGGGCACCTTGTCGTATAGCGTATCACCCTGAGGGGGGTCGTCAATTTTACAACGCAGTAAACGGGAAATAGAATATAAAACCAATCAGAGATCACCGACTAGGGGAGTTTTTTGAAAAAATTCCCCTAGTCGGTGATCTCTGATTGGTTTTATATTCTATTTCCCGTTTACTGCGTTGTAAAATTGACGACCCCCCTCAGGGTGATACGCTATACGACAAGGTGCCCCTGTGTGGGAATACCCTTTATTTATAAAAAACAAAAATGTCGCTCCCTGAAGAGGCCCAGCGGGGCGAAAGCGCTCGGAGGAGAAAAATATATGATTATGAGAGTACGATGGGATACAACTCTCTCCCTCACCTCAACAAAAATGAATTTTTATAGATTCGACAGATAACTTGTCAACGCGCTCCATCTCTGACACGATGCATTCGAAAATAGGTGTCGGTTAGTTGGCTCAACAACCCACCATGATGCTCAATAATGAGCAGTCCGTTAGAGCACATCATCTTAATCTGACTCTGAAACGAAAGATTCTTTCTAAGATGGGTCGAAGTACAAGAAACGGATAAATCGATACAGAAGAGCGACGACTTAATCCCATTCAGAAACAAACATAGTCGACAGGGGAGCCGAGTGTCCGAGTTATTGATCGGAAGCAGTTTTTATCGGAATGACAGAAAGATACGAAGCGGCTCCCATTAACGCCAATGATGTAACATAACTCGAAGAACCGCAGGTTGTCTGGCCGGTGACGTAGGCGAGATCGGACCAGATCTTATCTCCGATCCAGAAGACCAGTCTCCACAGACCGATAGCTCTGCGCATTGCCTGAGAAGGTAGACAAAAAAGAAACCATCACATTCTATTTGACACCTTTATACGGTAACCTATCTGTGAGAAAAGGTAGTAAATTATTCTAATTTAACCCACCAGACAAATGGCTTCTGTAATTTTGCCTCGGGTCAATTAACGAATTATAAAGAGCTCGTCAAATGGTTCAAATTTGTTTCCATGTTTTATAATTTTCTTTTGTTCCTCGTAAAACTGCGATGAAACTGACAAAAAAACGAAGAAGAAACTCTCATATTTTGCATAGGTTTTTTACAAAAAATCTACGATAGCTAATGTGGGGTTTCATACTTTCTGGTAATCAGCATTTTTGAGAAACATACCTTTCTGTGCTCTGGATTATCGAAATTGTTGTCCCTTCCTTCCATTCTGGAGTAAGTACTCCTTCATCTTAACCTTCGATTGTTTTTTCCTTTTTTACGTCACATTCTTAGATTCCCTCGAGGTGTCCGTCGATCACGTACATAAATAACCACCCGTTAGGAGCCCAGAAAAATCCGAGCCATCGTATCACGTTATTCACTTTCCTAAACAAACAACCCGCTAGTTTCTAAGCTGGCGCCAGCCTACAGGCGCCTATAGTTTTTAAGGGTATTCTACCCTCTCATTATCGAGTGCCGCTTAATCCTAGACAATCTTTGAGAAGGTTAGTTTATCTTAACTCAACTTATCGTCAATATGCCGCGGAATCGACCGGATTTCATTGTTAACATCGAGTTACCTAAAAACAAATTACGTCGACCGCAAGCTGGTCAGCGAATGGCGTGACATTTCTGGCTTGCGGCGACCAGCTAGCTAACCTGTAATTCGTGGAAACGGCCATAAAAAGAAGCTTGACCGCAAAGGTTTCCGAATGTTGGACAAAAAATCATTGAATCGTTTTCGAAACGTTTTCAAACCGGGTCTTTTGTACTGAATTGTACTCCAGAAGGCAGTTGTTCCATAATTATACCTCGATTTCTGAGGGCTACCAAAATAGTGACCGGAATGAATATCCTTTTCATTTCCGTCCAGGCCACTGTTATCACTATGATGTCTATAGTTGAAACGATTTCGTTTTCTTTTCTGGAAACAACTTCCATCCAGTTATAGATGGGGTACCTAGTATTACAGAATAAAATTTACCTATCATTAAATTATTTACATTATCCGATCCCTACAGCTGAATCTTTGGCATATATTATTAGTAAAATTATTTTATTACAGGTGTCCTTCTACATTTAGTGTGCAGGCTACATAAATAATAAAGAGATCATATCGCGTACCAACATTCCCCCCTAGGCCATTAACAAGATTCATTTTCCGAATCTCCATAAAAGCTTGTACTCGTCTGTTGAGATTGAAATTCGCATAAATCAAAACGCGTGGGCAATGTAATTACCCTATCAGCACTCTCGTGCACACGGTAGTCTCCATCCTACGCGCTCAATTAATAAAACAGCTGCACCATTAGGTATGCCAATGTCTCGCAGATATTATGATTATTGAATCATGCTGTTGTTGGTTAATTTTTAGTCCAAAATTAAGTTGGATAATATTGCCAGATATATGGTCCAGATATATAATATTGATATATGGTCCAGATTTTTAGATCGACATCATGACCAAAGAGTGGCAGTCGGGAATTCGGTCCAGGCTCAATGCTTTACCTGAAGAGTATCTTCCCGACTACCGCTCACTAACGCTCAATGGTCGAGTGGTTCGTCGGGCTGGAAAGCCGTAGATTCCGGGTTCGATTGCTGGCTAAGGCGGATTTTTCGTTCCAGATTTTCCAACTCAATTTTCAACTTATATTATTACCGACTGATTTTATACGATATTATTACGATCTCACCAAATTTGCCTCGTTTTTGACCGATTCTTCAAGAACAAAAATTATGGCCACGAAAAATGAAACGTGTTGTTGTAGGTGGGGATCGCACGAACAGCTCAACCGGCAACCGCCTACCGTCCCGCCACGGTTGTGCGGCACTCAGCCGCCTCGGCGGGCCCGTTGCCTAGAACGTTCGGCACTCAGCCAATCAGAGACGCGATTGGCACGCCCGGAAACGCCCAACAATGGCACAAGCCGCAGGCCGTGAAAGATTCGATTGTCGGATTTTTTGTGCCGGTTATGACCGCTGCGTTGCGTCGTTGAGCGGTTGCAGATCGAGCCGTTCGACAGGTCCTTTAGGAATGTTAACTCCTCTGATGATCGTCGTTGATCAGGATTCTGATTGATCATTGCTCCCAACGGTATCCACACATTCGCCAAGGAAGATGAAAAAAAATCTACAACTCTCTCCAAAGATATATTCACACAATTTGGCTAGCTCTTGTTTGGAAAGCTTGGGAGCGGTGTCTGGTGTCGTCAATACTATGCGTTTGTTCACCATTGTCGAGCCACTACCCACACAATTGGTCGGAGTGCCAAACTAAATACCGTTCACCTCCCGAATCCGGTCATCAGCGTAGGTGGAGTCCGTGGAATCGATTTGATTTTCTCGGGATCATTATCGATTCGAAGACGCCGCGTGTCGCAGCAATTTTATGAGCCTTGGCGTCTTTGCGAATGATGTAGGTCACCGCGGGACAACCATATATCTTTCTCTATAGTGATCAATGGACCCTCAACTGCAGGAGTGGCATGGAGAATTTTAATGGATGTATCCTTGCACCGATAGCAACACCGGCTGCGAGCTCTAGAGAAACGTTCAGGAAGGATGACAGATTGACTCCAAAGGGTGTTGACGCTAGTTGTGCCGTTATGACAACTTGAATTAATCGCACCAGTAAATCATTAGCTAATGCACCGCTATCCGTCCGACGCCGTTGGCTTGTTCACGTGATGCTATGAGTCGGCCGAGGATGCATATGCATGCTGTATGCAAGTGAATGCTGTATGCAAGTGAGTATACGACTCGTAATATGGGAATCGCGAGGTCAAGCCTGGCTCGTTAGTCCAATCCAGGAAGGCAGGGTCAAGGAGAGACGGTTCGGTTCATTGATTTGAAACTAAATGACGCATAATTATGGATGAGGCCGGTCATTTCCGATGCATCTGTATCAATTTAGTCGAAGGGATACTACCGAAACTGAATATCGCTTGAAAATGAAGGATCATTGGCGGCAATTGCGTTAATTCGATTATATTGAAGGCGCGCATGAACGAGACGAGGGTCACCCGCCAAAAATACAAATTTGTACGCTGCGCTAAATCACCAGTGTGAAGCATCAGTTATGCAGGATCTGGATAATGTTTAGTTAATATTATTGAATTAACCTGAATCAGTTCGCCATATCTATATGCAGGTTGTCTGTTGAGTAGTTGACCACCCTCCGGCATTTCTTTATTAAATAAATTGTATGGCCACTCTAAAATACGATTGCTACGTCATTTTTGCGCAGAATTCAGGAGAAATACAACCATCGGACCTATGCGAAATTGACATCAACTCCATGTTTTCAAATGATAAACTTGTTGCTTTCGAGAGAATGTCCAAGTTGATAGCTACTTCTTTGTGCAGAGAAGGGAGAAAATAATAATTTATCACCTTCCATCACCGATTTATTATTCAAGATATTCGATGACAATGCTCAACGATCGTCTGAACTTTTCAGACCCCCTCGACACCAAAATTATCCCATAATGCTTGCGGTTACAGCTAAAAGAAAGCGATACGCTACATCGCCAGTCCAGAAGGAAGGGTACATAAATTTTCTATTCGGGTAAAACCAGTGTTTTAGCGAACTGATTCCCTCGTTCTCTCGCAGAACTTGAAGGGTCGGATTTTTCGGCGGACATTTGCATGAATTTAACCTCCGTTTGTTCCTTCGTCCATCAATTAACGGGAGCGAGCTTCAAGGGTGATGTTGAGGAACGTTTTCTCCGACACCCCGTCCAAATCCATGGGGAACAAACAAAGACAACAAAGAGCATTCTGCTGTAATTCAGTCGTCGGCTGAAAAACGATAATTTATTCCAAGGTCCAGGATCAAGGCGGTTTTCGAGGAGAAACGTTCGATCCTCCACTCCGGAATTCTTATTATTCCGGCCGAAAGTTCTCCGCCATTTTCTCAGACGCGAGTATTAATCAATGCTGAATAAAATATGCTGCCTTTCCATTGGTTCTGGGCTAGAGACGACACGGAATCTTTCTGGCATAATTTACTCGAGGAAACCTCTCATTGTGCTCCTCGATGTTGTCTGTTTCGAAAACAAAAATATTGGACATTGTTGGAGAAGACAAAGGCGCTGTTGCCTTTTATTTTGCGTTATGGGCAGCATAAAAATATTTTTCGATTGTAGTAGGGCTCCAATGTTTATGGACTTCATTCATCAATGGCACTGCACTCATGGGAGTACGAATTTTGAAATCGAGAAGCTCTGGGTTTGCTTCAGGAGCATGAGTATTTGAGGCGTGTAGTTTCAAAACCGACTCAATCCATGTTTTTCCGAAATTAACTTTTTTCCGTTTTTCCCAAGTTCATGATCCATTCTATCACCCTGCAACGCCTTATGTACCGAATCCGGCTCATCCCGATAGGAAAACGCTTCAAATAGAATGATTCACGGAAAAAGTTTTCATGATTCCAGGAAAATATTCGAATTTGGATTTGAATTCGGGTTTTGAAACTTCACGCCTCATTTGTAGGAGCCTTACGCATGCTCAGTGCAAGGTTTTGTAGGCAACGCCCTAGCAACAACACTTAAAACACTACTCAAATCCTGGATCAGGCTTGGTTGGAGTATTCCAGTTAATTATTGATCTTCAAAGTAAACCAATTGTAGAGGCACTTCCAGATACTATGGCGGTTCGATGATTAGATTTAGCCCCATAATCAGATTGAACGAGTTAACTCAGCAATCTATAAGCAGTAAAAAAGGTTCGTGCGCATTACCGCCAGCTTTCATTGAAGTCGACCAACTCTCCAAGGGGACGAGACAATTAGACACCTAATGTATGCAAAGGAAGACCAGTCCCCAAGTCCATCGATTGCTTTAATTGAACAGGTCGCCCGTGATCCTACTTTATTTGAGGTAACAAGATGAAGGATAAGGACAGGTTAAAAAGGCTGCCGAGAAAAAGCCATCTCCGATTGTCTTTTCGGTTCAATGGGACTTTTATTGTCGCGGCTGGGCTGAGGAAAATCGAAGGACAACACATCCAGGACTGGAGGCGCCTGATTTTTTTCTACAGCGAGATGAGAAGTTAGTCTATCTACTTAGATTCGTCTCGGTGTCAACAACCCATGTGATCCACAGTGGGAGGAGGGTGTGCAGAACTAAATTGGGATTGTGATTAGCTGTTCATGGAGCTCAGGTCGATGCAGAGTGATAAGAACGTGTTCATTGTGCCGATATCGATAGCCAGTATCCGACACAATGACTGGAATACGGTATTTGAATTATAGAGATATGAATACAGTCATCGTTTCATGATGAATTCACCTTTTCCAACTTCTCAATTTCCATGGCGACCTTCTCACTAGTTCCGTCCTACCATCGACAGTTCGAATTCTTGGCTATAATTTTCGATTACGGGACGCTCAATGGTCCCTCATTGCCACAATATTCCATCTCTTGCAATTCTGCTAATTTCCCTTATCGGCTATTGAGTTATACTCCGTTAAATTCCTCTTCGGTACTCTTGAATAATTACCCAAGCTATCTTCCAGAACATTGTTTCTCTCTCTTACATACAGCCATCCAAGCCTCGAAGTTTTTGATTGGCCCTGCAACGAACAGCAATGGCCCGTTTACGATTACCGTGAACAACATAACTCAAAAACTTCCATCTCTCGCGAGGATTTGAGTTTCGGCCAATTAGGGACGTTGGGATCCACGTCCGTAACATTGATGCATGATGGCGCGAGGGCAGCCAGCGCTTGGTAGCCTCCCTCGATGATATAGCTATATATCATTTCTCGTCCCAGAAAATCCCACACCGCTTATTAAGCGGTTTTCTCCCTTATTACAGTCTGCGAGCAGGGCCCTTTGCTCAAACGGCGTTTACATTTAAACCTAAAATGACAGATGAAGTCGTGACGCTTCAACGAGCCGTAGAACTTTCATCGTTCTCCGGACCCGAAGTGAAACGCTTCTTTTTTGATGGATTGGACGTTCCAGACCAAACAGTTAAAAGCCCATTCGTGACCCTTATTAGTGCGGAAACCGTTGTTTGCATGCTGCTAATGTGAGCAAGATTTGACGTAGCTATAATTTCATGCGTTTCCGAAACGTATCGCTTTTTGAAACGGTCGAAATTAAAAACTCGAGTTCGATTTGTAACATCTGCTGTGTGAACGCTTGACCACGAGGATCCGTTTCACATTCATATCATTTACAAAATATGGTGTACGAATAATTAATAACAAATAAATCAATGCCTAAATAAATTTTGCTTTACGTTAAGATTTATGACGTCAACATGACATGACAACATACAGTTTCTGGGTACATTATACTGAAAGGATGTGCCTGCGAACAAATATTTCAGGGCTGGGCGGAGGATTCGAACCCCCAAAATCCTCGGCTGTAGTCCGATAACGGATAGCGTCTTAGACCGCTCGGCCTTTCTGAGCCCCCAGAATATGCTATAAGACATGGCAGTGCATGTAGGTAGCATGAAGATAGTATTGTAACTATGGGTAAAATATAATATGTATTGGATCAATCAATTTGAGAAAATGTTGCACTTGAGTGCACTGCTGCATTATCTGAACTACACTGGTTGGTTGTACACCAATTGCCTACGCACATTCATCCAATAGGTATTCAATTTTAAAAAATTCAAATAGATTTTTTCATTATCATCCAAAACGACGAAAACTAAAAAAAACCTAAGCATATCATTTTCTTTTTTTGTATTTTTTTCTCTTTTTTGAGCTATGGGCAAGTAGGTATAACTGCCTATTCGATGAATGTGAATAGTTTATCAACAATAGCAACTTGGACCATTCCTTCCACCAGTGCCTTTTTCTTCCGCTTGAGCCTTTATTTTTTTAGTTCGACCCTTTTCTTTCGGATGAACTTTTAATTAAACAAAGCTTCGCGTGACAGCAATTTTCATGTCAATTAGCTGTGACACGGTGTCACGATACTTCTATTTCGAACGTTCGAATAAAGTAATTTCTTTGTTCGAAACGAACAAAAGATTGTAGGTACAAAAGATTCAGAGACAGACTGCTGTGGAAACTGTGGCAGACACAAAAAGAGTACCTGTTCAAGTTGCTAGTTACCTAACTCAAAACGATAACTAGAACGGTATCATCACTAAATACGTTCGCAGGGGCGTTTAGGCTAATAGATACATACCTAATATTATTATTCCATTTCTATTCAACCAGAATTCTTCTGGAAGGTGGATTATTCGAATATTTTTAAGTAGCGAAACAGACGTGAATTCAAAGTTTAGGGGGGCATGGAATTTGGACCGATTCCTGGAGTTCTTTTCTACATAAATGCATAACGTTGCAACCATCGAATCAGTCCAGCTTTCTGCAGTCACCGTAATGCCGAAGTAAGTCTGCCAAAATACTTATATCTACGAGTCTGTCGATTCCTGCGAAGACCTTCCTTCTCTATCTGCAGGACTTGAAAGAAAGACAACACCCTACAACTCAGAGTAACCTCCTCCTTTTTGAAGTCTGTTGAATATTAGCTTCTTTGCGCAAGGTTGAAAAATTGACTCAGGATGCCAGAATTTCGTATTTTGTGTCAACTGATGGAGGAAGTCAAATGGCATTTCCAGATTCGAGGATCCTGCGCGCCCTCGCGGGACCAGGTGCTTTAGGCCTTTGGAATACTCGGGTCGAAGTTTGTCAACCTGCGTAACTTCGGGTCAACTTGTCCATGTAAAGGGGAGGAAGGACTGTAATAGTTCCAAAGAGAATAGCAGAGTCGAACTGAGGGGGAGCCGAGCCAGAGTTCCTCATAACTTGGGCCAATCTTGCCGACCAGAAAGGGCAACCGCAACATCCCGGTTATTGTTACCTGCAGTGCTTATACCTTAAACCAATGCAAAATTGTCACTAAGAGTATTTGACACGCATTTTCGTTTTTTTTTGTGCAAATTTTAGGTACCTAGGTTGCATATTATTTTGCAAGAGAGTGCCACTACAAAAGAAAGGATATTTTTTAAATATTATCTATTAAAGCTCAATGAAACGTTATTTAACTGACAACAGAAATCACTGATGCTGATTAAGTGAATTATTACAAAAGAGATAAGTAACAAAAGAAATGCCTAAAAAAATACCTGATAAAATCTGAAAGTATCAATTTTTGATCGACCACGCGGGTTTTTCTGCGAACTACTTCAAGCACAGAATTTTTGCGTCGATTTATTAGGTACCTATTATCATTTTCTCGTGCAACAAATCGATCCATTCGTTCTCAGAATATAAGATCATTGTGACCCCACAGTTCGCCAAACGATTTCCTCCAGTTCGGGGCGAAACAGTGCCGTATCATTAGCGGGAAGATGGACAGTCGTGGCAGACCACCTCGAAGATGACGGTGATGATGCTATCATCAACGACAACAGTGACTGATGACTTGAGGCGACAGACCCCTTGAAAACAGTTAGAGGCGATTTTCCGTGTCTTTTCCCGCAGGGCCGAATCTCGCTGATCGTCCTGGCCTCAACTTCTTTCGATTAATGGCACCAACTTCACTCTGACAGGCTTAGCAATGCTTTGTGAGATATTTTCAGAATTACCAATAAATCGCGATCTTTTATAATCATGGTTGAAATGGTCGTCAATGGTTGGAAGCCAATTTCATTTTACAAATTACACGAAAATAATTTTTAATACTCAAATAATAGCTATACTTAGAATTATTTAGCCAATCGTTTCATGGCTTTTCCGGTTAGTTAGAAGCTTGTTAGTATAAATGGATAGAGTGAAGACAGAAAGTTTTGGCTGGTATTGATGTTTTGACTGTAATTACCGTCATTCCTCGACTGAAGCCACCTAATTATAGACCCCTGTGTTTGCTGTTCATCCCCTTTCAAAGGGGTTGGTAGGTTAGTCCTCTTTTTAATCACCAAGTTTACAGCCTCTATTTCTGAATCTGCTGTTTAAGGGAACCCCCTCGTGTATTCTCATCACTGAGACAACTAATTCGATTCTTCTTGCAGCAGAAAGTTAACGAAAAGACTCTGGGGAAGATCAGCGTGTCTATCCCTTTTTCGAGGTATTGTTTTCGAATTCAAAGCACTCCCCAATGGATGTCTGAATTTCGTTATCTTCGTATTTTAGTGGGTAGGTCCTCACTACAACAACCCAACCATCAACTCGTCCAGCGTCCTTTTTCAAATCAATTGATTGAGATCCCAACAATTGGCCCAGGAGGGTTCATGGTTTGAGCAAGAAGTTGAAAAATTGTTGATTTGCTTGAGAATTGAAAAGTCGATCAATACGTTCGGTAAATTATCTCTCAAATTGCACCCAGGTTCGTTCAGAGTTGTATACAACATCATCAACTCTGCTCGTACCAATTAGGTTCCAACACTTTGACTCGGTTTTCCTGATATCAAGAAGTCCACAGCTCCACATTGCATTCAGAACGTCCGGAGAAGAAATATTTTTCTCGCCTGAAAACAAATGTTCATTATCATAACACTTTTTGCGTTTGGAACACTAATTACGTTGGAAAACAGAGTCTGCAAAACTTTCGTCTGCGTCGATTTTTTTCAACTCCGGGCAAAAAGGCCAAAATCCAATTTAGGCGTTGGCTCTATTGTTCGAGTTTCCAGGAAGGCGTTTCTCGTGGGACAAAATAATTTTATTGCCCGAAGATGGAAAGCAAGGGTTCAGAAAAGGAAAGCGGACAAAAAGTTGCGGAACGAATTACGAGATTTTTCAACCACACAGTCCAATTTTTCGCGGCTTGATCGAGTTTGTTGATGTTCTCGTTTTCAACTTGAAAAATAGTCTACATTTTGTTACTTCGTTACGAAAATGGGATTTGTTAAAAATAAGATTGAACCCCTTAAATCGAATGAAGGATCTATGCAGTGGCTCGGAATTTTCAAATTTTTTCTGACATTCTGAAATACTTCGGAGATAACATCCTACCTCTTGGGAAATGAAAATAATTTAATTAATTCAACAACTTGCCGAAGATCGAGGAGGGATTCTGTTAACTGATATATCGGACCACAAGAAATTGAGAATGTGGACCGAAAAATGACTCACGTGACCTTTTAAGTGCGTTCTATCAGCCTACATTTTACCAAGCATGGGATTTAATTGAAGGATACAATATTTGTTCAACCCCGTACGTTTCTATTAGCCATCCAATCAGAAACAGGTTACTCAACCGGCGGAAAATGAAAGTCCTGTTTCAAGCCTCTAGGCAACCGACACTGAACCCACCTAAATCAATTAAAACTGTTCGTTCTTGTCCGCCCTTGACTGAAATTCCGGCCGGACTTGACTCCTTGTTCAGACTGAACTAGGAATAGTCTTGGAGTAAAACGGAGTGAACTCGGAATGCTGGATCATGAAATCGGAGATTTCGGATGGAGGCGTGGGTGGAATTTTGGCCGAGACATTGAATTCAACTTTTGATCCTGCCTCATCAGAGCGCCTCGAAAACATTCTTCTATAACGATTTTTGACATTTGAACTGGTACTGCGTCCCTAGGAGTAAGATTTTGATCACGAGTGTACACTAGAGTTATTGGAAATTTAACGCTGAATCCAAATATGTCCTAAAAAGTTCAAAAAAGCTGTTTTAAACCAGAGATATGTGGGTCTTTATGGAGCAGAGCCAGGATTTGTAAAACTGTGGACTCGGAATGCTGGATCATGAAATTGGAGATTTCGGATGGAGGCGTGGGTGGAATTTTGGCCAAGACATTGAACTTTCGATCTTGCCTATTGCCTTACAGTCCCCACTGTCTAGAAACCCAAGAGTCTTGATGAAACGTTATGAGGACTGATCCTGAAAAATCAAAAAACCGCATAGGGGATTCGCAAAAAAACTTTTTTTACGATTTTGACGTTTGAATTGTTATTGCGGTACTTAGGAGTTAGTTTTTTATCTCCTGTGCACACTAGACTCATAGGGAATTTAAGGCTGAACCCTAATATGCCATAAAAAGTGGAAAAAAGCGGTTTCAAAACGAAAAAACGTGGGTCCTCATGAAGTTCCTGGTTTTGTAAAAAAATCTTCATAAAGAATCAATTTTTGGAAACTAATTGGCGTCAATTTTTGGTCAAAAAATGATTTCCCAATTCACAAAAAAAACTGACCTCCTATCTGAACCGTCCGTTCGATGAAGAATATTCATAGTTGTCTAACCCACGTACTAGCGCCAGGGCCCTGTCTCCGAAATTAGAGACTCAGTTCTCAGATTCGGTCTTTCGTGAATCAAATTGAATGAAACCCCTCCCCGGCGTGTTATTAAATCATTCATACGTAATGGGTGTTCTTTTTGCACTATATTAATTAAAAACGTTTGCATATAAAGATGGGCTCGCGCTGGTTGGACAGAGTTGGATTTGCATATCAAACCCATTAGCTTTTGTAGTGTCGACATCAGTGCTATTTACTTTTGACATAAATCAGAGTTTCAGATGTTCGGAATGAAATAGTATCTGAGTCAGGTCCGAGGGGGCGGTGATGAGAAGCCTTTTTTGGGTGGTCCGCTGTATATCGTATTGATGAGTATTCATCTTTATCAATTGAACCCGAAAACCTGTACTAAATATATAAAATATATGAAGGGACAAATGTGGGATTTAACTAAGTAAGGTTATCCTCGGTGGAACATCCAGATGCGCAGCGTAAGTAAACAATGTAACACTCAATGCCATCTAACCCTATTTCCAGCCGCAATCAATTTCACTTTTGAACCCCAGATCGTTTTCCTTTGACAATAGAATTTTCCGATAACCCTTATCGCCCCTATTTTCACGTCTCGTATTGACATTCCTTTGAGTTTGTGCCGTCTTCTGCGTCTCTATTCGTCGAATTGCCTCGCTATCTGGACTGTTTTGGCTGAGCGAACAGCCACAAAAGCCGTAGGAGATACAGAGATGCCAAGTCTCAAATTGCAAAATCAGGTCATCGGCTAATAGTGGACGAATGAGCCGTGTAAACCCCTTGTTCCATAGCAGGCGGACTGGCGTCGTATTATCGAATTGCGTCAGTTCGAAAATTAGATAACCCACTTAGCAGGATGGATTTTCGAATTAATTCGCAAATGTCGTCGATATTGGCTGTATGTTGATTGAAATGTGCGTATCGGGACAGGAGCAATCCATTATGGCTCAATCCGCTCAGGCTTTGCGGGCCGCCAGATGACAAGCGACAGAAAAACTCAGTTCCTAAAAATTATATGCGAGTGCATTTTGGCGAATAATCCACATTATTGAAAAATTCACCATCCCCCCACGTAGTCGATGAGTTTGGAAAAATAATCTGTCCATAATGTTCCCGGTGTGATACCAATACCCTTCAAAACTTGATTTTACGGGCTTGCCCAGGAACGTGAGTGTATTGCGCATGCACAGATTCAGGTTTGTCGTCGCTGGGGCGTTTCATACCAAACCTTGCACTATGCATGGAAATGCCAACCATGGAAGAACTAGTTCTTCATGTCCGTACATTCACGCTCCTGGAACAAACCCTGATTTCAATTTTTCAGAAATTTTCAAAACGCTTGCACCTGCTGAAATCAACGAGACAACTGGATTGGAGGACACAAGCGAGGAAAGCGTGTGTCCTTAAATGCCAATATGATATTTCACGGGCTGGAGGCTAATAAATTCAAATTTGACTTTCAAAACTTGAGTCTTCCCTTACCGACCTTCTTCTCTTACCGACAAGACTTTAACGTCTTCTGATTTCCCAATTATTGCTCCGCGGTCTTATAACCATTAAAATCGACGAAAAGGAAAACCCAATTGTCCCTGGCCATGAGCCATTGTCAATAAAAATACAAACGCCCACATCCACTTGGCGGAAAAAAGGCGTTAAAAATCTCAAAACGAGCTGTTCAATGAAATGCCGAGCCTGAAATATTTTGTTGTGTTAGCACCCTCGAAATTTATGCCGGTTAGGGCTGCCCGTTCCCAATTACTTTCGTGAAATCCCATCGTTTATACGCTTCGGTTTTATGCGTTTATGGTTTAACTGCCCGGAGACTTTGCTTTGCCTCGTTGAAGTTCCTTGTCGTAAGCGATCGTGCCACTCTTGTCGAGTCTTCTTTAACGATGCGGCTTTTCGCAATACTCGATTTGTTACTCGGCCGTGGAGGAGCGCATTCTTGAAACGACCCCCATAACCTTGTCGTCCTTAGCGCTCCAAAAGGGCAGAAATCGCATTACGACGTTCATATTTGCAGGAGTCGGTTACGAATATGCAGCGAGGGTTTTATGGCCGAAATAAATGCATCTTGCACCCGAAAAAACTTATGCTGAGCCTTACCTTCAGGCGATGAAATTGAAAATAATTTTCAGCACTTCAGGGTCATTCGGTCCGACCGTCTCAACTTACCCTCTTTCCTCGTGTTGGCAGAGACTTTCTATCTAATACCTTATAATAAAATTTTTTTATTGCAGATTCGGATTCTACACCCTTTGAGACGTAAATCAACAAATTTTCAGGAGGTGTTTAAAAAAAATTTTCCTGACCGGTTACAAAGGTTTATTTCTTAAGAAAAATGAATCATAAAATGAGAATCTATTCTTATTGGAATCTTGATGGATCGTTTTTCAATGATTTGCACGCTCCAGGTGGAAAATTTGAGTCCACGCATGATTTGCGCATTCAGATGATTGCCCTTTACTTTGATGATGATTTTGGCTCATCAACTGAATGCAGATCAGGATCAGTGATTGTCAAATGCACAAAGGCCGCGGCAAAATGAGTATTTAAACTAGAGAAATGTTATAAAAGTCTGCCATCAAGCCATGATTTGTTTGACAGTGGCCGCGCTCCACAAATTGATCATTGATGTGACATGCTTTTCGTTTTTAAAAGCATGCAAAACCTCATGAAGAGCATTGGTAACGTTGATGACGTAGGTATAGTGAAATGTCGTGCGTATAAGCTAGGAAAGGTAGGGAATAACTTTAAAAGTCACTTATCACTTTCGTATAGTATCGAATGGGCCAAATGACATTTTATGGGGTGAGGGTCGGCAGATAACGCCATCTGCTCAATAGACGCCGCATTATTTTTTTTTCGATATGCCAACTCAAACGGGGGAAAAATAGGGGCAAAAAGCACGTGTCTATGCAGTCTTTTTTCCAGTCAGCTCATAAAACTGTCCGGTCGAATAGAAGTTCGATCTGATAAGGGGGGAAATAGATAAGAAACAAACTTCTCGTTCCGCGGGTCTTCGGAAAAGTTAATGGGCAGCTGATTACCTGTACTATCAGGTTCCTGGTTATCTGCTAATGAGATCTGGTGGACGGCAGACTTCGAACAGAGGGCATCATCTAGTTGTGTTGTCTGAGTGTCAGTGCCGGTCGACCCCTTGTTCTATTGGCATTAGCGGGGGTGTACGTGTGAGGTCCCAGCGGGGGTGATGTCAGGCCGATGCAGGTCACTTCCTATGTGCGGTGGGAGGGCCGATATTTCCGAAGTGGTGGCGCATTAATTTGACGGCGCCGCAGGAAGTCAACTGCTTGGCCATAGTAGTTTCACACCTACTTATTTAAACAAGACGATCGATTATTGCGCTACGTCGAGTAACCATGGTCTATTTTTCCAGACATTTCGTGAAAAATCTGCAATAAACATTTTTTGGTCCGTTTGCCGCACGCCGTCCGCCGTTCGGCGTCCTGGGTTTTTCAGGGTGAAGGAGTTTTTGTAGATTTTTGAAATTCTCACCGAAAATCAGGTTCCGTATTTAGTTGGTCCTAACGTCTCGACAGAACCCTTTCTTAATTTTAAGGCCAGCAAAACAGCTATACAAGTGAAAAAATGCGTGCATTTCAGGAAATGTGCAACATAGGCATGCGAGGCATAATTTTTCTATAGATTTTTCTATGCTGAATCGAATGAGACCATCGCCACAACGGTAGCTT
Source organism: Nesidiocoris tenuis (assembly GCA_036186465.1). Taxonomy (NCBI): domain Eukaryota; kingdom Metazoa; phylum Arthropoda; class Insecta; order Hemiptera; family Miridae; genus Nesidiocoris; species Nesidiocoris tenuis. Next base: position 10,946,677 of record AP028920.1, read on the forward strand.
TAACCATTCAGGTTTTATTGCAGTTTTAGTGACATTTTTTAGTTTTTTTAAATTTCCCCGATTCAAAAACTACCTACCTACTTGAGCTGCAAAATTCGCTTGTGCTTGGCAACATGAGAGCAAGACAAGCTTTAACAAATATTTTTGGTGAAAGGGGAACGTGCAGTTCAACGAACATAACTATCTGCTGCATCATTAAATCATGTCAACGGCAATGATTTTCCTCCTCACTTACGCCCTCATAAAGAGGAATACATCGATACGCCTACGTAAACGGACTATTTACTCTCAGGCCGGAGTACCCATTTTACAAAACAACGTGTAAAGTGTTCGTTGAGAGCACTAAAGACAACATAATTCCGCTTGGACGCTTCTCGTATAAATCATTCGTATCCTCGCGGGCCCACGAGAAGCCCGACGAATTGACGGAAATAATTGATGCCCTTTGCGTTCCAATCCCCTACTCTCAATCCTCCAATCTACCTACAGCAGTCGACGAGCTAAATTTTTGATTTCTGGTCTCCAATAATTCGTCGATATATTTTCACCACGGCAAGCCCACGTGGAGATGAAAAAATGCACTTTGTTACGCGTCCGAGTCATCGACACAAATCTTATCATCGTCTCGAAAATCGAACTTGGTCGGTTATCGGTTGTTTCGTCGGGCCGACCGATTCCTTCTTTTTTGGGTCACGAAATTCAATTACGGGATTTATGGGGTCCGCATTTTTAATTGCGTGTTTTTTGGGCCTCGTTTAAACGTCGATTCAAATCCGAAAATTTATCTGCGGGATTATTGGCCCTTCGTCGGGAGTACGCGATATAGCAAGGGCGATAAATTATGCCTCGTATGGAGACTATGTATCCTTCTTCAGCCTGTGAGTTGAATTGGTTCCGATTTTACAAAAATATCAGTATCAACTCAGAAACGCATCAGAAGTTCTTGCTCGCATAAGCATTCAAGAAGTGTCGTTCAAAGCAAAAATATTTTTACAATATTTCATAATTAATTAGGGTAAAACCACCAGTCATATAACCTCTGAGGCTTTGATCTCAACTTTCCTTTAATTTATCCATAATCCAGGAGGTCGTGGTGAAAATATGATCAGCTGTTACCTTCATTAAGCCAATACTGAGATACAGGCGGTATGCTGGGTGTACCAATTATTGGCCATTTGCCGGTTTGTGTTTATTCTAAGTGGTTAAGCCACAATTTTTAGAATGTTTTCTAGGAATAGACTCATAATATGAATATTATTCAGGCTTTGATGAGTCCTCTTCCTGCTTAAAATGCTAGTCGAACCGTATAAAATATAAATTCCTCTGGTGGCCAATAACTGATGCATCATTGGCCAATATAAGAAACATGCGGGCAATAACGTTTAAATGGCGTATTCCAAAAAACCTCAAAAACGAATAATTTGGACCCAAAATCGGAAAAATTGGTATCGGATCACATTCCTGAAATGTTTATTCCTCCAAAAATCAAAAGAAAAAAACAAATTTGAGTACATTTCAGCGAGAAACGTGGCCAATAACTGGTGTCTTCACCCTATTTCTTTGGATTAAACTTGAACCCACATCCCCGCTTAATAAAAGTGAAGGCACCTTCAGTTCTTGGGATAAAGGAACACTCTCGAATTCCGACGAACTGTCGTGAGAACGCTTGGTTTTTATCGCCTAATAACTTAGCAATGCGGTGCGCATTCATGAGAACATGTCATAGTCTTGGCTGAGTTTCAGAAGCAAAGTCATCATCACACGAGGTGCAAAGTGAGCTGATTAAAAATTCCGATCGACTCCCCTTTTCGAACGTGATCTTTTCCGTCATCGATGTGCGGGGAATATTGTCAATTAAGGACCAAAAAAGACCATTCCACCTTAGAAAGGGCCTTCGTACAAGGGACGAAGGCTCATTTGATGTGCCCTGTTGCAAGTTTCATGAGATACCCCGCACCATCGCTGACGACATTCATTGTGGCGTGCGACAAATCAGTTACACGCGACTCACGTTTGTCACTGAATATGCAGCGAGGCGAGGCAGTTCTGGTGGCTGATGTTTGATTTCTTGTATCCATTATACCTGATTATATTCATTGGGTTTCTTTGAAACGATCGTTTCAGCCCGTTGAGAGAGAAACGATCATTATGATATAGTAGCTTCAGGCTAATCAGTCCGTGGTATTGATCAGTATGCTCTTCAGACTTTTTAGACACCCTAAGGTTTTTGACATCATCCTGAATCTAATTTTTGATTTAACTTTAACTTTTTGACTCGTTTTCTATTTTTTTTTTCGATTTTGAGATTGAAAGTGTTGGTCGTTTTTCATGCTTTATGCAATGAGTACGAAAAATCTCATATTGACACAAATTTAGTTTGGCAGGCAAATTTGTTGGAAAAAGAAGTCGCTGATGGGAAGTTACTTTTCGACGTTCGAAAAACGCTGAAAATTTCAGCTTTTCGGATTTAAATATCTCATATCGAATACAACAAACTCTGTCCTATCAATCTAACCTGTCAAGGACAAAGAATGGCATATGGTCCTGCAGAATCCTGAGTCACGTTGATGGGCAGCTGAATTTTTGACCTTGTCCAAGGTAAATCAGATAAAACCGATTGGACTCGAAAATGGGGGAACAGAAAAGTGACGGTCAATTAGCCTTGATTGCCCCCGCAGCCAGTTGGTGACAAGGAGGACGACTAATCAAGTTAGAACCGTGAAGCTTGTTGCCGTGTTTCCTGTGAATCATCGAGTGCGAAACGATTGCTGAATTCCGAACTTTGTTCTTCATTAATAGAAATAAATGACAAAAATTATTGGTACATTTAAACATTGATGTTAGATCGACCCTCGAACGTCATGGTTGTCAGCTGATTGGGGTTGGGGTCAACAAGACGCCTCTTTTGCCAGCAGGCCACTGACCCCGACCCCGATCAGCTGACAACCATTGATGTTATGATTCTGCGACGTACTCATGAGTTGAGTACGTTTATTTGGAGTAGCATCAAGGTCCACCATCGATGTTTACCTACCTCTCACCTTTGGTGTGACGTGAATTTTGAATTATTGGGGACTCAGCGCCCATAAATGTTAACATGATTCCAATCAACGTCATCAACAAACAAAATGGCCTCAAATATAAAACGCTATTGGATATGCTGATTGTAGGCAACAAAAGCATCTCAATTCCTGGCTGGGGATGGATGTCAATGATTTCAGCTCCAGTGATGGTATCTCTATAAGAATTTCGGGAAGTATACCTAATATACGAATAAAAACCCCAAAAAACTAATATCTAATATTGTTTTCAATACCCGAGAGGTAACTGCTTAGGTCCTACCTAACTTTATCTGCCTACCTGCCTGCCTACAAAAATTATTTATCCCAGGACACTCGAAGCTTTCAATAGGCGCAGTATCATGCGCAGATGGTTAACACATCACCATTGAAGAGCCTCCGAGATGAATTTTTCACGCTTTGCTATAATTGGGTCGAAGCCCCGACCTCGTCTCACAGCGCCGCTGCATACAGTTAAGGCTATCTTTCTCTGGTACGGTATCAACATCAACGTCGTCTCTTTTTCTCCGGCACACGTTTTGCTGTATAAATTAAAAGAGTTGTTACCGGACCGGACAGGTTGTTTATTATAAAAGACAAATCGGACCGGGGCTCGGGGCTAATAGGCAAGTTTCCCAATGCTCTTTCCTCTTCGACCTCTCGAGTTGGGTTTTATTGGTCTCTCGTACGTGTTACCAGTTAACAAAGCGTCGCTTTTTATCGCTCAAACGTATCCATGCTCCTTTTCGGCCGACACGGTTCCTGTACGAATACCTTTCTTCTCGGGGGTAAAGATGCTTCAGTATTGCATCCAGTCCGTGATCGTTAGGCATCGGCCAGTCTGGGAGATATGTTATTTCGACGTTTTTACGAGGAGATCGCAAAATGTTCTTATCGACGAGTATTGCAAAATTACTGGACCGAAGTCACGATTCCCAAAGGAAAGATATATTATATCTATATAGAGCTTTTGCACGTTTTAGTGCATGTTTGTACAGGCTGGGGCTGACATGATCACCTGAGCAGTGAGGATGATGTTTAGTTGTGCTTACTCATACTATTTATGGCCAACTTCACCAACAATTAAGTAAGGGTCGATTTCACCTGCAATGAAAACCTAGGTCAAGCAAGATAACAAAATAGAAATTTATTTGCTAGATCCAGTTTTTTTTTCTTGGTGAAACCAGCCCTTATAAAAATTCAAAAAGTAATCAAAGCGTAGGTTTACGTTAGCATGAACAGAATGCCTCGGGAACTAATATCGGCTCAAAATCGATCTAATCCTTTAATTATTGGTCAATTTATTGTTGATGCCTCCTGATTCCAAATTTGCAACTGCTCGGCAAGGACCTGCAGACGTAACTTTTTCTTTTCAAGTCAAGATCACCTCAGCAGGAAGACGCACACAAGACGAGCCAAAGATTTATATGGCACTACCCCTTTTCCCACCAGGCGCGGTAGCCGTTTAAATTGTACTAATAGGCGCGCACAGGGTCCTGGCCCAGACAATACTATACACGACGTCTCGTACCTTCGTTAATAGCTCTTTTCTTTGAGCCACAAGACCGGAGAGGGGACAATGATATCGTTTTTCCAAGTCACTCAAATGAAAACGGGGTGTCATTGTTGTTCGTTCGTTGCGCGACTTCCTAATTGACACAATTCACCTCTTCGAGTTGTACGTCCGACGGGTAAAGGTATCTTCCAACGAAGAGGATAACGTATGACCGAGTGAGACGGCTTGGTGATGTTTACTAATGAACCGTCCGATCCTCCGCAGATGAAACCGAAGGATTGGGTAGTCGTGCGTCGCCCAATCCTGGCCGACGTCAACGCGAACGTGGAGATCGTTTTCGCCGATGGACTTCGTGTATTCAAGCTCCCCGTGCTTCGGTTGGTATGTACCATTACCATTTGAGCCGATCGGGTAGTGCAGGAACGATCTGAGTGTTTGCCGCATTTGCGAACGGATCGCCCCTCTGCAGGAAATGTTCGAAGTCCTTTGATTGGGCCATAATTGCCGCCCATGCGCTTACTTTAACGATCTCTCGAAGCTTGCACCAACCGGTGGATTGGAAAATGCGATTATTTTAGCGTTATTCACTCCCTCACACCTGGACTTTTTTGAAAAATGAGGGAGTGAAGCGTGAGGGAGTGAAATTTGCAAGTTTTTATTTCGAAATTGCTGTTCTTTAGCACTTCTTCTATACCATTTTCTCTACAAAAAACCCAAATTACCTATATGAATACCTAGTCCTGATTTTTTTTCCACGATTCCCCAATCGTACATTTCAGGTTGAAAAGCGTTCGGACGCACGATTTTTACATTCTCAGATCTAATCGTCCTTTTAAAGTTGTTCGTGATTTTCACACGTTCTGTCTCATGTACCACAATATTAACCGGCTCAAGCCACTTCTTCTCCCTCACATTCCGGTAGGTCGGGACTCCAGCTGAATTACTGTCGGTTCAGTCAGCCTCGTCGGAAGGTTACGAAACTTGCGGCAACTTGGCCATGCCAGACGGTATTAAGAATCCCGGTCTGGGGTGGTCGTCGTAAATCTTTCCAACGCTGAATTTCCAGGGGTGCGCGAGAAAATGTTTTGACCCCGCGGCCAAACCGTTGATCCTCACACTCTCATGAAGGGCCAGAAAAAGAAGAAAGTCCACAAAGAATAAAGGGTGCAGCGGACGGTGGAGGCTCGTCGAAAAAACCACCCCCGAAGGGTCTAACCATTAACCCTTGTAACAGGTGCGCAGCCACTTGAAATTGGATTAGCCCCCGAGGTGTCAAAAAGAGACTCCGAATAACCAAGAGTCTGTTTCCGATTCAGTTCCAATATAAAAAAAGTCGAAATTCGAATTTATTTCGATAATTGAGCGATTCTTCGCTCTCGTTATTTTCTCTGTTACCTCATTCGTTTACCGAATGACTAATGGCCAACGGAATAGCTTTTCTCTTTCTTCAACGCCAACACGAATACATCAATTCTCGCTTTGATATTTTTTCACCTCCTTCCCCAACTGGAATGTAAGGTTTCATTTCAACCTGGCGGCACTTTTCAAACCGCTCGGCGGATATTAAATTTATCGACGGTGACGTGATGGATTTGTTAGCATGATAATAAGCCAAGCAGGTTGCTGGCACTGTTAGAGAGCTTCGCTTTGGGCATGCGCACATCGACATGGAGCGTCATCTGCCTCATGCAGGTGTTATTTTGATAATAGAAACACTTATCCTTCGAAATCCTTTGACAACTCCACAGTAGCTTTAAAGCTATTTCTTGAAATAGGCACCTACCGTAAGAAAATGGGTATTTTTTATTCGTCTTTCCAATTTCCAAAGCATTCTATGCTTTCAATGATTGTTTTTGGGCATTATTAAGCATAGCAGCCACAAAATCTGACCAAATGCTATGGATTTGGATCAGAATACTAGAATTGGGGATTGTGTGTCCTCTACCCACTGCTAATCAAGTCCAAGGTCATAAAATACATTTTGGCCAATGAAAAATGGCGATGTAAGTACAAAATATGATTATATCATTTCCACGTCGGATCGAGAATTTTCCAAACCATTTTGAGCAGTTTCTAAATCAAATTTACAAAAGTTTTGGTTTTTTCACGTAGGTACCGATCTAGTTAAGTGAATAGGTAAGAAACATACCATGCCTCATGTAAATCCTTCATGCCCAGGCAAGGCCAATTCACGTCACGATCCGATTCAATTTTTTGTGGCACTTTTTGACCTCTCGGCACTTTTGCTGGTGTTCTATCTACATTGATTTACGACCAGTGATGTTTGCTATTCGATACACGACCACGGTAACTTATCCGTTCCCAGCTTTGAATTAGAAGTAGATAATAAATAAGAGGGCAACGAAGATCCAGGGCTTTTTCGCGGTTTCAAGAAACTTTCGCTTCCTTCCCAAGTTTATCAGCAATGAATCAAGTGAAGGCTTATCGAGTCATTTTTCATACTTTATCAGGACTCCTTTTTCGACCTCATAATCGTAATTGAGGTCGGTTCACTGGTCTTTTTCTTGAGAGACGACCTAACCCCTAAGCTCACGACATTATTTCTGCCTAGAACCTTTTCAAATCGTATGCAATTAAAATTTCATTATTGTTGAGGTTCACGCGAGGTCCACCTTAAGGTCCACCTCACCTCATCCGAATGGACCAAAACCGGATGACGAGTAGGGCTCAATCGGCGAGTCAAGAACCTTATAATTTGGCATATGAGTACGTAATTTTGAGGTGAACGGTGATCGCAAAAAACTCGAAATTATCGCATTATCATAATTATCAATCAGCAGGTGGCGTCCGATGATTCGTTATTCAGAAAGTCGCTCAAAATTCATAAGCCCGCATCACAATTATAGAGAAACTTGGCAAATTCATTTTAAACGGCACCGACGGAGGTCCATGCGGCAGCTTTCGTTTAAAAATTGACTCGTTCTTTCCAAAAATCGAAAACAGGAAATTTCGGTGTGTGCATAATGCGCTCGAATTGATATCTTGATTTTAATGAGATTAGAAGATGGGTAATTATGGAAAAATTGTTTTCATTTTGCACATCTGTCAGAACGTGGAAGTTCTTCGTCGCTGATAGGCAATAATTCCACTTTTACTCCTCTGATGCCCTGATGTAGAGGGAGAAACTGGTTTTCAAAATTCCATACTGCTATGCTTACATGATCCAATAATATTTTTATAACATTGAGATTGCCCAATAGCGTTGGATCCGAAGTGTTGGTTTTGGAAACCTCAATTAGGTTTGGAAGAAATTTTCATTGTGTTCCAGAAAGTTCCCAAATGAGTTTGGAAAATTCTCAATTCGACTTGGAAATGCTATACTTAGGTACTTACATAGTTTTTGTACTTCCATTTTGGTCTGGTTATAGATTGAACACGGTACATAGCTGGAAGGAATTTGATTTCGTCCATAGGACTACATGGAATTTAGGCAACTTCGTGACTCATCAAGTTCTAATACGAAACGTAACGATCCGTCGAATCACTTCAAAACTGGCGATTACCTTCATTTCCGAGATTGGGGCGCCATCAATGGCGGAGAAGACGTAATCATCGCATCGCCTTCGCTCAATTTTACAGTTTGAAAGGGTAACTTGTATGTTTACCAAGTGGCTTGCCCGGCCTTCCTGGCTCTCGTCAAAGTTGATCAGAAACTGACTAATCAACGACTCGGTCCCGTAACTAATAATTCAGTCGGAATAAACTGAAGTTCGTCGTCGAACACTAATCCTTGGTGAGGAGCTCATTACAACGTACTCCAAGTTGCTCTCCCTGTTCGACGCCGTGGATTTGCCAAGTTCACTGATCCGTCAGAACAAGGTAATGGTTTGGCTTGTGCAGTTCGACAACTTGGATCGTATGCATTTTGCATGATGATCAAGAAGTTTCGCCTGCTGTTTGCTTATCGAGGGCGCTTCCAAGTATTCCACGAAGCAATGCTCTTGATGGTGATTGTTCGGGAGTAATAAAAATCGCCTATGGCCGCATTGGTCGTTGGTGGATTACTTGTCGTCTTTCCAGATAAAGTAGAGCAATTGGGACGCCAATTGGTATCGGGGATGGTACAGTCGACTTGTGCAAATGAATCTTTTTGGCACCAAGAAGTCCTGCAGTATTTCGGGCCCTCACGAAACCAGAATAATGCTCTCCCGAAGAATGGTAATTTTCACTCCACACAATCAGTGTCGACGGTATCTAGATATTGTATCTAAATTGTATCTAAAATAGATATAGATACCGAAAATTTTGTATCTGTATCTGTATCTAGATAAAATTGCGTCCCACGTATCTGTATCCTATCTAGATATAAAAAATGGGTATCTGTATCTAATTTTTATCTAACTTAGATAAAATTTTCTATACTTCGCTTCTTCAGTTAAGCTCAGCCGAAGCCTCCTTGTATGTCCGAAGAACTCTGCAAATTTTGCACAGGGGTTCATTTTTCGATTGCAAAGACAAACCTTACGATATATCGGTAATCCTTAAACACAGAATTTAGTTGTTATTATTCTATAATTTCAGTATAAATTTGTATTTTAGATGGGGATTTAGAAAAACGTTTTTTCAACCAGGCAAAAAATGATCATCCTTCTCGCTTGATGAATACCTACCTATCCATCTTTTCAACGCAGCAGATCGTTTAATTCCGTTAAATTCACTTAAATCTATTCTTAATCACCTTCATAATTAACAGAATAATAATAATTATTAAATTCTCTGAATGATGAAATTAAAAATGCCTCAGAACCTTCGTTGAAGCTTGTCTCGCTCTCATGTTGCCAAGCGCAACTGGTCGTAGTGTGAGTGCGTCACCTTGTTGGTGTAATAGGCTAGTGGTCGTAAGTAGATCAATCAACCGTATCTAAGAGCCGAGGCCAAATTCTCAAGTTTTTCCAATTTTCGTTTTGCTGATTTATGTAATGCGACCAAATTCTTTAAATTGAAGATATCGGGGGGACAGAAGTTTTTGTGGGGATTCAAACGAGTGGAAAACGAATTTTGTGGCTCGAGTAGTTTTCGAGTTATTAGGATTTGGGGAAATTTTGGAAAACTCAAAAATGCCTCACTAAAACTGCAATAACTCCTAAACGGTTGAAGCTACCGGCGTGGCGATGGTCTCATTCGATTCAGCATAGAAAAATCTATATGAAATGATGCCTCACATGCCTATGTTGCTTTTTTCCTGAAAAGCACGAATTTTTTCTCACTTCAACAGCTGTTTTACTGGCCTTAAAATTAAGGTAGGGTTCTGCCGAGACGTTAGGACCAACTAGGTACGGAACTTGATTTTTGGTAAAAATTTCAAAATTTTCCGATAACTCCTTCCCCCTGAAAAACCCCGGACGGCGGACGGCGTACGGCGGACGGACAAAAATTTTTTATTGCAGATTCGGATTCTACACCCCTTGAAACGTAAACCAACAAATTTTCAGGGGGTGTTAAAAAAAATTTTTTCCCGAAGCCTCATAGATTAATAAAATTAAGCAATTAAGGGAAAATTCATTTTTTCAGTGATTATAAACCGAATAATACCCCTTTTTTAATAGGCACTACTCGCACAACGTAATTTAGATAGAAAATATACGCCCAAAATTAATCGGTATCTATATCTAAATTAGATATATTCTCAGTATCTGTATCTCAGATACAGATACTATGTAGGTATCTGTATCCGATCTAGATATTTTTATAGCAAAATATCCTATCTATATCTAGATAAAAAAAACTGGTATCTTCGTCGACACTGCACACAATGGTTCAACGAGTCTGTGCTGAATTTCCGTGGGGACGGCTAAAACATACCTTTACCTTTCATCACAAACTTTTGAAACCCAAAAAAATCGAGATTTTCAACTTCAAGATACAAATCATATTCTGATTATTTTTCGGAATCAAGGATGATCATAATTCATGGGCAAGCAAAGTAGGAGGTCTTCTTGTTTGAGGGGCATTCAGCAATGACAGGATTCAGTCAGAGGTAGCTCTAAAAAATAAATCTGGAGAAATTCAGCACTGTTCTGGTATTTGATATTAACCGTGCTATTAACAGGGCGTACGAATTTTGGTGCCTGTCAAATGTGTATTACCAATAATACCTATATACAGTGCATTGTATAGGTACCTTGTATAAGAAGTACCTCAGTGCTTGTGAGGTAGGTATATTGAATCAAAATGATCTCAATGCGCCCCAATTCTACCTGCGATTATTCGGGTTTTTGTATTCCTAATTCGGTATTCCTAGGCTGAAGCATTCTGATGGTGAAGGATGCGAGAGCTGATCTTCGTAAAGAGCTAGTGACGCCACCTATTGGAGGGGCGGTGAACTAAGAGGAGTCACTGCCTTATCAACGAACCGGGTGGTTCTTCTGTATCCCCAGACGGGCCCACCTTCCAACCCGAAGGCCGCCCATCAATCTTAATCCTCCTCACTTTCGTCTCCCTTTGGCTTCGGACGATTTTTCCACCTTGAAAAACCACAGGAGACGAGGTCGGGGAGTTTTCAATCGTCGGGAAGTCATCAGTCAGCGGGCGACATTGTCGGCGGCCACGCTGTCCGCATTTACTCCTTACAGAAGTCTTGTTAACGATGACTTCTCACGTCTCGGGGATAACGTCGGAAACTTCGCACGATTCGGTTCTTTAATGGGGGGGGGGGTATAAAATTTGTTCCATGAAAATCACCCTACCCTTGCCTGAATCATGCCTATAGGTAAGCACGATTGGTGGCATACCAGGCTTGATGGTAAGGGGCAGGGGGGGGGGTACGGAGGTCATAAAATTTGGGATAATTTTTTAGCTAATTATATGAGCATGCCTTCCTTCCATTTTCATCTGAAAATTGTCATCTATTATCTGAAAATTCTTGAAAATTGTTTTTTATACCTTTCAAGGGATGCAATATCCTGAATCAAATTATTTGGAATAGGTTTGATTAGGTACAGGGACCGGTACTGACCTACGTGCATAATCAACAACGTTTTTGTATTTTAAGATCAAATATCTAATAAATTTTATTAGAAATCGTTTAAAATGTTTGATTAGCTTTTAGATAATTATTTCTATTTTCACTTCGACTAAATTGCTTTCTGGGAACTCTTGGCATAAAAATTCGTCCATAATTTCCTCAAGAAAAGGATAAACAGTGGCAAGATTGTTTTTCTTGCTTAAATCGATATCGCAAACCTAAAGGAGTTTTCTTATTTAGACGCCCTTTCCGATTTGAAAACTTTGTCGTTGTAGGTAGCAACTGTATTACTAAGTTCAGGATTTTTCGATTTAGTAATGCAAATACCTATTCAGAAACTTCGTGTGTCTCGTTTCCTCTTATGAAATGACCCTCTGCATACGTATCCTGCATTATTCGTCCCAGTGACCCCCGGTGGAAAAAGTTCTTGGGCCACGTAAACTTCAAGCAAAGGGCTAACGACGAGATGAAGCTCGGCATAATGTAAGCCTCTTCTGTTGCTTTGTAAGCAAAGGGCCGAGGTGTTGAGGTCAACCTCATTGTTGTAGGCCTCGGAGTTGCACAAGCAACACAACATAATTCACGAGAGATAGAATGAGAGACTCTATTCTCAGTATTCCGACCCCGCATGGCTGAAACGTGCTTAAAATATTCCGCACAAATTTAGCAGCGCCTCGAAAAAGAGTGTTAACTTGATACATTTTTTTATTTATTCTGCACGAGTCATGATAATTATGCGTGCATGCCGCAAGTAAATTGTTTCCAGCGACAATCTTATCAATAAGCCCATCAGTAGTGTGTGCAGGAAATACATTTACAAATCAAATAATTTAATTTTACATTGAAAATAATGAATAATGGTGAATAATTTAATTTTGATTAATTTGATATACTTACTTAATTTTAAATTTAATTTTGGCACAAAATCACGATTTTTTTCCGACTACAAATTTTTTCTGGCTCAATTATTCACCTTCGAAATGCCTTGTCTCAAATTATTTCAGGGCTATTTTTATAATACAGGAGGAAATGAGCCGTCAAATCCATCCGGCTTCGGACGAAAAGGAGCTTTCAGTTAATAAGAACATGAAATCCAATATATCACTCGGTTGTTAGTCAAGAAAAGCAATCGTTTGGCAAGTTTTCAAACGGCTGTTTGTCAAGACCACCTACTTACTACGGCGGAAGCTAAAACTGTGCACCTTCTATTTTCACAATTTCAATCAACAGAGCGCAAAGATGATGCAGAATTAGGTAAAATTAATCACCATTGTCTTTATATGAAGGGTAAGGGGAAGGAACGAGGAATGTCACAAAAAGTACTTTTAGAGAAAAAGCAGGTTTTGTATTTTAAACTGTATGTTTTTTCCCCTTACACCGAATCTTTCTTTGCTCCTCAATGCGACATTTATACTTTTTTCCCCTTGGAGTTTCACTATACGCTTAGTACCTTTGAATTCCTACAAAATGCGCTATTAAGCTTGTTTTTGGGAAAAATGGACATTTCCTGTTCTTTCCCCTTACCCTTCATATGAAAGAGAGAGCAGATTTCGAAGATTTCATACTTAAGCGGTCAAGGTTATGGTAAGAGTCAGTAGGTAATCAAAAGTTCAAAAGCAGCACCCAGTAGATCGAATTTATACAGAAACATTCAGGTTATTATTACTCAAAATATATTAATTTTTTTTTTCAATTTAAAAATAGTTGTGAAATAGTTGTGATTAAAATTAAATTTTTGATGATTTTCGAGATTTGACCAAATTTACTATTTCGGCCAATTTTTAACCAATCGACCATCTCAAAAAACTTTTTTGGTACTGTAGGGTGAATAGGAAATTATCGCTCTTTCCAACGGTATAGCCAAAATTGAATTTTTCTGATCAATTCAGAATGTTATGGCCGTTCCAGTGAATTAAGATCGAATTCACGGAAAAAAATCTTAAAAGTAAAAAAAAGTGGCATTTAAAAGCTAGTAAAAAATTTTATGGATTGATTTTCTTTGGAAATTAGTTGTAGAATCGATCCCTAGACGGTGGCATATTCCTCAGGTTAACACCCTGTAATATAAATACTTCGGGCGAGGGGAAGTCGTTGATGGGGATATCGTAATTAATTTGCCTCAAATTTGAATCATGAATCTCACAATAACATCCTAACTGAAGCCTGCCTCTCGTGAACGTTGAATACTGTTGTTACAACGCAGGTGCCTCAGTTAACATTCTCTACAGCTCTTGGATTCGAATCGCTGGAGGCTGTTTGTTCAGGTTGAGCTGCTGGTAATGTGAACTAATCTGTTTATAATCACAAATCGGTTGGCTTCACTTTATTTCAAAATGCAACTGTTCTTCCTGAGATGGAACATCTGCCGAAATATGGTAAGATGAAATAATTCATCTCACTCTGAGCGTACCGAAAATTCTACCAAATCACTCCCGGATAAACAATTCATCTTTTTTTGACAAAAAAAATTTATAAAAATCCATATTTTGTGTTTTTTTTTTTTCAAGGGTGAGGCAAAGTAGGTACTTTTACCCATAAGCTTACACCCGAGAGCTAAAAATCAATTTCGTATACATCCAAGGTTTACTGTTATTGTATCGTAAACTATGATTTTGATGAGTTGAGGAATTATTTCAAATTAATTTATTCACCATCGTTTTAAGCTACTTCTGGCCAATTTCACGAAACATTTTACCCACTCCTTAAAATTACCCGGACCTACTCGCAGGTTGCTCTAGGTAGCTTTCTAGGTAGTGGAGTGACCAAACAGTTATAACTTTAAGGAGGTTTTGGTAAAAGTAGGCTTTAGGAAACTAGGATGTGTGAAATAAAGTAAAATATTTAAGGTAGGTAATGTAAGCATACAAAATTTGAGGGATAAAGAATCATTATTATAGTCAATTTACTGTTTCTTGTTTTTTTTTCTTTTTTAATTCTTCACAAATTCTGCCAATCGAATAATTTCCTGGAAGGGTACGACGAGAAAATTATTAAGCTATGATAATTCGTCAAGCTATGGTACCACCTAATTAGTCAACTATAACTTATCAAAATATTATGCACCGATTGACTAATCAATTTTAGGTACTAACACAATTCTCATTTTTAGGTACTAACTGTAGCAATTCGGTACAAATCCATCGTAGTTATTGATGGTTTGCTCTCTCCCGCAGAAAAATCGCTCGGTTCAAAAGCTTTGGAATCTGGCCACATTCCCAACAAGCCTGACCGGCAGTTAAAACGATCCAATACACCGATACGTTAAAATGAGAAATCTTGTTCCCCAAGCTGTGACAACGTTTGGACCAATGGAATTAAAAGAATCGGGAGCCAAATCAATTATTTTATTTTCGAAACTGCCCCGGAGGGTATCGACTTCCCAATTAAGTCTTTTCAACCACGAAGCATGATCGAACTTTTAGAAAAACGAGGCAACGATAAATTTCGACACTGTATTCCAGCTCGTTAGGTTATATATTGTTGGCAGTATTCTTCGACTGAGGCTAATATCAGACGGCACACCTTTTTTGCGTTTGTTTATTCCATGTATGGAGTATGGTGGAAAAATTGAAGAAACTAAATTACAAACCAATTTCAAATCAGGTCACTCCATGTAGCCCACAATTGCCACTCATTACAATTGTATTCCTCTCCAAGTCCATTAAATTTTGGAAAATGCGGTGTTTGAAAGTGACTGAAATAGACTCTGTTCGACATAACTGAAGAGATAAATTTCAACACGCTACAATCCTTTCAATCGGCTGTATACGATGGAAAACCCCGATTTTAATGCTGACTCAATAAAATTCTCATACAATGTAATATACTAGTGTGGATAGTTCGATTGGATACATTTATTAAGACCGAGAGGGGATGCAATGGAGAAAAAGGGTCGAACAGGCGCATAATGCCCTCGGCAGAGTTGCCGTTGTCGATAAGACAAAAGCGCTAGCGTAAATCAAGTTTGCTCTCCAAGAGCCGGCATATTATTTGCCCGACAATCCTCTCTCAAATACCTCTTTTCGATATCTTCTCGTAACCTTTCAAGTCGATTATTTGTTCCGTATAATCATAACTTAGCGAGAACCAATTTTACCTCTGCATATCGACGGTGAAGAATTGAGATCTCGTAACTCCATTTTTTTCGAAAACGGGAATTTTCGTCCAGGAGTAAACTTGGGTTCTATCAATTTTAGTGCTCATTTGCTGGATTTTCAAAGTATTTCGTCTCAAAAGTGAAACTATTGGTACCTCGTGGGCAAGAAGGAGCATTGAGGCATCTCCCCGTTCTGTCATGCAGCAAATTGAAGTCTAAGTCATTGTAACCAGACAGAATCAAAGTCTAGTAGTTTCAACATGGTAGTTTACAATGAAAGGTTCAAGTTTGTGGTTCAATTTTTTCCTCATTGCACCCTAAAATCTCTTTCGAAACTACAAAGTTACTTATACTTAGGTAAAATACTGATGCCCACTATAGTATCATACCGGATTTAGACAGTTTTACTGCTAAAATACCTGATTTAGGTTCAATTATGTTGCCGGATTGTTCATTATCCAGGACAAGACAGCATACAAACATTAGCTCTACCTATAGGTCCTGAATTACCTATTACCTTAATGATAGAATAATTTAAGATGCAGAAAATTTTGTGAAATTATTTCATCTCATCAAGATTTCAAATTGAGAAAGTTCCTGAAACGTATACATATATTGGGGAAATCAAGAAGAGCAAATTATGGTCATATTGAGATCACGTATCTATCTCCAGTAAAATAGGTGGGTGAATAGGATCGAATCGAGTAGGTACATAAAACCGAAAATAGGTCAAAATAACGAAGAGTTGTGGAAGGAATTTGATTTAAACGGAATAATAAACGAATGGGGCAGTTTTTTCCTGAAAAGTTGGCAAAACGTGAGTTACGAAGTCTCAATTCTTCACCGTCGCGACGCGTCGATACTGACAATGCGATAGTCATACCTGGAAAGAGGATTCACCTGCTAAAATGATATTATATATCATGTAAAACACAAATTTTGTGGGATGCTGGTAGGTAGGTACGTTTATTTAGCGATTAGGACCGAACCTATTCAACACGAATATGTTAACGATTAAAGGCCATGTTCACCCAAGTAAGCCTCTGGCGCTTCATCCAAAATCCCACGGGCATAGTCGCCTTACAGTCGGCCACCTGTTCGACATTTTCATGACATATCGGATAATTTATGTGGAATACAGGAATGAGCACCTTTTGTCTCGAGCCCTCAAGCCCGAAGATAATTTCCTCGGCCCAATGTTGGTTTTCTGGCGATGAAGCGCCACTTATCCGTCTTCCGTCTGTTTGTTTAGCCTTGGGTAATTCTGATGTATTCAGTTCGAATTTGCATATGATCGCAACGCCGGTAGCGACTGTCCGTTTACCGTCGGAGTATAACCAATACTTCAAAAGGCGGTCCCGTCAGACGCGATTACCATACACAAACTACCAATTTTTTACCCGGCCCGGTAAAAATGGTAGCCGGTGGAATTATGGCTAATCAGATGGGGCCGACGCTTTTCTCCCCACCTACTCCGCTTCGGAGTCGAGAAAATGACTCCGTGGCATTAGAATCAGAGGCTATAAAACAAACACTGGAGGGACCACCTGCTTCACCATGGTCCACCTGCTCCGAAACTCGCTTACCAATTAACAATTTTCCTACTGTTTACTTTGTTGGTAATTGGCTTCTTTCGGAGACGACACCACTAATCATCAGGCTGGCCAGAACGGCTCTCGGCAGGTTCGTGATTGGTTAAGAGGCGATCCTTTTTTTCTAGGCCTCCGCGGCCATCCAAATAACGCGGTGTAAACTGATGGGATTCCCCGATTCGGCTACGTTCCCTCATCATCCGAAGGAAAAAATCCCAGTCTTTATAATTCATGAAGTTATTAAGCTAAGGATATTTCTTGTGGCGTTGCCTGGGAGTCATTTACGTACGATAACATTAAGCAGCTGTCATCTCAGAGTTCTGTGGGCACATGATTGACAGTTCACTCTCAAGGCTCGGGATCCTTTTGAGGCAGGAATTATTGTTTTACGAAGTCCAAAGTTTCTGGGAAACCTAAAGTACTTATCACAATAATACTCAATAAGTGCAAAGTGCTGAAAATCAACTATCCGATTTCCAATTCGAATAGGTATGCATCTCTTGTTCTGCATGAAACCCCATGAAAAGTTATTAAAATATCAATAAGTTTGCAGCAGACTAGCTGTTGCACTAGTTGTCTGAAGCATATGAGCTGGCGCCAGTCAATTGGACTCAAATGTTGTGTATCTCGTAATATACGTGTTTTGTAATCTCGCAAATCAGGGGCTGGTTTGTCCTCCTGTTGGACTGATTCCCCTTTGAGCCCGATATGATGCGCAACCAGGTATTACAGTTCCATCTACTGCTGTACACGGCTCAATGACAGTAAATCACTCAGGGAGTCATAACATATCTATTATGCCGATTCGAATTAATATCGCGCTGCCTTTAATTAGATGCTAATTGTCTATAGGTGCTCAGGCCGGTGACGTCACTAACTAGTAAGATTGTCTCGACTGAGCGGAATCAGCGTTTAATGGGACCCCCTTCCTCGTCAACCATTTGCCAGGCCCTGGCCTGTGTTTAGCAATGGTATACCTATAGAACCGTGGGAGCTCGATCAGGCACGTCCATCTCAATCTGGGGGCCACGAATCATTATCATTATGCCTACAGCACGTACCTGCTGTTGAGCTCGTTGAGCCGGTTGAGGCTGCACAAAATGATTCCTTCTTCAGTTAAAATAAACGTACCTAGTTTGACTAGTTTATATAAAAAGAGCATAACTAGGAACTCGATTGAAGCTGTCCAAAAGGGTTGAAAAATTGAAAGCCATTGTGAAATATAGCATCAAAAGTCCGCCACAAAGGCAGGAAAGTACCCAAGTTTTTGCCTGACGTTTCACTCAGACCAACTGAATGCTCTGAAACTGAGACGTTATGCGCGGCGTCTTCAGTCAAAGGTGTCCGAGCAGTATCCACCGTAGACACCAAAAACAAACAAATAAAAAGGCATAGAAGCCCAAGGAATTCCGAAAAAAATTACTGTGCTATCTCAAGAGAGATTATTCTGCTTTAAGAATTTTAGCCAAAAAAGTTTGTTCAAAAACCTAGCTCGGGACTGAAAATCGTAATAATAGTGGGTAGCAGCAAATTAGCCAATGTTAGCGTTTCGGGTTCTGGATCATGGTACATTTATAGCCATAAATATATACCTAAATGATTCAAACCTACAAACCTAAAGCAACGAAGGCCTGAATTAACATCAAGTGTAGCGGTGAAATCCTCAATTTGTGTTGCATTCTACCTCAGGCATGAAACAATTCAAACATGCTCAGCAACTTTCGTCGGTACTGGTCGGTAAGAGTGAGGGAAGGTAATGGAAACGATAAATCAGCAAGTTGGAAGCTAATTTGGCTTCAGTCCAGGTGATATTACTTCGAATCTCCCTCTCTCTGAACTCGGGCTGAGGCCAGAAGAGACCTCTTCTGTGTATGCGAATTCTCAGTACTTGAGCGATGCTGACGGGCACAGTTTTTATTTTTTTCATAGAGATTCCAAGAGAGTTATTTCAATGCTGTACAAGTTATCTGCTGAAAAAATCTTAAATTTTCATATCTATTTTTTCCTGTATTTATAAATACATACCTATAGGTAATTATGGTATAAACATAATGGTATAACCATCATAGGTACCTACTAAAATCATACCAGAGTTCCAGATCGCGTTGGAAAGATAGTCTGCGGAAGCTGTCTTCAATTTCACGCTCCAAAATTTGAAAAAACATCCAACATTTCATATGTGCGTGATAATGAAAAACATGTTCTCGAATTTTCATGTTGTGAAAATTGTAAATCGAAACAAACCCCTCTGGGCAAAGGAACAAGGTGACCGTAGAAAGCCACGTGTGAGCACCTGGTTCATCCTCCCATCCTCTGCACTTCGCCTTCTGGAAATAATCATAATCCTTAATTTAATTAACGGACTCGCCTCTTCCCTTCTCGATAGCCAATTAGCATCCGTTTTGGTTTTCTACAATAACATAAATAACTGGGCATTAACATAATAATCACGTAGCAGATATACCGAGGAAGGAATGCTCCCCAACTGGCTACCTTCGACTCGTTTAGATAAGATACGTTATTTTATACCCGTCGTAACTTGAGGTGCTAAATTAAATAATCTCCTTTTCATTCTTATAAAAATGCAAATTAAAAGTGTTCCGATGGCGCTCGTCTTCCAGGTCTAGTTTTACCAGTCGAAAAACAATGTTGTCTTGGCTGTTCGCTCTTGTTTTTCAACTTTTTAGAGAATTTAATTCTCCGCACTTCCAATAACTTTCGACTATACCCGGAGCCTATTTCATATAGGTATATCAAACTGATCCCTACCCACTCGAACTGAAACAAAAAATCAACTGATAACGACTGAATCTGAACTGAAAAACTGAGCTAAACTGAAAAATCAAACTGAAAAAATCAAAAAATTGAACTGAAAATGAACTGATAACAAAAATCAATCTCCTAGGTAGGTACCTACTCACTGATACTCAAACTAGAGCCCACAACACGCCGAAAATCAAAATCAAGCTGATAACAGGTATCAGTTTGAGTGTATATTCAGACTCGAACCGAAACTACTTGGTACCAAAAGTCGAGTTCCAGTTTGACTTCGAGTTTGAGCTCGAGTTTCAGTTTGAGTTTGAGTTCGAGTTCGAATTTCAATTTCAGTTTGACTCTTGGTTTCAATTTCAGTTTGACTTTCGGTTTCAATTTCAGTTTGACTTTTGGTTTCAATTTCAGTTTGACTTTCGGTTTCAATTTCAGTTTGACTTTTGGTTTCAATTTCAGTTTTGGTTTGAGTTCGAGTTTTAATTTCAGTTTGACTTTAGGTTTCAGTTTGAGTTCGAGTTTCAGTTTCCGTTTGACTTCTGGTTTCAATTTCAGTTTCGGTTTGAGTTCGAGTTTTAATTTCAGTTTGACTTTCGGTTTCAGTTTAAGTTTGAGTTCGAGTTTCAGTTTCCGTTTGAATTTCAGTATCAGCCTCAGTTTGAGTTTATGTTTCATTACCAAGTTGAGTTTGTGGTTTCTCAGTTTCAGTTTGAGTTTCCCTTTCTTTCGACTTTGGAGTATGAGTTTGAGTTTTACTTTGAGTTCCCGTTTGGGTTTGAGTTACCTTTTAATCGGCTTCTGTGTATGAATTTGAGTATCAGTTTGTGTTTGAATAGTAACTAACTTCCAACTGTTGGAGTATCAGTATGTTTCAGCCTGTATGTCCGTATCAGTCTGCGTTTCCGTTTGAGTTCCAGTTTTGAGCATCGGTATCAAATAATTTTGAAATCATTCAAACTGTTCGGCCTTGCTAGTAGGCATTTGCTGACTCAATAACACACACCTGTTCGGTATACGAGGTCTGATACATTTCCTTCTTTATTCAGCCAAAAGTCAACCAGCTTGTTTTTCCAATAAATGATGGGCTATGTTTCTTCTGCAATGAACATTCATCATTATGTTGTGACATTATCTAGAAGCCGAATTCTAAGCGTGTAGCTCTCATATCAATTTTTATCTCCTTGTTTACCCGTCTTTCGTTCCGAATGATATACCGGGCATAATCGAACCCAAACAAGAGGATATCATCCAGATATAAGAGTTTTCCTTTTACAAACGATATACGGCTCAATAAAAGGGATAGGCGCCTCGTTATGATGGCGTAAGGATCGTGTTCAAGGCGGCGGATCGTAAAAAATGTTCAGCACAGCAGCATGGATTCTTTGCTGTTGTTGAACTGTTGCTGGAAGTCAATAGAAAGTGGGCGTCGTTCCCTAAAAGAGATAATCGGGAGATATTTTTCATTGCTAATCATTTTCATCAAAATATTTCTAGAGGAGGAATACCCACCAATTGTTGAAAATTTCAGCTTAACTTGAATTTCAGCTCGGAATAGTTGGCGATTGGTTGGGTCGTTGAGATATCCTCAAAAATTAATGCCTAATTTATCGAGTACACTCTGGTTTTCTTGAGGAAAATCATCGCATGATATAGTTAGAGTGCCTAAGGTCTAGTATTAAGACGTCTTAGGTACCTGATCCTTTTCTGTGCCTCCCAATTTTCGAGTACCACCCACAGAGAGCTAAGCACCGAAAGATGAGCTAAAACGCCTAATCACCCAAGGGCCTGTCCATTTCTGGGTCCCCCTTCCGAACGTGATCTCCGACCGTCGACCATGAGACGTGTAATTGTTCCAAAATAGCTAAATTAAGCTTTGAACGAGTATTCGTATACCCCCCTTACCGTATACTTACTTTTCCGGAAGATAGGTCCAATTATGATCGGCCCCGGCGCATAGGGATTAATCAAGCATCCCCTCCTTATCCCGTGGGATTGAAAAACAAACCCAGTTCTAATATACATAGTCAGCAAGAGAATCAGATTGATTGTTAGTCGACATAACGATGTTCAAATAAACCGAACCAATTTTTTCGAAGCGAGTATTTGCTTAAGCAAATAGTAGGAGAGTCGTTGTAATCGTACGAATTTCGCTTATCTAGTTCAATAGCATTTTTTTTTTGCTACGAATTGGTTTTATGCGGCTCACGTTTTATTTTCCCAGAAGGAGATTTCAGGAATATCTTTCAATCTTTCAACCCACCGACCCATCAATGATTGGCCTGATCATTTATTGAGAACCACCCCTATTACATTGACTTTAAGGTTTATTTTCGAAATATACCTACCTATTTATTTGATTTTTATGTCGGTAGAGTACGTTTTACTCTTCTAACTCAAGAGTTTTAATTTTCAAACGCCTGCAAATATCTGAAGAATATGAATTCTACGACGAAAATGTTAGGCACACATATAAAAATATTGAATAAATTCTTTGAAGTTTGCCCATCCAACCGAACACAATGGTCACCTTGGGCAATACCTGTCCGATACAAATTCTCCGCATGCGACTACGTTTCAGTTCAGGCAACAGCAAAACAAGTCAGCCAATACACGTGTTTTTTTACAACTAACAAAGCCCTATCTCTCGCTTCGTTGGAGTTCCAATCTCGAAAACTTCCCTGCCGTGTATACGACTATGGTACAAACGTAATCAAACAACTAGGGGCCTCAATAAGTCCCGAACAACTCTGCACTCGTTGCACAACTTGATACAGCAGCAGAACCAGTTCTAGTGAAGCAAACGAATTCGAAAAGTTTTTTGCCCCTTCTTTCGAAAGAGTTGCCGGCCCATGTGAAATTGTACGTTATGTTGCCCCCGGTGAATGGCCGGTCGGAACAACTTTTTCCACCGTGAAAATTCCTCTTTCGAAGTTTTCTAATGGCATTATCAATGTTTTATGCGTAACGTAAGGTTACGTCGAATTAGCCCTTGTAACGGCCTGGACTTCCTCCTGGTTACGCCCATAAGGGAATGGTGTAAATATCTTTAGAGAAGTTACTTCCCTCACCCCACAAGTTGAAAACGAGAGCCATTTAACAATTCAGATAATCAGTCGCACCATTTTCTCTGCTGAATCCAAACAGCTGTCATCCTAGTGGGGAATAGGTATGCCCAAAACCTATATCCTTATAATAAATTGTTATAAGTTGGGTGTATGTCCAGCACGGGAAGCAGGGCGGACTTCGGCGGCTCATTTCCCCGTCTGAGTCAGTGTGCGTGTATGGAGTTAAGTGGTTATATCGTGTCTAGTATTCCCTTCATGTTTGTGGGACCTTTCGAATAAAAGTCTATTCTCTTTCAATAATGGTGAAGCTTATTAAGTACCCTTCAAAATTACAACAAAGTGGCGACGAGGATTAAACTGTGTAACTTGTTAGTTTCCTTAGTGTCAAGTGCGTCAACATGGCTGAGGACTACAAGTTGATTTTGTCGACCATGGCGGAGGTTCTCAAACAAAACAGTGAGCTCCTCAAAACTTTGCAATCAAATTCGACACCCGTCACACACGTCACAAACTTTGAGTGTTTTGATGAGTCAAAAGAGTCTTTTGTTGACTACAGAAAACGCCTCGAAAATTGGTTTTCCCTGATAGGGGTAGCAGGGGACAAGTCGACTTGGGTCAATGAACTATTACACCATCTTGGTCCCAAGCATCACAATCTTGTGCTGACTCTAACCGCACCAGTCGACCCTAAGGACAAAACCTACGACGAATTAATCGAAATTCTCGAAACCTATTTGTGTCCAGTACCAAATGTTATTGTCCAACAACATCGTTTTTTATCTCGAGCTCAACGAGAGGACGAGGGTATGACGCAATATGCAACAGATCTGCGTCAATTGTCGACTTCCTGCAATTTCGTCTGTGATTGTAAGAAAAGTGTTGCCAACATTTTCTTGCGGGCACAATTTATACGCGGTATTCGGGAGAATTCGATTCGCGAAAAATTATTGCAGATGTCAGACGCGCCATTCGAAAAAGTTCTAGAAACGGCTCAAGCTCTCGAAGCTTCTAGGCTGAATTGTCGCGCGTTCTCGAGCCAGCTGTCCATTTCTGCCGAATCGTCGGCGTCGGTCAATCGCGTTACGCGTACACGTTCGCATTCTGAGTCAAGACAGAAACCTTTTCGTCAAATCCAGCGTTTTCGTTCGCCATCTCAATCACGACGCTCCATAGATTTCAAATCGCTTGGAATCGAAAATAATTGCCTTCGGTGTGCTAAAACCAATCACCGATCGGACAGTTGCCGTGTCCCTCCCAGCAAGCTACGTTGTGATCATTGTACGAAGACGGGTCATATAAAAAAGGTGTGCATTTCGTACTTATTAAACATGCGGCGCAACAGTCAAATAAAAAATGTCAATACTGACCCTGAAGACATCGCTGAGAGCAATTTTCTGGACGACCTTGTGGGGGTAAATAAAATTTTTGATATTTTTTCATCAAACGTCGAACTTTCACCGGCAGACGCAGCAAAATTTTTTGTCAATGTGCTTTTGAACGGGCACAACTGTCAACTCGAGGTCGACTCCGGATCTGCATTCACGCTCCTTCCACGATGTGAATTCGATAAATTAAAATTTTTGGGGGAAGTTAAGGTAACGGATGTTCGATTTCGCTCGTACACTCATGGTGTTTTCAAGCCATTAGGATACGCTATCCTCCCAGTCGAATATAAGGACGTGAAATCGAATGAACTTGTCTTTATTGTTCCGGACAATCTTAGCCCTATACTTGGCCGAGTTTGGATACGTCGTCTCAACATCAATTTGAAAAATATTGATGGGTCAAACACTAAATTCCGGTCAAATGCAAACGTCAATTGTGTCAACATGTCACCAGCATCAATCATGGAAGAGTTCGCGGATATTTTTGAACAAAAAGTGGGGTGTATTCCAAACTTCAAGTGCTCCCTCAAGCTTCGTCAAAACGCCAAGCCAGTCTTCATAAAAGCCAGAGACGTTCCATTCGCCCTACGCGACCAAGTTGAGAAGGAACTCGACGAGTTGGTCGCCGACAACATCATCTACAAAGTTGAACATTCGGATTGGGGTTCTCCCTTAGTGCCGATTCCTAAGTCAAACGATCGCGTTCGGTTGGCGGTCGATTATAAGGTCGCTGTAAACAAACAATTGCAGGACGCTCATTACCCTATACCCAGGGTCGAAGACATTTTAAATACCCTTCACGGAGCCAACGTCTTTTGCACACTGGATTTGTATAAAGCCTACTTACATGTCCAGGTCGATGAAGAAAGTCAAATTATCCAAACCATGTCAACTCATAGAGGAACGTTTGCCATGCGAAGACTAAGTTTTGGGATCAAGACAGCACCGGCGGAATTCCATCGAATTTTAGACCAAATTCTGTCTGGACTGGGGGAGTTACGTCCTACTTTGACGATGTCGTTATTTTTGGGTCTACTTTGGAAGAATGTCAAGTCAACCTCATCAACTGCCTCAAGAGACTCCGGCAATATGACCTTCACGTCAACCGAGAAAAATGCCAGTTCTTCAAGTCATCGATTTCATACTTGGGCTACGTGATAGAACAAAATAGTGTCAAGAAATGCCCTCAAAAAGTCAAATCAATTTTGGATGCCCCAAAACCTTCCAGCGTCGATGAAATCAGAAGATTTTTAGGCATGATTACCTATTATGCCAAGTTTATACCCAACCTGTCTACTTTGACCTATCCTCTACGTCGATTACTTCGGAAAAATCAAAACTTCATCTGGACATCATCCTGTCAACAAGCCTTCGATCGTCTGAAGAATGAAATAGCAAGTGACCGCGTCCTCACACCTTTCAACCCAGATTTGCCTGTTGTCCTGGCATGCGACGCCAGCCCGACAGGAATAGCGGCGATTTTGTCTCACACCATCGATGAACACGATCGACCAATCGCGTTTGCTTCGAGGTCTTTGTCGGACTGTGAGCAAAAATTACAGTCAGCTTGATCGTGAGGCGTTGGCCATCGTCTACGCCGTCAACAAGTTTTACATGTACCTCTACGGTCGCAAGTTCACCTTAGTCACCGATAATGGTCCACTTAGTCGAATTTTTTCACCACGATGCTAAACTTCCAATTTTGTCAGCGTCGCGCCTTCTACGTTATGCGACTATACTTAGTGGGTTCAACTACGTCATCAAACACAAGAAAGCAGATCAAAACGTGCACGTGGATTATTTCTCACGCTCACCGATTCACTCAAAAACCCCAGATTTCAACGAAGACGACATTATCCAGTATCAAACCATCAACCAGATATCTTCAGTGACGATTACTGCGGAATCGATCAAAACTGCTACTGGAAAAGATCCACACTTGTCACAATTGTGTGAAGACCTGAAAAACGGAACCATTCAGGACGAGCAATATTCTATCCAGGATGGCATAGTCTTCCGAGGAAATCGAGTCATCATTCCTCAAGCTCTACGTGCCTCAGTTCTCTCCGAACTTCATTTCACTCATGTGAAGACTTCTAAAATGAAGAACTTGGCGAGGAGATACTGCTATTGGAAGAATATCGATAGCGACATAGAATTATTCGTCAAATCCTGTCAACCTTGCGCATCGACTGCAAATACTCCAGCGAAAACGTCAATCCACCCATGGGAAGAGCCGTCGTCGAATTTCCAGCGTGTCCACATTGACTACGCCGGCCCAAAGGACGGCTACTATATCTTCATCCTTATCGACGCCAAATCTAAATGGCCAGAAATCAGACTATCAAAGACGGCGCCAACTTCCTTGAGCACGATTGGATTCCTGCAGGATATATTCAGCGTCCACGGACTTCCAGAGACCATGGTCTCAGATAACGCAAGCATTTTTGTGAGCAACGAATTTTCGTCATTTTGCGCATCTAATGGGATCTGCCAACGTCTCATTGCGCCAGGTCATCCTCAAACAAATGGTCAGGCGGAAAGATATGTCCAATTCTTGAAGAAAAAGTTAGACGCCATGAAATCTGAACCTGGAACTCTACCGTCAAAGGTCCGAGACATTCTGTACCGATACCGGGCTACACCACTCCGTTGCGGTTCAACACCAGCCGAGATATACCTCGGGCGTTCGATTCGAACAAAACTCGACTTGCTGAGACCTATTAACGTCCCAGCAGAAACCAAGTCACCTTCGCCTACAACTCGATCATGCTTACGATCCTTCAGAGAAGGAGATCGCATTCAAGCCAAAATGTTCATCAACAATAAAGAAGTGTGGAAACCAGGAGTTGTAGTTGAAAAGTATGGTCGATTGCACTATCGTGTTCGCCTCGATGATGGATACGCGTTGAAAAGACATATCGATCAGCTCCATCGTTCTGAGGTCCACCGTCGAGTGACCTTCGATTGTCCACAAGAAGAAGAACATCATGAAGATCTTCAGAGTGGAAACACCAGGACTTCTCAACCGGCGTCCTCAATTTTGGCACCTCGAACACCGCAGGCTCCGGCTGCTAGTGCTGCAGCACCAACTCCAGAAGCCCCTCAAGGTTCCGAATATCACCTCAGTGGGTCCCCTACTCCCACTCCACCTAGAGTTGCGGAGCGGCAAGAAGAGTTACCAATGCCTCGCCGATCAGCCAGAGAAGTGCAATCGCCGTCATACCTGGACGATTATGTTCGTTATTCGTGAAATTATTGTTTCATGTCCAGTTCCAACCTTTTTCAAGTTGAAACTATTCAAATTTGTAATTGTCGAAATTGTTCACTTTTTTTTAGATTTGTCAAACTATCATATTTTTGCTTCGATTTTTTTTCCTAGAGTTTTTTATTTTTCAAAATGTTTCAAAATAGTGGGGGAGATTGTTATAAGTTGGGTGTATGTCCAGCACGGGAAGCAGGGCGGACTTCGGCGGCTCATTTCCCCGTCTGAGTCAGTGTGCGTGTATGGAGTTAAGTGGTTATATCGTGTCTAGTATTCCCTTCATGTTTGTGGGACCTTTCGAATAAAAGTCTATTCTCTTTCAATAATGGTGAAGCTTATTAAGTACCCTTCAAAATTACAACATAAATTTTTCTGGTGGTACCACACTGAGAAAAAAAATAGGGCAAAAGTCGGTTGCGGGAATGCGGTTAATGGCTAGCAACCGCATTGCAACTTGGTTAATGTCAAAAGTCGGTTAATACAAATGCCGCCCCCGGAGTTGGTTAATGTAGGGCCGCCCCCAGCCAAAGTCGGTTAATACAAAAGTCGGTTAATTTACGAATGCGGTTAATGGCTAGCAACCGCCTAATAGTCGGTTAAACCCTAACAAAAGTCGGTAAAACCTGCATTGCATCTAATCGGTTAAAGCAGTACATTAGCCGTATATTTAGTCGGTTGTAGTCCTACATTGACCGCATGCCTAATCGGTCATGGTACTTCATTGACCGCATACCTATTCGGTTATATTCGTACATTGACCGCATGCCTAATCGGTCATGGTACTTCATTGACCGTATGCTAAGTCGGTTATAGTTCTACTTTAACCGCATGCCTAGTCGGTCATGGTACTTCATTGAACGCATACCTATTCGGTTATATTCGTACATTGACCGCATGCCTAATCGGTCATGGTACTTCATTGACCGTATGCGTAGTCGGTCACTGTACTACATTGACCGCATTCCACAGTGGAGTACATCAACCGACCAGAAATACGGTTAATGTAGCCCACTTGAAATGGAATTTCAAACATGTGATCTGAAAATGAAATTTGAGTAACATTTTGGTAATATATTGTTTAATAAAAACGAATTAGGTATACATATTATTAGAATGATAATGAGAAAGTGGGCCTGATTCTTCATGGTACATAACTGTTTTCCAAATATGCGACCTAAAAATAAAATTTGACTAGCATAACAGGAACATCTCAACATTTTAAGTTATAAATGTGATGGATGCAGTTGTTAACATACGTTTACTAATAAAACATTTTAAACCTGTATGATACAGTCAATAGGTACCTACATATGTTTTTTTTATTTGTACAAATTCTTACAATAATGGTAACTATAAGTGAGCCTCAATATAGCGTTTTTCAACTTGGCGACGTTCTTCGGCAGGGCGATACTGTCAAGTGCCGGGTATAGTTGTTGGAAATCAAGGGATAGCTGAGAAACCAAAAACGAAACACTGTTAATACATGTGAGGGCTGAAAATTACAACCGAGCAAGTACCACTCAAAAAAAAAAAAAAAAAAAAAAATTAGTTTCTCACCAGCTTATGGCCGATTATGGGAAGTCCGATAATTATCACCGTGTCGAGGTAGTCTTCAAAACTCGCGACCTTTGCGTAAGCTATTCGCTTACCGGCCGTTTTCTTCCAAGATTCGAGGAATGTAGATGATTCAGCGCCACCCTGCACCCCTCTTGCCGCTCTTGCACTATTTGAGAATCGGGGTCGTCGAGAAGAGCCGTTTTTATTTCTGGGAAAAACGTTTGTTAGATCGTGAAAAAAATGCTCAATGCACAATGAACCTGACAATCAATCTCTCTTCATTCAATAGTATTTACCCTCAACGTCGATCACGTCTTCAATCTTCCTTTTTTTTATTGCTGGCTGCAGGCGTCGTCCGTCAGTTCCTCAGAACTAAATGGAAAAAAATCAGAAAGACAGCCTGATGCACACACAGCCTCAACCAATATACTGCAAATCATCCACCGAACGTACACAATTACTTACCATTTTCTTGTCCAAAAATAGGCGTACCCGTGTTAGCCAGGAAGTAGGAAGAATCAAGAGAAGAGCCGAGGTCAAGCCGAAGTGAGAAATATCCGATCCGTGAGAGCCGATTGCCGAGAAACGCGCGAGTCAAAGCCGGAATAAATGACGGATAAGTTGCTGATGAAGCAGAGGCGATGGGAGAAGATCTCTCAAAAACTGTGGACGCACAAACGTTTTAACTACGACCGAGGTTGAAAGAGGAATGATCCCTACTTCTCCTTACAGCCAAGTAGAGGCTACAAGTTGGAGGGGGAGCACATGCGCAGGGCGCCTCTCTACTCGGTTACTGCTATGTTTCAACGGTATTGCATACGGTGAAAGTAGTGCAATAACCGACTATAAGTTGGAGGGGTGGGGAAAGGTACAAGTCAATGTCAATCGGCCAGACCTGTGTTGGTACGAATTCGGTCAAAACTATGCGTTAACCGACTATACACGAGTATGCTTTAACCGACTCACCTTATGTAAAACAACCGGCTTCTTGTAGTGGTTTGACCGTAATTGACGGAAATGGGGTGCAATAACAGACTTATACGGTCAAAAGTATGGGTTAACCGACTGGGCTCCAGTACGCTTTAACCGACTTAACTTATGTAAAACAACTGACTTGGTTTCTTTAACCGTGTTCACGGCACATTAACCAACTTGAACGTTCAATTGAACAACCCATACGCGGTTGAAGTATGAACAGTAACCGACTTCTGGTTTCCTAACCTCACCTATTCTTAGTTTCGGCGCAAATATTTTCCACTTTGACAGACCTTTGTATACGGTTAGTGTTTCAAGGTCATCCTTAGACCGCATTTTACGGTTGCCGCGAGACAAACGTCGGTCAAATCTGTAGGATAGTTGGTTAAAATGGCCTGGGGGGCGGCATTTTCAACATTTCGGCATTTCTCAGTTTTTCGTAGTCTGTTGATGTCGGAAATTTGACCGCATTTCGTCATTAACCGCATATTTTCAAAATTTTTAACCGACGATTTTTCTCAGTGCACGACCTCCTGTGAGGAAGGTGTCACCAGAGAAAAATCTATGCAGCTCTGAGAATACAATTAATCTCTCAATCAGTGTAAAGGTGGCTGAAAAAGGAAACAATCGATTTCTTGGGAAAATCCTGATGAATTTTTCTTCGTGGCCTTCTTGGGAGAGCTGAGGTTGAGAAAAATCAGTTGGCACGTCATCTTTACTTCTCAACAGGCATAACTAGATGATGGACCATAATCACTCTCAGACATTCAATCATTCACCAGCGCCATTTATCCGCCAACCCCCGAACCGCAATCGATGCAAATACAGTATCCATCTCAAAGCTCCGCCGAATTGAATTACTCCTCCAGCCCGCATTCGCCCTTCTTTCGCGTTAGATAATGATGTTTATGCAATACAATTGATGGAAGAACCCGGTTATCATCCGTGTTTGGGGTTCTCAACACGCCGAGATAAGATGGCAAAAAGAAGAACACACTCTTCCCTCGTGAGAAAAAGTGTAGAAAGGAGGGAAAGACGGACGTGATATGTTTGGGAAAGAAGCGGTTTGTTGTGAAGGGAGCCCATCCGTCAGTAGCTGAGAAGAGGAGGTTTCATTCGAGGTTTTCCACTAACCCCTTGGTTTGGGCTACTCTAGTGGATTGGCTTCCACTGGCTACTTTATTAGATTACGAACTGACCCGCGAAGAAAGTCTCATGGCACGTTCTGGATCAGGCCGTGAATGCCGGGAGGAAAATCCCGCGCTGATCAAGCACTTGGAAAAATGAGGAAGAGAAATTTCTCTTTGAATTTATTCTCCAGATATCTTCCAGTAAGTATGTACCTACCTATCTGAAATTTCTAATCAACTTGTGAGGATTTACCAGTTTTTGTGAGTATACCTATTAGTGAAATCGATGAAGGTAACGGATGGTTGAGTCACACTATAGAAGATGGTAAGAGTTGACTTGCGAGCGGTGCGTAGCGGTCACTGCCGGCATTTTCGTCCCACGGTTTGTTTACAATAAGGTACCAGTGTTGCCAAGGTGTGGCCGTCAAAACCCCCCGGCAACGTCAAAAAAAACCCCAAATCCCCCCAAATATGAAAAAATCCCCAAAAACCCCAAAAGTTAAGGATGAATAATTCATTTTTAAGCATTAAAAATATAGGTACTATTTCTCATAAAACATACCTAACTCCATAATATCCAACTAAAATTTTAAATATTACCTAAAACTATAAACTATTTATTACTAACTCTTTCTGAATACTTATCAGTAAAGTCAGTAAGTTAACATACTAAAACACCAATAAAAATTAGGTTTGTACCTACCCACAAGTTGGTAGACGTACATCCCAAACCCAAATGGCTTTTATTTGAGTACCTATCTCTCAATTCAGTTAGCTGTGCAGTGGCAGCCTTAGCTGTAATTTATCTGCAGCACTTACCTGGTATTTCTTCATTTTTATACTTTTTTCTAGTCCCTCTGACTTCCACAAAAACCCTCAAATTTGGGGGGAAACCCCCACAACTTGGCAACACTGTAAGGTACCTACCTAGGCAAGTTTCACTTCAAGGTCAATCGATGCCGAGTTGAATCGAGAAAAATCAACAACAATACCGTTTCAATCCACCATAGCTTCTGAACGGATCAATCGATAATTTTCCGGCAGCCACCAATCGATTCAAAATTTAATCGAGAATAAATGAGATTATGTGAGAAAATGCCGATAACCCAACAATTTTCGAGCCAAAAATAGTTTTTGTTGGACAAGCCAGGGGCCCCCATAAGGAACACACAGGAGACAACAAGATCTGTAGGACGAAAATGTGCCATCGGCCGCTAGGCGCGCCACCGTCGAGAATTACCATCTTCTATTGACGAGTCGCATCGCACCTAAAAAATTGTTGTTGCACTACAAAAACGGAAAAATACAATGCTCCCTCACCCGGCCGTCAATGGTACGTGCTAGCCTTCAATATGGACTGTTCTCTTCCTCTAAAACCGTGTTGTAACTCCCTGTTCTTACTTCTGAACAAATTATTGACATCAGATCCTATTTTTGTCTTCTGGGCTGTGGGCTGCGCATTACAGTAGGGTTGGCCATCAATACCTAATATATCGATATATTGATGTTCAATAGTATCGTCGTGAAGTGTTGAGGATCGACCCGTTATTCAGTTATATGAAGTCAACTATCAGGGGTAGGGTCTTCGGATAAAACTCTGTCTCCTTCGCCGAGCTTTCGAAAAATTATTATATTAAAGCTCGGCGAAGGAGACAGAGTTTTATCCGAAGACCCTACCCCTGATAGTTGACTTCATATAATAGTATCGTCGGTAGAATATCGATGCCGATGTAATATCGTAGGTCAACTATCGATAGTACGTAACACCGATAGTATCGAGCTAAAACTATCAATAGTTTTAGAAACATATTAAAGTAAAAGAATGTAAAATAAACAATTAACCATTAATCTTTCTCTGTTCCGTTCCTTGGCCTATAAAGAACGTCGATTCTGATGATACCTAATATCGATTAGGTATTGTTCATATTTTTAAAGGGAAAATACTAGGTAAAGGATGCCTGTTTAGTAGAAACTCAAAACTTGAATTTAAATAACCTTTAGTAGGTACACAATGCTATGTGCAAGGTAGTACTCAATTTTCCCATTGTTCCTGCAAACCACTGATATCGATTACCGATATAAATATCGATATTTCAGCCAGACCAACTCAATAGTTTGGAAATTTTCGGGACCACATATTTTTCGAATTTGTGTGATGTTAAAGCATGGAACTTACGGTCAAGTGAACATATCGGATTAAGCCGTTATATCAGTTTGGAAAATGTCGGCTGATACGCCTCATACGCCTCATACTATCGATATCCGATACTATCAGCCGGTTCCATCATCCATGGAAAAATATCGATATATCGGAGGGAAGCATCGATATTTCGAAACTATCTACTATCAATGGCCATCCCTAGTGATTCTGGTCCCAATTTTAAAGCATCATTGGGATGAATCAGAGATGATGATCATGGATCGTTATAAAAAAACGTTCCGGGTTCCAAAAATCGAGGAGGACGAAAACAGTATCGTTAGTGCATTGTCAGCGCGTTCCCTCTCGATATGATCCAACGATAGCAACTAGTTCGAATCCTTATCCGAAACCACACGACGTAACTAGAGATCGTAACAGGTAATAACAAATCACGTTCGATGTCACAGTCTTGCAAGGATATGAAGGTCCTGGCAATCATTGCTAATAGCGTGGCGGCCGTGACCGCTGTTCTCGTCTTCTTCCAATTAAGCTCCGATGAAGAAGAACTATTCGAGATAGAATTCTGGAGGAAGAAATCACCCCTTTCCAAATGCATTAAATGCAAACAAATATTGTTCATGGCTGAATTTTTTGAAGAAAACCCAAAATATGTACCTACCTATGACGCTCGATCTTTTTAAATACCCTACTAACCTAATTAAATATCTCGACACCCCTGCTTGCCACGAAGAATTCAGCATTTCCAGAGCCTTAGGGGACTGGAACTTTTTTCTGATTTTTATACCCATCCTTGGTTGAATTTTCCGATTTTTTCAAGAACTCGAGTGGCTTTTGTTCCATCAAGCCTCTCTTGCCGTATCCCTCCGCTTTCTGCCTCGAAGATCAGCTCCAAAACGTGAATCGAGTCAAATGACGAACTGTGGGAGTGGAGTCGCTCCGGAATTTGATGCTCATTTCGCATCCTGCGCATTTTCGAGGAGGATAATAATGCAAGATTATTGCGGATTATTACTATTGGGCATGCGTCACGAGATTAGTGTGATCGTGGGATTATGTACACGGTCAAATTTTTTGGAGTAATTAGGCGAGAGTTCGTTGTTAGCAAGCAGGTAAAGCCGGATCCGAATTCCCAGCAATCATTGAAAATTGGTGCATAATTTTTTCAGATAGGTACCTGCCTGGTTTATTAGGTATGCGACTTTGAAGATCCAGACTTGGCGAAGGGCTTCTTGATTGGATTTTTTCTTTTTCCGAAAATACATCGAGTAATGGAGGATTTTTGAAAATCCTATCAAAGAAATTTTCAATTCTGATGATGTCACAAAGTCAGGTTTTTTCCTCGCTTGCACCAATCATAAGCTGTTACCAAAATCGTGGGCATTTTTATGGTTGCTGAGTCTGGATATAAATGCTGAAGAAACAAACTCCTTTAATTTGAGAGTATCGTCATTTTGGTGGGAGTCGGTCGCTAATTTGTCGCCTGGGATCGTCCGTGCAACATCTTCAGGCCGAGATACCGATCTTGATAGAGGTGGAGCTGTTCGAAGGACTTCGATCGTTTTCGGAGGCAGTCGCTGAAGAGGCCATATTCTTTCCGGCATACCCGAAGTGACAAGTCCACGGATGCCTCCGGTTTGGCCACCGCGACAAACTGACACTAGAAAGGGCCGATTTTTCGAGCTCGATGGGATCCTCCCGATAAGGCTTCGGTCCTGAGGGTCTTATCTGGCTCGTTTTCGATTCAAAGGCTTTATCCCCTTCAGTGCTACCGGATTCCGAATTGAAATTGATCGCTTCGGTTGGATGGAATTTCAAAACAGGGAGTCGGACGAAGGTTATCGGACGTTGAATATTCAAACGTTGGGCGATCTACATCACTGTGCCTACAGACGTGAGGTAAATTACCCACCATACTTGTCAAATAAATGGCCGTTTAAAACTCTATAAAAGATACGATCGACGATCAGGTGTGGTCTAGACTGCCGAGTGAGATAAATAGATTCCTATATTGATGATTCAGGAGAAATTAAAGAAACACGTCTGGGCGCCTTGGTTTCATGAAACAACCGTTTCCTTGATCAGGGAACATTTGACGCAACAGCAACAGCAAGGTGATTTCCAAATTTTGAGCAACTGGTGGGTGGATTTCGAGCATGGTGGGTGGAAAACAGATAATTTAGACTTTGGAATCAGTATGCAAGGATTGATACCTCAGGATCGAGTTGCCAGTTTCTTGACAAACTGAATTTTTTAACCCCATGTATGGGTATGTATGAAATAGGTATACCTATTTCAGTGTCTTCCGCGTCTGTGACCCCGAAAAGGATGTGCCAATATTTTCCCTCCTACTGTACATTCAACACACTGATACATTGATTGACTCTTCGAGTGTAGTTGCATGCTGGTTATTGGATCAAATCATCTCAAAAGTCACACCTCAGAGGGAGAGTGATGTGGCAACCTTATAAGTCCATCTAACCTTGGATTGTTCACTAGTCCAATATTAACGTTCGTGCTCTTGGTGATACAAGGTACATGCATGACCCTTTTGATGAACTTTGAGCTCAAGTAGATTGACCCTCAGATCTACCCAGTATTTCCATTTATGCAGCAGACCTACAAATTTTGACACAAAATTCAAACATGTTGGGAGCCGTAAACGATAATTTTATTCATTCTGTCCTCGCATTCCCTGAAGAAATATCCTCGCCATTCTTCGTCGACCCCTTAATCTCTTACAGTATTTTAGGTACTTGCTCGATCAAATATTCATGCGCCATAACACTGTTTGGTTTTTGAAGAGATTCATGTTGAAGTTGAAAACATGAAGCTGTGTATCACCGGTTGACAGGGGACATTCTGCCCCATACGGAATCTGAACCATCCGTCTTCGATGTCCGCACTTTCCTATTTTACATACGCTATCTCTCGGTTGAAATAGTGTTATAACCATAGGTTGGCCCGTATATCGTATACGGATGTTGTACTGAAATTTCTTCATTTAACAGGCTAGTGCTATGTTGTGTACTGGCTCTAAAAGAGTAGGTATATTTAAATCCTATCAAATTATTTGCATAATCTCAACAAAACAAGGGTTGGCTAGCGTCGTTACAACGGGCGTACAAAGGCACTCGCAAAACTTAATGGCGAGTATGCAAACCAGCTGAATTGCGTGTTAAGCGAATTGAAAATACCTATCCATGAGCTTGAGAGGTGGAGCTATGTAATTATTTCTTGCGGAACAGTAAGTATGTTATCTTTATCCGTATTTTCACCACAATGTACCGTTTTCGGGAAAATTGTTTGCCTAAATTTTTATTCGGAGGCTGGTGAATCGGGCAGACGAATAGACGAAATGAAGGTTTAATGACGTTAACTGATGTCAGCAGATCAGGGGTAGGGTCACACGAAGAAAACTGCCTCGTTTGGCGAAAGAGGCAGTTTTCTTCGTGTGACCCTACCCCTGATCTGCTGACATCAGTTAACATTCTCACGGGTCGATCATTCATCCACAAGTTTAAAGACGTGGTATTGAATATAATAAATATAAATGTTTTATATTTTTGGATGCCCACATAAAATAAATTGGAATGGCGATCCTTGTGTAAGAAACAAATTTTTCCAGACCTCAAAGATGCTGTATCCAGATTATAGTTCATATTTAGGTATACCTACCTACAAAAAAATGTAAACGCATAAAAACGCCCGGGTCTAATTTTGCCATTTTGCATGTCATGTACGTACGAAAACCGCTCGATTAAGTTGTTAAAAAATTGACTCGCTGGCAAGTGGGACGCGAGGAATAAACACTTCAAAACACGAGCTACCACAACTTTTGTCGCCTGATAAATATTATAATGCGCCGTTGATATTTTTACGAATGAGCGCCGACCTAATCCAACGACTGAAAATAAAATTACCGTCGACATTTCCCAGACAAAAATAAATGTAGGGACGAAAAGTAGAAGTGTTCGTTCAAGCTTTGAAACATGATTGAAAGATATAACTGTCGGAGATCCAAATCGTTGGATGGTTTTAAAGACGGTCTCATAGTGCCGACTATCCGAGCCGAAAAAAGAGTCGCGTGGGAGGGAACCCACATCCCCTGTCGGATCAAAGCTTAGGCAAATAATATCTATTCAAAT
The DNA here is from genome assembly GCA_036186465.1 of Nesidiocoris tenuis. NCBI lineage: Eukaryota > Metazoa > Arthropoda > Insecta > Hemiptera > Miridae > Nesidiocoris > Nesidiocoris tenuis. The sequence continues at coordinate 10,984,377 of AP028920.1, forward strand.
TTGTAATCCGTATCGCAGTAGGTACTCCAAGTTTTCGAGTTGGTAGGCATTATTTTACCATCTGTCCGATCAGATATCATCTCATGTCTGAAGAACGGAAAGGATATCAGTAAACATGCACGGACCATGAGTCGAGTGTTGGGAAACGTATTTAATTAATCCAGCGTAACATATTTTAATTTCTATATTTTCGTGGTGGATCGAAAAATTGAGGTTGACGTAATATCGATTAGTCACAATTTTCTACAGGTCTTAGGGCCGGTTTATTGACAAAATTGATCGGTCCGATATCCATGGAAGCTTCAGGTGAAATTCACCGAGGTGGTGAGTATTTACATCAAATTTCAATGTAAAGGTACCCACTCACTGTTCAATAATTGAATTATTGCAGGATGCTGTTGTGGGGATGGACATGGGACGTGGTTTTGAACGCCAATTTTGTTGAGCTGTTTATTGAGTCATCCCGACCAATTAAAACAATGAATTGTCTTGGCCCCACGACCAGCAATCGGACATTGAGTCGGCACCTTAAAAATCTCATTGGCATTATTTGTCGGGTGCTTCTTTGGATATCGGATAGATAAATTTTGTCAATAAACCAGGCCTTAAAACGAATTTTCAACTGGTCTTCAAGTGTGACCAGTTCTGGCACTCAGTTCGACTGCAAAGCGCAAGCGGTTCATTAAATATTGATCTGATGCATCAAGACCATTCCCGATCAACCCTCGAAGCAATCGTAACCCATTAGCGGATTTCCAAGGGTGGACCTCAGATCACCGAAGGGGATGATCCTGGATCGTTAGTGGGGATTAGACCGTTCCAGCTGTAGACTGGAAACAACCTGAACTTGTACAAAATACGATAACAATGAGTCAGATTGCTGGGGGTTGGTAATTCGCATCATGGGGTGTGTTAAGCTGACTCACAAAGAAATTGGAAGCGCAAATTAAAATTTCAAAACTTTAATTCATCAACGATTCTATGTGATTGGTATGGTAGGAGTTCAGAAGATTAAAACCATGCATTTTGATGAGTTGCAATCATTTTTTTTTTTTTTCAACTTACCTAAGGTTTTTTACCCTCTATAAGAATGTAAGAAAATGATACCTACTTGCCAACATTTCGGACATTTCCTCATATTCATACCTAACAATTAAATGACCCTTATGGTAACCTTGAACCATGGCCTTTCTGAGACGGTTCTTGTTACCTATTTGTCTGCTGCCCTTCAAAATTGTGGCTTCATGATTTTGTTAATCCGTCAAACTCGCGTCTTCTGTTTGAGTCTTCCAAAACCCCCTTCAGGGGACAGCCAGGTAATTGCCGAAAGTTGTCTCTTCGATTTCTACCGAGCCAGAATTGTGCAATTTTTAAACAATTTCAACAAAGTACTTACTACAGACGATGATTTCGTGAGAGCATCTAAGAGATTTAGGAAATACGGTTTACCGGGGAACCCTAAATCGTTTTTTATCAAGTGTTGAAAAACTCTTGCCCCGGCGGGCATCGTGAGTTAGAATTCGCAAGCTCATCACCCTCGACTAGTTTGAAAAGGTTGCAGTTTCGAAATTACATGACAACTCCGACATTATCCTTGAGCACTGTACCTATTGTCTTTGGAACGAAATTTTCATGGAACTCTGTGTATCAAACCGCTGATCCGATTTCGACGCAATTTGTCGAAAACACTTGCATTTTGTCAGGAAGATACGATAAAAAATGTTCAGGGGTAAAACGTCAAAAAATGTTCGCTTATCGAAAGTGCACATTAAGGGATGCTTCGCTACTTGCTCATATTTTTCCCAAATCGGACGACTCATTCATGTGTTTTGTTACATTTTTCGTAATGCAAAGTTCGATTCTAGACCATTTCAAACATAAAATGTGAACCGATTTGAGCGTCCTTGGTCTTAAAATCTTTGTTGTACCTTGCGAAATACCTGGATATTTTTTATTCCGGTAAGCGGCTGGACGTATGTTGATTTTAGGCGGGCTTGAACATTTGCATAGGGAGTTTTTTGACATTTTTCATCCAGGCATTGGCTTTTCGCCCGATAACCGAAGTTGTCCCGGGCGTGCCCTGCCGCCCTCAAGCTGAGTGTCGGAATTATTCAGGACATGTCGCTACAAGTGGTTAAGTAATTTATAAAATTCATGAAGTCACATGCTTCGTGTTTCCTTGGGCGTTGGCGGCGCAGCATCTCACGGTTCGCAATTGCGACGTCATATTATTATTCTGAGGTGGGTGTTTTCGGAAAACGTGGTGACTTCATCTATTTGCAAGGACGACATTTCCCTGTCTCCTTTCTGGAAAATTAACCTCCCAAACCGTGTGACCCGCATTTGGGAAATGTGAAGATGTCAGCAAGAAGGCCGTAACTTAACCCGATTACCTTGACTGGGTTAATATAACTCCGGTAAATCGAAAATTTGACGCTAACATCCGGACCCTTGCGACAGCAAAAGGTCCCCCTTTGAACCTTATTAATGCAAATTCGTATTACTCATCCTATTTAAAAGGGTTTGCTCTACGCTACAAGGGCTCCTCGGTTTCGTATTAATCTGACACTTGCGGGGAGAGTAATACGCCTCATAAATTTGCATAATAGCATTGTACATAACCCGGGGGTGTGACGTGTTTTGAGGGTGAGACACTGGGAATACTGCGACAGCCCTGGGGACTGCTGCGGTTGCAGAAACCGCATCTTTGACCGTTTCGGTGCGGTAACTGGAATGTCCTTCAGCTCTCATTAACGACAGACAATAATTTCGGTAGGATTGGTAATTTTTTGTAGCACAATTTTCCGCTCTAGCCTAAAAAATATCGTGGCTATCAGTGGCGGCTCCTGCTCTTGAAGGGTGCACCCACTCATGGAACAAATGCAAAGGGAATATGGGACACTTTATTGAAGACAATTCGTCCCTTTCAGCCAAATATTAATTCAAACTAAGTGCAAATGCGATAGTACCTAATGGAATAGTATTAGTAATAAAGACAGGTACCCAAGTTTTGCTCACCTTCTCGTCTTCAAATCGCTGTCTGCAGCTGAGAGATCGTTTCTTCCAAAGTCAGTTTTGAGAAGGTTCACACATCATAATATCGACGGTGTAGAATCAATACTGCCCAATTCGTTTGCCATGCAATCTATGGACGCGTGATTTGCCAAGTTGCCACCAATCCAAGTTTTGAGAAGTAGGCAACCAAGACGCCCCCGAAAGACACGATGCTTTGAATTGGGCAGTATTGCAGTTTCATCGTCGATATAATATTATTATGTAGTTCAACTCAATGAAATTTAATGGGATTCTCTTCTTGCTCAATATCGGTTCATATTGCGCAGAATCGCGCAAGAACAATATTGTTCTTCCCCATCTTCATTGCCGGTCCGCTGCAAGAACAGCGACGCTTATGCCTCAGATGTTTCCCTATCTTCTAAATGATCTTCGATATTCGATGTTTTTGCTACCGTCGGCAGCGAACGGTACTAGTATTTTGCAACGCGTGTGTTCCATGCGAAAGAAGGCATTTATTGAGAACGAGGAGGCGGTGAAACGGATGGCCGGAGGCTGAGGAACAATTTCTGTCCGCAAATTGGCCGCGAGATAAGAGATCAGCTCGTGCTGTGAATGCTGAATGAAGCCGTGTCTGATATCCGATAGACGGGCCGGGGGTCCGTTTCTTTATTCTCCGGATAGAGTGCATCTTCTTCTTCGACTTCGCCGTTCGGCCCAAAACTTGGCTAAATGCAGTGCGCAATGGATGATTCAGCTCTTGAACTTCAATTTAACTAAAAATAGGTTATTATACGTTGCTGGTCGAACATTTTCGACGATCGTCAAAACTCCTCGAGCCGACTGCCCCAAGACGAACTTTATCATGTTTTTTACCCTCTTCACAACATCTGTCCTATTATGACGGATATTCTTTTCAGTGGACAGGTCATGAACTCGAGATACATAGCTCGTTGAACTTCGTTTCCGAGCTGAAGAAGTCGGAGGTAGCGTCAAATTAATGTACCTCCCCCGCTGCGCGACTCCAATGCACCGGCTGACGGTGGTTTTTCGAAAAAAGTTCATCGTCACATTCCGTTTCGGTGGCGGCCGCGTTTGAACGGCAATGGCGACTAAACGGCTTCCCAAGCACCTCGGTCGCGGCGGGGATCGCTCGACTTAACGTTTTTTTCAACTCGGAGTTGTTTATTTTCATTTCCGAAAGGGAAGACGCGGTGTTCTTTCATCCGGATGGCACCTGAGCCGGTGGTCATCGACCAGTGACTGAAGGGGAGCGATTTGTCAGCCAGAACAACTTCCATCACATTTGGAGTGAGTGCCTCCCGAATCTGAAATAATGATGAGGTTAGAAACTTAGTTTAAGTAGGTAGCTATCTTTTCGAGGAGGAATAATTAGGTACTTATAGGTCGGTATCCAGATATTTCATTGCGCTAAATCTCAGACAGTTTATCGGTTCTTTCGAGGGCTAATTGATATTTTACGTCTTTTTTCATCACCTCGATGACGGTTTTACAATTATCAGGCATGGTGGAAGAAACATCCTAGCATTTCAGCAGATTTAAAGAGTCTCCAGCCAGGAAATAACACGAACTCACTTTCTTCCGAACCGCTTTCTGCCGGTAATGGAAAGTCTCCTCACGTTTTGTTATTCGAAATGCTTTATCGACCCTTGAGATCATTTTCGAGCCATCGTCGTCTCCACTTCGACTGGTAATACTTTCAATTTTGCACATGCGTGATGACTGCGAACACCTACATAGTACCTATGTATATGTAATACAATATCAATTCTCTCTCAGTTGCAATCCTCTCCCAAATATGGCATCGGTATACTTACGTAAGTTCTATAATCCATCCCGTGGATAGAAAATTGTATTTTTTATGTTACGTAAATGCGAGAAAACGAATGGCCCGTATGATATGCAAATCTGTCTGCAAGTCTGTCGCCTACAAACAGGTCTGATAGCGATCAGGTTGCCCTTTTCGCTCATGTCGTCAGTTTCACTTTCAGGCTAATTACAGGCTATTGTCGTTTGTTTATGCGTTGAAAGTGATAGTTTTCTTCAGCATACTAAACAAGCATCGACAACCTTGTACATAACAATTACAAGGCTGGAGTATTAAGATTTGTACGCTTCTCTCTGGAGTTGGACAGAAAAGGTTTTTTGCCCTTTTTGCTTTTGATTTGTTTGAAGAAGGGTTAAACAGGTTTCGGCTTAGTCTTGCGACAATTTTTGTAGCATCCCTGGGGTGAGAGCTGGGTATGATCACATGTTGACTCGTATCATCGTTGATAGGTAAAAGGGCACTGATACCGTGAGTGAGGGAAGCTCAGTTTGTTCTTGGGGAATTGGGACTTCCATTTTGAAAAGTAAACGCCCAACTGTTTGGCTACCTATGGAAAATTTGTATTCTTATCCTCTCCTTGATCTGAAGCCGGGTCGTACGAGAGGTCGTAAATAACTTCATTGTTAAAAAGGGAATCATATAAAAAATTCATCGAATTGTGCCTACCAAAGTTATCCTTCTGTTCTACGTCGCCTTTTATTGTCCTTTTATACAAAAAAAAAACAGCATCAGAGAAAATATTTACGCTTTTATTTTACTATTAATTTGCTAAAATAACCATTTCCCGTCCTGGAACTAAACGGGGGGAAATAAAAGTAGTATCTCATTTCTGTTTTCGTATGGAGAGATGTTGATTTCATTACAAATCTCCGCAGGTGGCATGCTAACTATAATACACCGATTTCGGATCCGGTATTCAGAATCTTATTAACGATTGCGCTATCTGAACGCCCAGCTGTGTGGCTACCTCTCGCTATGGAAAATTTGTATTCGTATCCTCTCCTTGATCTGAAGCCGTGTCGTACGAGATGTCGTAAATTACTTCATTGTTAAATTATATCCTTGCAATCGAGCGAGAGTCGATAGGAAAGTCCGAGGTGATGGCCTGTACGGTTTGTAATTGACCACAATGACGATCGTGGTCTGATAACAATCTTCATATTTATGACCACAGTGATGAGACCTGAACATTGGTGATGGGTATTTATGACCAAAATGTAAGCTCACTCCTTTGTACTACACATTTTGTAGCATAATGTCATATCTAACTACGAGTGAAGGTTCTTTTTCAATTTCTATGTCGCCAAAAATTACAAAATATATTCTTGCCTCTGAGGGATTGGTGGCGTTTGAAAATCCCCGTTTATAATGATCTGCAGAACTTTCAATTACATTATTACCCTATATATTCGCTAATATAGCCATAATATTCACTTTCGTGAACCAAGTTCTCTAAAAAGGCACTAATAATTAGTGCCTACAATTATTATAGCCGAGGTATAAGAGCCAAGGTGCGCCATTATTAATTACCTATTGCTCCAAATGTTTACACGGACCAGCGAGCGAGAAGACAACTTCTCAACGGACATGCCTTCTTTCTGAATCAGTTCACAGCTGGAAACAATGGCGTTCATTTTTTTCTTTTCTATTTTGATACACAATCCACGACTTCATTGTTCCCATTGCAGGAGAGACGTCTAATTGAAATCCTTTTTTCCCCTCTAATTCTCACGTAAATTGAATGGAAACGATCTAAAAGAGACCTTTCCAAGGCTGGTGCCCATTTAGTGTGTCAATCTTTCGACAAATGGAGTGAAGACGTCTCAATTTCCTGGCCAGACGAGGCAAGATGGAAGCCCATTTTTCCTCGACTTACATTTTTTCATCCCTCCTACCGGCATCGCATTTCGACATTAATTTTCCGGATCTTTTCCCACGCGTTGGTGGAGCAATCAGCATCTTATTCTCGCCTGGCAGCCGAGGAATTTCTTCCCAGACCATTACAACTAGAATGCCGAGGTAGAGGCCAACGTTAACGGATAACACCTGTCAAAAAGAGTACATTATCCTCGAGATTACATTCCTACATTATGCTGATCCCGAGTAGATAAATGCTGCGCGCCTTGCGTGAAGTTGGAAACAAATTTTTGTGGAGCCTGAAATCGCACTAATAAATTACGAAACATAGGAATGGGTGAATATATCGGGTAATATTGAAATGCAGAATTGTCAATATTTAGTGAATATTTTATACTGCAACTTGTACCTACATCAATATTTGAGTCTGAACCCTCCCTACCCTTAATAATTGCAGCTCATACATAGGACAATTGTTATAGTAATTAACCGAATAGATCCAAATAATGTGATCCCTTTTTCCCTCCTAGGAAAGAACTGGGAGCTACACCAGTAGGATGGTAATAGACTAGAGTTAGCAATGTCTGTACCTTACCATTGTATCGTGTGAGCTGAGTCCTTACGGTAACCGCCCCGATGCCTCGGAATTACCTCATTTCCTCAACTTATCACCATGAGACGGTAGGTGCCGCATTCAAATTCCCCTTGTTCGAAAACAATTGAAGTGCAAACGATTGTTTCAACCTCTCCCCCAACGAATAATTGTTCTTCCTATTAAATTTACCTAATTTGTTTACACTGTGTAAGTAGCAAATTATCGCAGTCGCCTGAAAATGTTATCTCGCAGCCAAATGACAGAACGGCTGGAACATTGTAGAATCATGCTCGAAAAGCAGTCTTTTATCTGTACGTGGTTTTCGAGTAAGCAAGTATATGAGTGGTGTGGTGGGGTAAATGAAAGTTTGGGGGAGTGGAAACGGCATTAGATGAGAAGGGGTTGAAGGGGCAAGCTGGCAGAGCAGATAAGACTACGGCTTCGGTGTTTTCTACAACAAGAGTTCTCCCTGGCCGGGAAGCTGGAAAACTAAATGCCTCTACGGCTTTACTCCGATTTGTGCCCAATAACACCATCTGTTTCTTCTATGATTTCAATGTAAAACACAACTATACGGGCAAGTCTAAAAGCGCTGTTGTTAGAAAGGGACAAATAGGTCCTAACCTAACAATAACAAAATTAATAAAAAAATTCGACCGAAGTCATAAAAACTGAAGAGGCCAGCAGCTGCGCTCTTATATTTCTGTTTTTTTTATTTTATTTTTATTTTTTGAAACTTGTATTGTGATAAGGGAAAATTTATTTTTTTGTCCATTCGTTTTCGTTCATTTTTACATTTGATCGTTCATTCATTTTTCAATCGTTTGTCCATCTGTTTTTCGATTCATTAGGAAATTTGTTAATTTGTACACTGGTTCTTCAGTTCAATCGTTCGTTTGTTCGTGTTTTCCGATCAAACAGTTTTTGGTTCATTTTTCTATAGAAATGAACCTTTGTAATCGGTCAGGAAAAAAAAAATTTTAACACCCCCTGAAAATTTGATGGTTTACGTTTCAAGGGGTGTAGAATCCGAATCTGCAATAAAAATTTTTTGTCCGTCCGCCGTCCGCCGTACGCCGTACGCCGTACGCCGTACGCCGTACGCCGTACGCCGTACGCCGTACGCCGTACGCCGTACGCCGTCCGCCGTCCGGGGTTTTTCAGGGGGAAGGAGTTATCGAAAAATTTTGAAATTTTTACCAAAAATCAAGTTCCGTATCTAGTTGGTCCTAACGTCTCGGCAGAACCCTACCTTAATTTTAAGGCCAGTAAAACAGCTGTTGAAGTGGGGAAAAATTCGTGTTTTTCTGGAAATTTGAAACATAGGCATGTGACGCATCATTTTCTATAGATTTTTCTATGCTGAATCGAATGAGACCATCGCCACGCCGGTAGCTTCAACCGTTTAGGAGTTATTGCAGTTTTAGTGAGACATTTTTGAGTTTTTAAAAATTTCTACAATTCTTAATAACTCGAAAACGACTAGAGCCACAAAAATCGTTTTCCACTCGTTGGAATCCCCACAAAAACTTCTGTCCTCCCGATATCTTCAATTTAAAGAATTTGTTCGCATTAGTTAAATCAGCAAAACAAAAATTGGAAAAAGTTGAGAATTTGGCCTCGGCTCTTAGATACGGTTGATTGATCTACTTACGACCACTAGCCTATTACACCTACAAGGTGACGCACGCACACTAGGCCAGTTGCGCTTGGCAACATAAGAACGAGACAGGCTTTAACAAAGGTTCTGAGGCATTCTTGACGCATTTTTAATTTCATTATTCAGAGAATTTAATAATTATTATTATTCTGTTAGTTATGCAGGTAAATAAGAATAGATTAAGTGATGATTTCAACAAAAATTAACGACGAGCTGCGTTGAAAAGATAGATAGGTAGGTCAAGCAAGGAGGACCAAGCAAAGAGGATGATTATTTTTTGCCGGGTTGAAAAAACGTTTTTCTAAATCCCCATCTAAAATATCTACCAATTTATACTGAAATTCTAGAATAATAACAACTAAATTCCGTGTTTAAGGAGAACCTATATATCGTAAGATTTGTCTTTGCAATCGAAAAATGAACCCCTGTGCAAAATTTGCAGAGTTCTTCGGATACACCGAAAACTGATGTGCACATGCCACTGATCTACTTAGCAGCGTTTTTTTTTAAATGTTCGTTTCTCAATTCTTTTGTTCGTTCGATTGTTTTTGTTAATTTTTTAATTCGTTTATTCATCCGTTTATTCTTTTGATTGTTCATTCACTTGTTCACTAGTTCATTCGTTCATTTGTTCGATGCGCTGCGATTTTTTGAAATTGAGATTTTTTCTTGCTCATGGTCATGGGTCCTACATAGATACCTACATCATAAATCGAATGGTCAGTGAAAATAATTGCTAAGTGGATCTCAAATGAGATATACAGATTGAAACGTCTGGTAAAAATCATTATTGAACATGAAAGAAATTTTAAATATTTTCATTCAGCTTTTTCGCGAATCTTCGGAACATCGGAAGTAGAACGCGTCGATCAAGGAATCGTTAACACAGTTACCGCTAACGTTCTTCAGGAGCAGGTGCTTGAGGAAACATTTCATAGTACTCGTAGCTTTCCAACGGTGATCGATCTGACGTCAGGAGAGGCGGAGTTGTAGTTACTTCCCAATTGGGTTGGTAAAGTCCGTAAAATTGGCGCGGCTCCAGCCGTTCTTTACCTTCTAGGGTTGTAGCCATATCTACAGTATATGATGCCAAAGTGTAGATGGACGGCATGGAACGGAAGCCGCAATCGAATGTTTTGGCGAGAAATGCGAAAATTTCTTTGGTCTCAGTGCAGTAAACGGCTGCGCCTTGGTCTTTGTGACATGGGCCACCAAACGAGAGCGACTTGAAGCATACGTGCTGTTGGTAGGATAAAACGAAAATGCTGAGTATCGATTGATTACCTGGGTATTTTATTTTTTAGAGCTAAATACGCATCGGAAAGCTAACGAATTCAGTACCTAGTGAGTTTTCGCAGTTGCTTTTCGAGGTCCTACAACTTGGCGAAATTGACGGATATTGAAAAATATGATGAGAAAAGCGTACTATCGTAGTGAGCTGCGTAATTGTTATTGATTACGCACTGACTGACGAGTGAATTGAAATTTGTAAGTTTTCTCGCCTATTCGATTGACTGACCTGTTTCTCTATGGGATATCTGAGACAATAATCTGGCTGATCTTGGCAAATCGTCTCCACGCAATCTTCGAAACGGACGTACTGCAGTTCGTAAAATACTAGTCGAGGATCTGCCTCGCTATGTCCCCAGCCGGCTACAACGCAAGGCTCTCCACTGTCGGGGTGGAGCTCCTTGGCGTAATAAATTGACGCCTCAGTGGACCTCTGCAAGAAGCGATGAATTAGGCCCAGCGCACACGGTGCAACTGTTTCAAAACAAACGTTGCAAACTAGTTGCGTCCCCAACCAGTATGAGACTAGAACAGAACTGCTGCTCGCACATGGCGTGTGGGATCAGTTGGGTGAATTCTGTGTTTGCGGTACCTCATGTCGGAAAAAGATGATCTCTTCCTGGTCACTCATCACCAGGTAAAGTCCAATGTCGTCGACGCAACGCAACTGCGACGCCGGGGCCAGCGTTGCACACAACCCATTTCCAACTAATCGCAAATCAGTTTGGAACCGGTTGCGTTGTGAGTGGGAATCTATTTAAATACACAGCCGGGGTCAAGGAACAGTCTTAATATTGTTTGGTTTGCAACCTTTGTCCCCAAACAGTTGCACCAAGTGCGCTCGGCCTTAATTGTAGCATTTCCAGAAAAATCGTTCCTATAATTAAAGGCGTTTTTATCGATATTTGACCCATGAAATGGAAACTTTCTACTGGGATCGTCTCGACTTACTTGGGTTCTACCATATGTTCCCACCGGTACAGGTAAGACTTGCGAGGTCCATGTAAAAGGTGAGTTGATAAGGAGAAGTCCAAGGTCCATTTCTGGAAATCCATAAACTGACTTGGTAAACTCCATTGCCAACTTGGGTGGATCTTTCGAGATATTTTCCGTAGAGAACTCCTTGGATTTCGCAATAAAAAGTTGCTGCAAATTGGAAAGCGTCAACACAATTTGCTCTAACAACAAAACTATCTGTTATATCGTAGGAAACACAATCTAACATCGTTAGGTATACCTACTTGCCAATTTTCCGTAAATATACAACTAGGCGTTCAGCGAACTAACCTTATATTTATTTTTGATGATCAAGATTACCTTGCCCAATCGTATTTGTCGGTACTCGATGTTGTACTCGGTAACTACCGAGATTGGTGTTGGAACATCTACGCCAGCGAAAACTATGATTCTTGACGCTGGATAGATTACTGGGCCCTTCGAATTGCATATCGGGACAGACAGGGGGCAAACGTCGATGTCGGTCGCTTCTAGATTTTCTACAGCAAATACGACATAATTTGACGTCAGTATCGATCCCGATCCGATGAACTCATATTTCTGGTCCTTGATTACCGTGAGGGAACAAGCAAACGGGAAATAGTACGTGGACGTGACTCCGTGGACTTTCAATCTTGGACTGTCCTGGCCTTGAATTGATGTACCCATCAATAAAACGGCGACGATGAGCTGTCGATGGTTCGTCATTGTTGAAATCGGGGACTGAAATTTTTGCAAAATGTTGGAAATAAATTCTATGTCCAGCTGGAAATTCAGTATATCGATACCTCAAAGCACAAAGAGCATATGCCCAAAAATGGAATAATGAGAAAAATGCAGAATAAGTTTTTGATCAATTTACAAAAATAAAGATTTCTCCCATAGTTTTCAATTTCATAAAAAAATTCGCTAAATAAAAAATGTTTGTCCGGCCAAGATCTACAACCTCGTTTGACCAGAACTTTGGTAGCACTTAACACTTCCAAGATAAACGCTCTTTAAATATTTGTCGTTTTTCTATTATATCGTATTTTGGCCCAAAAATAGATAAAAGGATCATGATTCTTGGAGCGATCGATTGGTCCTGATGAGTAGATTCTTTGGGTACCGAAATCACGAAATTGATATTTCGGGACATAGGCCCTTTGTGCTTTAAGGTATCGACATACCTGCTTTGAACAAGTTAGTTGATCATACCTGCGTTCTATTTTGGTGGAGATTATTCAGATAAAATTATGGAATGCCTTGAAAAGTTGACTATAGGTATATTTAAAAATAGGTATAATATCCGCAGATAAAGATTGTCATTTTGTCGTGAAAGACGCTCCGCAGAGATGATTCATGGCAATCATTGTTAGCATATTTGGACCTAGGTACGGGGTTGAATGTAGTTGGCACTTATCTAATGAAGAATATCCCTGATGCCACTAATTTATCGGTAGGTATTGGGAACCATAATATTTGCCACATGGGAAGGTTCAAACTCCACTCAATTTTTCAGTTCCAGGAAATTTCTTGAAAGTGGGTAACTGTAGAATCAAATTTGACCTCTCATCACTTGGCAATAAAACGTTTGGAGCTATCAGATTTCAAATAAAATCAATAAATAAACTAAAACTGATGGTGATACTTGAACGCAAACTCGAAATTATACTGAGATTCAAACTCAAATTGATATTGATTCACAGGCTCAAACTCAAACTGACTTAAACTCAAAGGTCGAAATAGAGGTGAAGTTAAAATCCAACAGAAACTCGATCTGATACTTGAGCAAGGGCTGAGAGACTCGAACTCAATCTTTTACTGACACGCAAACTCAAACGGATACCCAAACTCTAACTCAAACTTAACATCAATCTCAAACTTTCACTCAATGTAATACCGATAGGTGAACGTAGACTGAAACTCAGTCAAACTAAAACTGACACACAAACTCAAACTGAAAGTGATCCTCAAATCGAATCTAAAACTCAGACTGATACTGACACTGATACTCGAACTCAAATTCAAATGTCGAAAGAAAGTTAAACTCAATCACAAACTGATTCTCTTCGGTTTCAGTTTTAGTTTGAATTTTATTTTGAAAATTAGTTTGAGTTTCAGTTTGAGGTTAAGTTTGAGTTTCAGTCCGAGATTCATTTCGAGTTTCATTCTGAGTTTCATTCTGAGTTTCAGTTTGAGGTGCAGTTCAAGTTTCAGTTCGAGGTTCAGTTTGAGTATGAGTTTGAATTTGACTTTCAGTTCGAGGTTCAGTTTCAGTTTGATTTTTCTCGTCAGTATTAGTTTGAGTTTCAGTTCCAGTTTGTTGTGAATTAGAGTCTCAGTTTGAAACCGAGTTTCAGTTCGATTTTCAGTTTGAGTTCGTTTCATTTTGATTTTTCGTGTCAGTATCAGTATTGAGTTTGATTTTCAGTTTGAGTTTTAGTTTCATTATGAGTTTCAGTTTGAGGTACGTTTGAGTTTCAGTTCAAGGTTCAGTTTGAGTATGAGTTTGAGTATGAGTTTGAGTATGAGTTTGAGTATGAGTTTGAGTATGAGTTCGAGTATGAGTTTGAGTATGAGTTTGAGTATGAGTTTGAGTATGAGTTTGAGTATGAGTTTGAGTATGAGTTCGAGTATGAGTTCGAGTATGAGTTTGAGTATGAGTTTGAGTATGAGTTTGAGTATGAGTTTGAGTATGAGTTTGAGTACCTATGAGTTTGAGTATGAGTTTGAGTATGAGTTTTTGTATGAGTTTGAGTATGAGTTTGAGTATGAGTTTGAGTATGAGTTTTTGTATGAGTTTGAGTATGAGTTTGAGTATGAGTTTTTGTATGAGTTTGAGTATGAGTTTGAGTATGAGTTTTTGTATGAGTTTGAGTATGAGTTTGAGTATGAGTTTGAGTATGAGTTTGAGTATGAGTATGAGTTTGAGTATGAGTTTGAGTATGAGTTTGAGTATGAGTTTGAGTATGAGTTTGAGTATGAGTTTGAGTATGAGTTTGAGTATGAGTTTGAGTATGAGTTTGAGTATGAGTTTGAGTATGAGTTTGAGTATGAGTTTGAGTATGAGTTTGAGTATGAGTTTGAGTATGAGTTTGACTATGAGTTTGAGTTTGAGTATGAGTTTGAGTATGAGTTTGAGTATGAGTTTGAGTATGAGTTTGAGTATGAGTTTGAGTATGAGTTTGAGTATGAGTTTGAGTATGAGTTTGAGTATGAGTTTGAGTATGAGTTTGAGTATGAGTTTGAGTATGAGTTTGACTATGAGTTTGAGTTTGAGTATGTGTTTGAGTATGAGTTTGAGTATGAGTTTGAGTATGAGTTTGAGTATGAGTTTGAGTATGAGTTTGAGTATGAGTTTGAGTATGAGTTTGAGTATGAGTTTGAGTATGAGTTTGAGTATGAGTTTGAGTATGAGTTTGAGTATGAGTTTGAGTATGAGTTTGAGTATGAGTTTGAGTATGAGTTTGAGTATGAGTTTGAGTATGAGTTTGAGTATGAGTTTGAGTATGAGTTTGACTATGAGTTTGAGTTTGAGTATGTGTTTGAGTATGAGTTTGAGTATGAGTTTGAGTATGAGTTTGAGTATGAGTTTGAGTATGAGTTTGAGTATGAGTTTGAGTATGAGTTTGAGTATGAGTTTGAGTATGAGTTTGAGTATGAGTTTGAGTATGAGTTTGAGTATGAGTTTGAGTATGAGTTTGAGTATGAGTTTGAGTATGAGTTTGAGTATGAGTTTGAGTATGAGTTTGAGTATGAGTTTGAGTATGAGTTTGAGTATGAGTTTGAGTATGAGTTTGAGTATGAGTTTGAGTATGAGTTTGAGTATGAGTTTGAGTATGAGTATGAGTTTGAGTATGAGTTTGAGTATGAGTTTGAGTTTGAGTATGAGTATGAGTATGAGTTTGAGTATGAGTTTGAGTACCTATGAGTTTGAGTATGAGTTTGAGTATGAGTTTTTGTATGAGTTTGAGTATGAGTTTGAGTATGAGTTTGAGTATGAGTTTTTGTATGAGTTTGAGTATGAGTTTGAGTATGAGTTTTTGTATGAGTTTGAGTATGAGTTTGAGTATGAGTTTTTGTATGAGTTTGAGTATGAGTTTGAGTATGAGTTTGAGTATGAGTTTGAGTATGAGTTTGAGTATGAGTATGAGTTTGAGTATGAGTTTGAGTATGAGTTTGAGTATGAGTTTGAGTATGAGTTTGAGTATGAGTTTGAGTATGAGTTTGAGTATGAGTTTGAGTATGAGTTTGAGTATGAGTTTGAGTATGAGTTTGAGTATGAGTTTGAGTATGAGTTTGAGTATGAGTTTGAGTATGAGTTTGAGTATGAGTTTGACTATGAGTTTGAGTTTGAGTATGAGTTTGAGTATGAGTTTGAGTATGAGTTTGAGTATGAGTTTGAGTATGAGTTTGAGTATGAGTTTGAGTATGAGTTTGAGTATGAGTTTGAGTATGAGTTTGAGTTTGAGTTCCAGTTTGTTGTGAGTTTGAGTTCCAGTTTTGTTTTGATTTTTCGTGTCAATATCAGTATTGAGTCTTAGTTTCAGTTTGAGTATCAGCTCCAATTCGATTTTCTGTATCAGTAGGTATTAGTTTCAGTGCGAGGTTCAGTTTGTGTTTGAGTTTCAAGCCTAGCAGATCGTAGACGCTAATCAACAGTGAAACTCAAATCGACTGACGATCCCGGCGTCCAAATTATCCAAACTACGCCGGTTGGCTCATTAATTAAAACGGCTAGCGCTAATTATAAATTAATCGAAAACGATTCGTTTCGAAGCGCCCAACAGCTGGAATGTGGCTCTGATTATCCAGATCATTGATAAAAACAGATTACCCCGACGGAAATAGACTGGCGGGAGGGAGCCGATCCAAGTTCGTGTGTCGCCTTATCTAAAATGGTTTTCGTTTAGTGGAGGTGTTTACTTTGAGAAAATAAACCTATCCTGTATTCATCAATGTATTTGAGCTCGAATTCCTCGATGAAATCGAACGAGAGTAGCAAAGTTGACTGTGGAAAGCTGATTGAGGTCCGATTTATCAATCAATTTCCCAAATTCGCTCTTTCCCTAAATTTCCATTTCAAGTCTAGTTTCACCTAAATTTTTTTCATTTGGGTGTATATTTTTTTACGACCTCAGGGACGAAAATCAGCCCCACTCGTCCCGTATGTCACTTAATTGAGCGCCATTAGGCATAATTATGCCGACCGCGCCTAGGTGGCGATTTCTTTTTGTTTCGAAGGCCTCCGTGCTTCATTGTACCAGTTTTAATTACCACATTGTTTTCAAAGCGTAACTAATCACGTCGGGGCTACTGCGTGAATTGAATGCCAGCCTCCTCATTTCTTTACGAATTGTTATCTTTTTGGGATTGATTATTTTTGTGGCGACCTACTGGTTTGAAAGACGAGGATTGGATATTGGGA
Organism: Nesidiocoris tenuis; assembly: GCA_036186465.1. Lineage (NCBI taxonomy): Eukaryota > Metazoa > Arthropoda > Insecta > Hemiptera > Miridae > Nesidiocoris > Nesidiocoris tenuis. The sequence continues at coordinate 11,001,046 of AP028920.1, forward strand.
TCATTTTGAGGTAGCAAGGGCAAATTCGAATTTATTAATGCACCTGATGTTTAATCTGTGAATTGACAGCTTTCGTCGCTTTTTGAGGATGCACTTCGGTAGAATGTCAATTTACAAATCCGGAGTGAAGAAGGCGCTGTATTTTTCAGCAAAAATCTTTCCTGCCTTCCTTTTTTCTATTTTTGTTATAAAGACCACTTTAACATATTTAACGTGAGGATGAAACGATTATTTCGTGGGATTGGAAATCTGTTAACCTTTTTGAGGTTTACCCATAGGCGTGGAATTTCGAAGAATGTTTCCGGTGAATGGCCATGGTCCATTGTTTTCACGGTCAGCACCTTTTCGTTCATAAAATCGGGCGGCCGTTTTCTTGCATGAGACCGCGCTATTCGACCGCCTGCTACAGTGTAGGACCCAATGCTACACACTACTACTGTACGATCCGTGGGTAATCAATTTTCCACTTCTCCGGGAAAAAGGAAAAACCCTATGAGACCCTTCGGGTATCTTCAGATCCTTTTACCTTCTTCTGTAACCGATTGACCCGATCACGTTTGTCAGCGGCATTACTAATCGACTACTGCTCGGTTGAATTGGGAATCCCACGAAGAAAGTATTGATTGATAACGTTGGATTGAACAGCTTTTTCAATTATATCATCCTCAAATTGCAATATTCAGTTCAAATTTCATCCGTCGAAAGGTCGTTGCAATTGATAACGTTGATAAGGTTGATAATTGATAAGGTTGATAATTGATAACCTTGATAATGTTGATAATTGATAATCTTGATAAAATAGATAATTGATAACGTTGAATTGAACTACTTTTTCAATTATATCATCCTCAAATTCAAATATTTTGTTCAAATTTTATTCGTCAAAGTGACATTGCAATTGATAACGTTGATAAATGATTACGCTGATAACGCTTGTCATTTATAACGCTGATAACGTTGATAGTTGATAACGCCGATAACGTTGATAATTGATAACGCTGATAACGCTTATAATTTATAACGCTGATAACGTTCTAATTGATAACGCTGATAACGTTAATAATTGATAACACTGATAACGTTGATAGTTGATAACCTTGATAATGTTGATAATTGATAATGCTGATAACGTTGATAATTGATAACGCTGATAATGTTGATATTGATAACGCTGATAACGTTGATAATTGATAACGCTGATAACGTTTATAATTGATAACGCTAATAACGTTGAATTGAGCAGCTTCTTCAGTTATAGCATCTCCAAATTGTAATATTTTGTGCAAATTTCGTCAAAATACCATTGCAATTTTGAAGGCCTCTAAAAAATTAAATATCGGATCAGCAGTTTCGACGGATGTCCGACCAAGTCCAAAGTCGATTGACACGGGCATTTTCACAAATTTGGCAGTTCAGCCGAGAGGAAAAGCCGGCTCGACCGCCGGTGACGCGCCAGTCGCTCGGGAGGCGGCGGCTCGACCGCAAACTGCGACATGAACACGTCCATTGCGGTCGGGCCGCACCTTGACTGCCGCCTTCGATATGTTTGCGGCCCGGAGGCGGCGAGGAAGTTGCGGTGCGGCGACCCAGATTGCTCCCGCCGCCCCTTTCGTCCAGAGATAACAAGGGCTGAGATCCTCTCGCGGTCGGGCCGTCACGTCATCGCCTAATGATGTACTTCACACTGTCCCCATTATGGTAAGTTACAAAGGATGACAACGAAAAAATCAGGGGAAAAAAACATTATTCCACATTAATAAAATCGAAGAAATTCTGTTAGAAGTATATCTATTTAAATAAATAAATAAATAGTTTATTATTGTTCTGGATATCCGAAGAACTCTGCAAATTCTGTACAAGGGTTCATTTTTCGAATAAAATGACAGAAGGGACTCTATACTCATGAAACGCGGAAATTTGTTTTTATTGTTGTTTATCAATTTATACATTAATTTTTCTGCTATGAAAAACAAGAAAAATGGCTTACTGAACTTGCGATAAATTCGTAACGGCTAAATCCTTATCGAGATGGTCTCATTCGAAGTAGACGAAAACCCCCGGACGGCAGATAACGGACGCCGGACGGTGGACGGTGGATAACGGACGCCGGACGGTGGACGGCGGATAACGGACGCCGGACGGTGGACGGCGGATAACGGACGGCGGACGGCAGATAACGGACGGCGGACGCCAGACGGTGGGCGGCGGACCAAAAAAAGTTTTGAATTCTACACCCCATGAAACGGAAACTAACTAATTTTCAGTTGGTGCTAAATTTGTTTCCGGGCAGATTACTTCGGTTCATTCTTAGGAAAAATTAAGCAAAAATTAATTTTAGTTGCCATTCGTTATTTTATTTTATTGTAGAACGAGCAAAAATGTGAAAAATACAAATAATATTCTCAAAATCCACATTTCAGTTTTTACGAAACTATATCACAAAAACCTGATTTTGACTTTCTTCAAACTCTCCGCACAATAAAATTTGAGCAAGCCTAAACTTTTTAGAGCAATTTTGTCAAAATCGGATCATTCTTTGATATGCAGTTGAACAAATTTTTTGCTTAAAAGCTTACCTGGATATCGCTTAATTGATTCATAAGACTCGTTCTTATTAGCGAGTCGTTTTCTCAAAGAACCGTCTGGCAGCTTTTCAGTGCCACGTTCAATCGCATTACGCCGAAGGGTTAACTGGACCGAAGCGACTGCAACTCCAACAAACCTGGTTAAAGTTCGAGCCTGATTTACAATTTAAAAGTCTTTCCCTCGTTGACCCCAATGTGAACTCGGGGTAACGTGAAGCAACTTTAAACTTCCTCTCGGCTGAAGGTCGAATGTTTTAACTGTTAACACTCGACTTGAAACTCGAAGGTCAGTCGACACAGCCTGACACTCCCATGCCTCTATGGAATGTCCACCACCGGCAAGCTTGCTGCAAGCGAACGTAATCCGCTGAATTCTGCAGTCAAATTTACGTAAAATTTGAGTTTTCCAGCAAAAAATTGAAAAAAACAGACATTAAATTTTACCTCGAGGAACTACAGTAAGGAACTAAAGCCACCGATAGGTGGGGGGTGGTATCTATAACCGGTGGTGCTATAGGTAACACACAGTTCTTCCATATTTTGATACGTGAACTTTCGACCCAATTTGATCGTGTTTTCATTACATCGGAGGCAGTGTGGATCAAAAATGTCAGAAAACTCACGAACCAAATTTTAAAACCTAAAATTTTGAAGCGTTTTCGGTCTTAAAATCTTTGTTTTACCTTGCAGATTAATATTCTTCTACATATTATGTGGGTATTTTGTATGTTCCGATAATTTTGATTTTTTTCATTTTAGGCGAATTTTAAAATTCGCATAGTGAGTTTTTTTACATTTTTGACCTAAACACCCTTAAACGCAGTTAAAATATGATCAAATTGTGTCAAACTTTTCAAAATATGGAAGTATTGTGTGTTATCTAGGCTCCACTGATTGTAGATAACGGTCCAATTGTGGTAGAAGAGTCACTTATTGTTTTTAAGCTCTGTTTCGATTTTCCATTTTAGAACGATTACATTACTCACACTTACTTCGTATATATAGAAGCAAAAACTTGCAGTTTTACAGGGAATATTCTTGATAACTAATTTTGCTAATTTTTTTTTTAAAGAACAATTTGATAATAATGTTGATAGGCCGCTGATAACGTTAATTATCGGGTGTATCCATTGCATCGAATAATGTTCGTACCAAAACCAGCTTGGGCTTCATAAATGGCAATAATTTTTTGTTTTTCAAAAAATCTCACTCGCACTTTTTAACTTGCAGTAACGCTACCGTCCATCTCGAAGTTTCATGAGATTTGAAGGGTCCATTCCGCATCGGATGCCGTTATCCGACACGGAAACTTGAGATATCAATGTTCTCGGAAACATTACCTTTCGCCAACTGTGAAACACAGATTTGGTAGCGGTAACGCATCTCGGCTCCGAAACGAATCGGCGCTTAACTCAGAAACGGACCTATCTCTTCCATGATGAATTTCGAAAGCTCTCGTTCGCTATCGCTTCGAAGATGAATTCACACAAACCGTAAACTACTTATCTCCAAGATGAGACTTGCTGGAGCGACTGACGCGTTCGAAAGCAGGAAATGATAACGGGGCCTAAACCGTATGAGTTCTGTACCTCCAGTCTGGAATTTTAGGTGGAACTAATTCCAGGCCGGAGTTCTGACTTGGGTTTTGATAGAAGCATTGTTTCGACGAGAGGAAATGAGGCCCTAACAGAGAAAATTGAAGCGCCTTTGAGTTTCCCACGGAGCAACAAGAAACGTTTCCAGGCTGAAAACCCGACACTGGCTTAGGGGTTTAATTTATATTATCTGACGATTCTCCCAGCTGAGGGAGAGAAAAGTGAAGTCAAAATCGTCTATATTCCAGCTTATTAGGTTGATTTTTTTTTCGAATTTTCGATTTTCTGTCTTAAAAGCGTGAGTCTTTTAAATTTTATTATATAATATTTTAGGATTTTTTATTTATTATGCAATGGTTGGCAGTTTTCAATTTTCCTTATAGTGGTTGACAGTTTTTTATGTATTCTAATGTACGCAGAACCTGTAATATGCCAGTGTAGTTGGTAATATGCAATAATAGCGATATTATATTATCATAATATATTCTATTAGGTACTGCATAATATATTATATTAGAGCATGTTAGGTTGATTTTTCAAATTTTCGATGTTGTGTACCTCTTAACAGCTTCAGTCTTTTAAATTTTATCAAATAACGTTTTTCGATTTTTCATTTTTTTTTATATAATGGTTGATCGTTTTTTATTTATTTTAATGTAGGTACGCAGAAACTGTAATATGCCAATCTAGCTGGTAATTTGCAATAATAGTGATATCATACCGTTCATTACCCGTACTGACATTACCAGTTATTATCAGTGGTATATGGCCAATTATTACCGGTATATAACCGGTAACTGCTGGTGTATGACCGGTCATTACTTGTTAACAAACGGTAACCGGAATCGACCGATAAAGTAGTAGGACCGCAAAAAAATTTACTCCAAAAATAAGCTTGAAAAACAAAAAAGTAAAAAACATTCAAATGGAAAAAAAGATTTTGAAAGCCGTTTTTGAAATGATAAGGGAACTACTAATACCTATCGCAGGACCTTTTCTACTGTAGCTTATTCACTATAATCAATGAAGGTACCGACTTCAAAATTGGATGTTCAAGTGAAGAATTGCCCTTGGTACTGAGCTATTCTGTAGAAAGGGCCTTACGATACCTTATTATTGGGTATTCCAAAAATGGCTGTCTAAATCTTTTCTTTTCTGTTTGGATTTTCATTTTTTACGTTTTACCTAGTTTTTCAAGCTTTTTTTTGGTATCTAATTTTTTTTTTTGACGATTTTTTTTTTTACTCGTGTTTTCCTGGCAAACTGAACTTACCTTCAACAATCAGCAAAATTTACGTATCGCGATTAAATCGCGGCAAAGGTTATTTACCTTTCAAGTATCGTTGCTAGTAATTTCGTATTTAATCGGCGAATTTCCCTTCGTAAACGGCCGGATCGATTCAATCTCGCCTTACCTATCGACTTGACGGTCGATTAACAAAGCAACACGATACCCGCCCATGTCCAGATAATAACAAGGAGAGATGGACAGGAAAATTCGTCAATTAGACGTTCTAATCAAGACGAATGACTGGGAGGGACGGAAAATAATTTATAACAGCGCGTTTTCCGTCGATAAATCGTCTCGAAATTGGTAGCCTCCTTTTAACTGATGGTTGACAAGGGTTGTAATTAAAGCTTTAATGCATTTGACCCGAGTGAGTTATACTGGCGTTTAAAGAGCCAAATAGGCACGCCTTCTACTTGCGTAGGCCATGCTTGGAAATTGTTGTTGACACGAAGTAACTGTGTGCTTATTAAGTCGAGGATATCAGTCAAGTGTCGGTCGAATCTGCTTCGCATACGACCCCTTTGGATTGTGTCAAATTACAAATCACAACCTCTCGTGGGGCCGATCTGATGGATTACCTTTATTTATTCAAATAAATGTTAAAATGAGACTGATTTTACAAAAATTTTATAATTTTTGTTAGGGTGGGTTATCAATAATTGATGCATTGAATTATTCAGTTTATTCATAAAATATTCATTACTAGCTGTACCGACCGGCGTTACCCGTGCAAAAAAAAATTAGAAAATGCAGATAAGTGAATAGCGCAGGAATCTCCCTCTCTTCCCCCCCCCCCCCCCACACACACACACACAACATTCCCCGTCGATAAAAATCAGATACAGGGCTACCCAACCATATAACTCCCGTTATCGTACCTTCAGTCATTCTTGAGTTTTATCGGCACAAACATTGTACACTTTCTTTTAGGACCCCGTAAAACAATCAGTTGTAAAAAATTGATAGCTGTACCCGCCCGTGTCCCAGTGTGCCCGTGTTGTCACTTAATTCACTTTTTTCACGTTTAAAACTCACTTGTTTCACTTTTTTAAAACTTAAAAACTCACTTTTTTAAAATTCACTTTTTTCACTTTTTTGAAATTAAAAAAAAAATTTTTTTTCAAAAATTGAAAATTGGGATTTGAGGTCTTGTTGCCAGCCCCTTTGTGCTTCCGTGTAAAAAATTCCAGGTCCCTGCGTGCGATAGATTTGGCTGAAGAGCTCGGTCAAACAAACAAACAAACACTTGCTTTTATTATTATAGATTCTCAGAATGAGTAGTTTCTTGGAAATTTAGACTATGAATTTCGTTGTCAACGCACCCATGGAAAATCGTATTTGGTGAATAATGGATATTCGATAAACAAACTGAATTGATGAACCCACCCTTGGCTAAACAATCGTGCTTAACATCACCCTTCAAGTTTATTAGTGCATCAATAACGAAGCAAAAGTCGCCATGTTGTTCAAGTCGCAATTCTTGAACAAGCATTGCGATTGGTTGAGGTAGCGTTGGCATAAAATCCGATTACATCCATTGGTTGGGCCCCATATGACATTGGGTATACCAACAACCACTTTTTGGCAGTCTCGACTGGCCATTCCATGCGATAAGAGCCCTTGCAAGATGGAGTCTGAGCTAGAAGAAAAAGAGCATGAATTTCGATATTGTACGGTCAATTATTCGGGTAATAATTCAAAAATCTATGTCTGCATCAACAAATTCAGTACCTTATCATCTTGATTTTGCATCTGAAACTTCCATAAGAAGAAATTTTTCATGAATCATGATTATATTTTAACCGTTTTTAACAATTTTCCTGCTCTAGACGGAAAAATATTGCATATAAATTTGGACTGTATCCTGAAACTGATTTATGAGTACGTACGTTTCCAAATTGGCATCCCCGATTTCTGTGAGTTCTATATTTGTTTATCGTCTTGCTTAAATATAATGTAGGTACCATCAAAATATTATAGGTACATGCATGCTTTCTCACCAATAAAAATATTTCTTTGTTTCAAGTATAAAGTATTTTAATTATCAAATAGTATAGAGTATATATATCAAATACCTACTATACAATGTATGTCATAGTATATATATACTTCTATACTATAAGTATATATACTTACAACGTGGGATTTCTAAGTCAAATAATAAAAATACAATTTTCAAAGTAATATTTTTTATTTTTACTTCCATATTTACAGAGTAAATGGAAGTATTGTGATCGTCCTAAAATCGAGAATCGGAACGGAGCTTCAGAAAAAACTTTTTCTTATACACATTTACTCAGAATCACTTCCTGAACAAGTGTCTGTGTGTCCGTGTGTCCGTGTGTCCGTCTGTCCGTCTGTGGTCATTTACAAAAATGGCCATAACTCCCTCATTTCTCAACCTTTTTTCAAATTTCTTGAACTGAAATGTTTGTCTCGGCAAGACCTAACACCCTGTTTAATTGGAATTTGGATAACGCACAGTACTTCCGAGATATTTGCATTTTTAGTGTTTTCTATTTTATTTTTTTCCGGCCGCAAAAATGAACCGATTTGAGCGTTCTTGGTCTTAAAATCTTTGTTTTACCTTGCAGAATATGTGGATATTTTTTACATTCCAAAAATGTGGCGTTTTTTCATTTTGGGCGAATTTTAAAATTTTAATACTGAATTTTTTGATATTTTTGACCTAAACACTTTCAAAAGCAGTCAAAATATGATCAAATTGTGTCACAATTTTACGTTCCAAAATATGGAAGTATTGTGTGTTATCTACGCACCACTGGTTTTCAGACGAAATGGACTTGTGCGATGAGGATGGGAACCCTACGTCACTATACTTGGCTCCTGAGGGTAAATACGGGTACGAATTTTTGAACGACCGGCAAAAATATTTCGCCATCGTCCTTCAAAGTGAGTTGTCATCAAAAATCATTTCAAATAATATTTGAAAATTTTATCAATTTACTAAATAGAATAGAGCATAACCTAGTTTAACTGTGGTGGAAGAATGTTCGTCGATAAAATGAGCCACTTCAGAAAAACGAAAAAAAATTTTCATGGTAGGTACCTATCTCTCAGATAATCTCTATTCATCCAGATCTCTCTATTCATTCAGATAATTCTTCAATACGTATAACGGCTATATTGACATTCCAGGGGACGTATACGGCCAAGTATCCAACCCAAGGCCACTTCTAAGCGCATTTCGTCCCACTTTTGCAAAATTGTTAACATTGGTGAACAAATCGTATCGCAAAGAATCCGAGGAATCGATGAAGTCGACCGACTCGGAAGAATCGGCGAAGAAAATGAAAAAATTGAAGAACCGAAAGAAGAATAATCGTTAGGTTTTAGTGATGGTCTTATGAAAAAATAATAAAAATTGACCAACCAACATTTGGAATGTTATTCGATTATTTATCGTCCAATTAAATCAATAGAATTTACGTCCATTAAAATCAATACAACTTATGATCATTATACTTTAATTATCCCCCTGAAGAGTGCGAATATCTCCGTTCATTCTCGAAGCTATTAATTATTATTGTAAGAATAAAAATTCGGGGCCGTCACTGGTTGATGTATCTTGAATTTTCATAAATTACCACCTTCGTAAGTGATTTCCCTTTCGAAGACAATATTTTCAATCCCTTCTCAAGGGTAATAAAACGCATTCTTCAAACTGACACCTAGGTACGCCATCTAATGGCCAGAAAACCTCCATTCAAGGATCTAATCCCCTTGAAAGCTCCCACTGAGGCGATTTTTCAAGTTCCATTCCACCGCTAATCACTTTATACAATAATCAATTTGCCGTCGCCGTAATTTATTTATATCGGCTGAGGAGAAATAAATCCGGATTACCCCGCTCAAATGCCTCTCTTTTTCTGTCGGACGAAGATCCCCAGAAGTCAAAAAGGATGAACGACAATGAGGGAACCGATTGACCCGAATTCGTTCCGTAATTAATTTCCATCCCTTCCATTCTCCAGTAGGTAACAATTTGAAGCGAAGCATGAAGTGGTTACACATTCTTTTTGGATAGTACCATCCGAAAGGTTTGGACCTATGGTTCGAGAGAAGACCCTTTCGTTGGTTTCAACGCCTCAACATTAACATGCGCCTTAGATCCGTACCTATTTTGACTCTCCTGAAAAATTGGTGGAAATCGTGGCATTTAATTCCTTGATTAAGCAATACTTGGTAATTACTTTTTAACGCTCCAATCCGGAACCTTGGCAAGCTACTCCTTATCCAATCGAAGGAATCGATTTGCTTGCTACGTTTCCAATTTTAAAGGGATTCTGACCAAAAATCCGGAGCAGCTCGTGATGAGGCCCGTATGGCGAAAGTGCCAGTGCGTATTCGAAAGAAAGTCCTCGCCACTTCCAGGAGCATGATCGTACCTAAGCAGGTGTAGGTGCCTTGCGCATGCGCCGTGTAAGGTTCTGTAATGTTCTTTTGCGTGTTTGCTTACAAAAGGCTACACCCTCGCTCCTGGAACGAACCCATGCCATGACTAGACGAGCATTCGTCTGAGTGTCTGAGAGGCAATGGGTAGTCTCGAGTCACAGCACCTACGTAAGGGTTGTAAAGCTGGGGTGATACTTCCTTGCTAGCTAGGCCCACCTCTCCTCAAGGGCGGCAGGGCACGCCCGGGATAGCTTCGGTTATACGTTGAAGAGCAGCACCTGGAACTCTTCAATCCAACATTTCTGCGGAAGAAATTTTGAAAAACACTGATCAGTATGGAAAATTGTGCGGTCTGAGTGATGGGTGCAATTGCTGTTAATCACTTTCGATGAAATTTTGCAGAATGAGGACAATTCTTCCGCTCATTATTGGCCGCGTGTCATGATTGCGCTTCGACAGTTGAAATTCAGCAGCGATCCCCTGGAAGTCCAGACCAATGGTAAAGTGTCCAATGGGCTTTGGTCCAGACTCCCATTACATTAACAATGTACGCGAATGTGTCGCCGATCGTACGCGTTTCAATTACGCGGTCTGACATTACTTAGCTGAGCCGCGGAAATGTTTGCACGCTAACGTTTCGTCACTCGGAGAAGAGGCGACCGCCGAGTCGACCGCTGGAATTCAATTAGTGTTCCCTCTGTTGTATAAACCCTGCTCTATGTAGTACAGACAGACCGTGGACTGCAGACCGTAAACCGCATCTGTAATCAAACCCGGGGCCAAACTTCAGAGTGTTGCTTTGGCCGGCGGACATTGCGCTGCATCCTGCGAGGACAAAATTTCCCCTCATGGGCTTCTCTTTGATAATAAATAGGAGTAGGTTGCCCTACCCCAAGGCAGAGCTTGACATCTGCAAATAGTCGTGGAACTAACGTGGGATTCGAGGAAACGTCACTCGAGCGATTCTGAGTCGGAAGCAGACCCTCAAAAACGGATAAGAAGTGCGCAGATAAGGCAAAATATCACATGCCTCCACCAAAGGCATTCCCAGTTAATAATTTGCCCTCGTGTCCTCCTGTTTGATAATGAATACGCGTAGGCCCTACCCCAAGGCAAAGCTTGACGTCTGCAAATGGACTTGCAACTAACGTGGGATCCTTGGAAACATCATTCGAGCGATTTTGAAGTGAATAAGGATCAGAAGTGCACATCATGAGGCCAAGTGTCACATACCTCCACCAGAGGCATTCCCAGTTAATAATTTGCCAGGATCGTGACGATTTCGTTTTTTAATGGGATTTCAAAACCATCATCAATTCAACCATGGGGATACCAAACTTTTACCTCGTGGATCAGAACGCACTTTCCTGGAATAAACTTGGCCAAAAACTCAGCTTTCCCAACGTATGGTCATGTTTCTGTTAACCCCACCACTAGGTATGAATACCACGTTTGAATGTCGTAAAAGTGTGCCTGATATACAGGAAAGCTGGGTTTACGAGCCAGTTTATTTACGAATATTGTGCGTTCTCGTAGTAAGGAAAATTTTTGGTGAAAATTGAGCGTATCAAAAAAGTAAAACCTTCTTCACCCTTTTTTTCCATCTTCCTCAGCTGAACCTTGTCGTGTAGGGCACTGCATGCATAGGAAAATTCATGAGCTTCCCAACGATGTCATCAGATTTGAATTTGCTCAAAAATTGTAGGAGCTACAGCCATTTTTGCGTCAAACGTCAAAACCCGCTTTGTTCCTGATTCGTCTTCATCTATTTATTTCCGATATGGTTTTGGGTGTTTGTTTGTGTCCACACGAGCCCAACACCGAGCAGGTTGTCAAGTGCAAGTTGGAAAAGCCGATGAAATTAATTCAAGCCTCGAATAGGAACAGACAGTAAATGCAAAAGAGCCATCAGAGTTGTACTCGTGTGACCAACTTTTATTTCTTTCTCCAGACCATTATTGCAGTATGCCTCGCCCTTTCCGATTGCCTGGACCTCAATCAATTTAGAATATTGCCTTTATTTCTTCTCCGCTTGTGAGGAACATGGGACTGCGTTAATAAATCAGCGAAACGATGGCATACCCAAACGGAGAAACGTCTTGGAATGCACACCGATACGGTTTTAATCATTCAAAACGTTTTCTTCTGTTCCCGGCCCTTTGGGATTTATAGCTGCGAATACATAATAAGAATGGTCCCTCGGAGACGTTGATATTATGCATCCTTTATTGAAATGAAAAAAATATTACAGTTTCCAGAGGGGTACAACGGTCGTTGAAATATTAATACGCTTATCAACATGTCATTTTAGCTCGGCGTTTATTGCGGTAATCCATCATGGCAATTCCTTGGATAATCGGTACAATGTACATAATGTACAACGAGCTATTAAAAAAGGGTGTTCTTCATCAAAGATGGGATTTCTGCAGCATTTAAGATAGGTAGGTAACTGATTCTGGCCAGTAAAAGACAGAAATTCAAAATCGAGATCAAACTCAACTTCGAGATCAAAGTCAACTTCGAGATCCAAGTCAACTTCGAGTTCAAACTCAACTCCGAGATCAAACTCATCTTCGAGATCAAACTCATCTTCGAGATCAAACTCAACTTCGAGATCAAAGTCAACTTCGAGATCAAACTCAACTTCGAGATCAAAGTCAACTTCGAGATCAAACTCATCTTCGAGATCAAACTCAACTTCGAGATCAAAGTCAACTTCGAGTTCAAACTCAACTTCGAGATCAAACTCAACTTCGAGATCAAAGTCAACTTCGAGATCAAAGTCAACTTCGAGTTCAAACTCAACTTCGAGATCAAACTCATCTTCGAGATCAAACTCAACTTCGAGATCAAAGTCAACTTCGAGATCAAAGTCAACTTCGAGTTCAAACTCAACTCCGAGTTCAAACTCAACTTCGAGATCAAACTCAACTTCGAAATCAAAGTCAACTTCGAGATCAAATTCAACTTCGAGATCAAAGTCAACTTCGAGTTCAAACTCAACTTCGAGATCAAACTCATCTTCGAGATCAAACTCATCTTCGAGATCAAAGTCAACTTCGAGATCAAAGTCAACTTCGAGATCAAAGTCAACTTCGAGTTCAAACTCAACTTCGAGATCAAACTCATCTTCGAGATCAAACTCATCTTCGAGATCAAACTCAACTTCGAGATCAAACTCATCTTCGAGATCAAACTCAACTTCGAGATCAAAGTCAACTTCGAGATCAAACTCATCTTCGATATCAAAGTCAACTTCGAGATCAAAGTCAACTTCGAGTTCAAACTCATCTCGAAGTTGAGTTTGATTTCGAAGATGAGTTTGAACTCGAAGTTGACTTTGATCTCGAAGTTGACTTTGATCTCGAAGATGAGTTTGATCTCTAAGTTGAGTTTGATCTCGAAGATGAGTTTGATCTCGAAGTTGACTTTGATCTCGAAGATGATTTTGATCTCGAAGATGAGTTTATCTCGAAGTTGAGTTTGATCTCGAAGATGAGTTTGAACTCGAAGTTGAGTTTGATCTCGAAGTTGACTTTGAACTCGAAGTTGACTTTGATCTCGACGTTGACTTTGATCACGAAGTTAACTTTGATCTCGAAGTTGACTTTGATCTCGATGAAGAGTTTATCTCGAAGTTGACTATGATCTCGAAGATGAGTTTGAACTCGAAGTTGAGTTTGAACTCGAAGTTGACTTTGATCTCGAAGTTGACATTGATCTCAAAGTTGACTTTGATCACGAAGTTGAGTTTGATCATTTTATATTCGTACTTTTTAATTTTGGAGTTCAATTTTTTGATAGTCAGAGGTTTTCAGTCGAATTCAGTGGGTTTTTCGATGTTCGACAGAGGGAAAGCAAGGCGACGAATTGGCAACACTGTTGCTGGGTTCGAATTTGGTACCTACCTAATGTTACGAAGTTGAAAACAATTTGTGCCCGCCAGCAACTCTCTCCAGGACAAAAAATAAACGTAACAATGCAAACATTCGGCTACTTCGCATTCGCACAACAGATGTTCTCGTCTAGTCTTCAAAATTGTTCGCCCTCAGTATTGAGTTGTGTTCGTCAGGTTTTGATTACTTGATTTTATTTAGTTTTATCAAGTAGATATCATTCTAAGTCCAGTAGAAACCAATCAAAAATTCCAAGCTGAGCCCACAACAATCCAAAGTAGCCCGTTTGGCACCACACGGGCCGGCTCCCTAGCGTACGGTTGCGGTTTCTTTTTTTGTTTAACTAGAAGAAAGGGTGGCAACGTTCTCTGTTCCATATAGGGTGAAACCCTTAAACATTAACCTCAGCTCGTTCCTGCCTATCTTCACTTGTTCTCATTACGGTGACCAGCCTTCCACAACTGGAGTTAATATCCTCGCACGCCCTCGACAACGACGACGAAGCTACTTACGTCTACCATCGCTCTCATCACAGTCAGGTATTTTCTCAGCAGGTAATTATGTGGCAGTTCTTTATGTAGCGTCACTCGACTGTAGAGCCAAGTGGTACCTATCGAGTTTTTCTATTCGTCATGGGCCATTTAAGGGCCGATCGAAATGCCCTCTTCCAATTCGAAGGACTCTTTCCGGTTGCTCCCAACGGGGCAGATGCTACTACGGCAATTACCATCGTGTACAATCATGTGAAATTCACGTTGTGAGGGCGAGAAGAACAAAATGAAATCGGTGTCGAACCGTGGTGTCCAATAGCGCCAAAATAGGAAAAATGATTGAAAAATTATCAACTTCCCTTTTTGGTACTTGACTTGCCTGGATGGAAACGGGTGTTTACACCAGTAAATATATATAATAATTATATTCCATTCGAGCTGTTTCCCTGCTGGCGCGCCTGCTTACCGTAGATGAACTATTCGTTTTCGAACAAAGTTATCATGTAGAACAAGCAAATGGTGGCATCTCTCGTGAGATATCCGATGCTCGCCAGTATCATGCACTTGCGAACTTGAATTCTTCAGGCCCTCACCTAAATCTACTCGAAAATCTTCAACTAGAGCCTTTCTTTTTCCATTTCCACCGAATGTTCAGCTGGGGCCGCCTGCGCGTTACGAATATTGATGAATAGTCTACACTATCAGGTCGGGGTATGCCTCTAAAAAAAGGTTCTCTCATTGTTGGAAGAATCGACCTGGGATTGAAAATGTTTCTTCGGCTCTTCCACCAAGAAGAACAACTACGGACGTTTTCCCTATCGGTAATGGGTTAATCGCCGATTGGTTTTTATCGATTAAGAAGGCAGCTGGACGAGCTCCAGTCAGATGCCCCCGAGGGCCGAATCGAGTCCCGCTCTTTCGGTCTTCACATGCCGTGATTATAGACTCGGCTGCCAAGCGATCCTTCATCCAGCACCTCCCCACCTACCACCGACTGCCGGCCATACTAAATAAACAGAGATAACCGCCTTCTCCTAATATTAAATTTCGAGATAAGAGCCTCAGCCCATTGAATCATCCCCTATCCACGTCCCGGTGATTAATAAGTGGTGATGGGCAATATATCTGTCCTTTTACAAATATTAATTAAAGACTTGTTCGTCGAGATGTGCTGGGATCAGACGGAGGAAACCATTTCGTCTGGTCGTGTTCGATCGTTCGGTGGACAGCAGATGGGAGGAGAAGACGTTCGTGCTTCAGCTTCGATTTCTCGTTTGCTGAGGTTCCAAATGGTTTCCAATGGTTCCAAATGATGAGGTCCCAAATGGCTTCATGCGTGATCGAACTCGATGAAAGTTGTATCTGTATATTAACCAAAAGGAGAGTTCGGTTTTCTTAGGCTACCACCACTCGAATGGTAACGAACGATATAAAAATTGATCAAATTCGACTTTTGGAATAGGGTGGTGCATGTTTTGTATTCTTCAACTGCTGGTTCCGAAGCGTTCTCGAAGCACTCTGGAACCGAGTTTGGCATTGAAGGCCATTTTGATCGAAATTTTGGAAACGCCAATCAAATTTTATGGATTCATCTCGAAGGCACCTCGACCAATTCAATTAATAAATTGTCTCGACCTCCGATCAGCTTTTGGATAGGAAATGGGCGCCTTAGACGTGGCATAAGTCCATTTTCTTGACTCGAGAACATGCGTAACGAGTTATTTACCAAGGAAGCCTTGAATTTCATTTTTCCGCAAAAGTGTTTTTCCAGTTTTACTGTCGATTTCAAAAAATTCGGAATCCCCGGAGCCAACAAAACAGAAGCATCAGACGTCTATGAGCGTATACTAGCTAAATCTTTCGCTGAAAAAGTATGGGATCCCATAATTTGAATAAAACTAGAATAGACTATTTCTTTTCTCTCATTTTTACTTCCATATTTACAGAGTAAATGGAAGTATTGTGATCGTCCTAAAATCGAGAATCGGAACGGAGCTTCAGAAAAAACTTTTTCTTATACACATTTACTCAGAATCACTTCCCGAACAAGTGTCTGTGTGTCCGTGTGTCCGTCTGTCCGTCTGTCCGTCTGTCTGTCTGTCCGTCTGTCCGTCTGTCCGTCTGTCCGTCTGTGGTCTTTTACAAAAATGGCCATAACTCCCTCATTTCTCAACCTTTTTTCAAATTTCTTGAACTGAAATGTTTGTCTCGGCAAGACCTAACACCCTGTTTAATCGGAATTTGGATAACGCACAGTACTTCCGATATATTTGCATTTTTAGTGTTTTCTATTTTATTTTTTTCCGGCCACAAAAATGAACCGATTTGAGCGTTCTTGGTCTTAAAATCTTTGTTTTACCTTGCAGAATATGTGGATATTTTTTACATTCCGAAAATGTGGCATTTTTTCATTTTGGGCGAATTTTAAAATTTTAATAGTGAATTTTTCGATATTTTTGGCCTAAACACCCTTAAAAGCAGTCAAAATATGATCAAATTTTTTCAAATATGTACGTTTCAAAATATGGAAGTATTGTGTGTTATCTACGCACCACTGGTTGACTTTTCATTCGTCTGTGGGCGTGATTTGACACTGCATAACAAGAAAGGCTATCTAGCACCTCACACAGCGTGTTAATTCGCCAATTGGTCTGGTTAGCAGATCTATTTGCACGAAATAAACTCATTCACGGCTGCTAATTCGACGGATGAAGTGTCGAAAACCGTGTCCACTCGAACGCCCAATTGACCGGCTCGTTCACAATGTGGTCGCACTGGCCATTTCCGGCCCAAGTGGCGGCCAATATCGGCAAAAACATCCTTCCACCTCCGCTAATGGTTGTGATGTAAAATCGGACGGGGGTGACGGTTGACCAGCCAGGGTTGGGCCGTTTACGCCTCATTGACGGATATTTACCGGTCGGGAAAACGGCAATTAACATTCGGCAGTCCGTGAAATTGGCTCTGATCAGGAGGAAGGGAATGACTGCGAATGCCAAAAAGAGCTGCGGCTTGGATTACCCTGAATTGGGCTTGGCGGATCACCCACGGAGAAATGCGAAGATCCAGACTCAATCGCATTGCGAACAATCGAAAATCTTGAATTTTTGTTTTGTTATTTTTGAAGTAAGCATAGAAGTATGAAAAAACGACTATCAGCTTGTGAGGTAATGGAATTATCAATTTTAGACTTTTTGCTCGTCATAATCACCCAATGAACAGGTGCGTTCTTCCAAAATTTGGGACGTTTTTTCTGCGCCCCTCAAGCTACTTGAAATTCATGGTCTTTCAAGGCACAAATTTGGAAGCTCTTCAATCGATATGGGAAAACGTCGACAAGACATGCGTGCAGAAGAGCCACAAAGTCTAAATGGTGTTTTCTTCCAAAATTTGGGAGCATAACGTATTTTGACCCTCAAGCTACTTCAAATTCATGGTCTTCCAAGGCACAAATTTGGAAACCCTTCAATCAAGATGGGAAAACGTCGACAAGACACGCGTGCAGAAGAGCCTCACAGCCTAAACGGCTCGTTCGACGAAGCATCTGCTCATGTGGTAATCTTTATTAAATACCTATGCAAAACATCGTTCATTTCCTTCCCGGGATCTGCATCCTCGTGCAGACAGCAGTGGAATCTGTTTAGCATGCTATGCCGCATGTGTGAGGTCTTTTATGAGATGTGCTGCCTTATCTGTCGGGGCTTTGCTGGTGCTGCTAATGACGAGCAATAATACTTGATCATGAGTACGGAAGTCCGTAACCAGGGAGCAATGCAGATTCCTCTGTTTATTAGAAGAGGAAATGCCGTCGCTTTCATATACGGAAGAAAAATCGGGATATTTTTTCTGATGCATTATGAACATTTGAGTTGAAGGATCCGATGTTGGAATGAACATTTTGGTCATTGCTTCAAGTTCGTACATCTAGCGGTGAAGACTCAGCATTACTTCATTTGCATTAATGCCTGCGGATCGCAGAGTGACTTCACACTAATTTTTCGACAAACCAGATAACTGTTAACTTGGTAAACTTCGGAGGAAACGGTTTTCTTTTTCCGACCATCTTACGGAACAGAGGGTGCCTTCGAGCAAAAATCATCATGCGAATCACTCCATGAATACATTTGGCTCGGGGAAGTCCTTTGTTGCGGAAAAGTGCGAATGAGAAGATGCCTCTTAAAATTGTTTCCCTCCCCCACAGAGCCTAAAAATGGGGCCCTGACTTGTAAAAGGCACTAACTTACGCTCCCCGAACGCAGGCTTTACAGCAGCCCCTCGACTTCGTCTGTTTCCTATGCAAAAGACGTGTGCTCATTTGCTTAAACAGTCGAGAGGGGACGAAATGGAAAGTGCAAGGTCTGGCGCCACACTCCCTATTACATAAGAATTAGCTCCTTATTTACAAAAAATAAACCAGTCCTTCTTTCAGGGTGGGAGCGAATGGCCTTCAGCAGGATCCACTTTTTTCAAGTTTTGCCACAAGATTTTTGCACATTTTTGGCATAATCTAAGGACGCGAGTTTCTTGCAAGAATAAAAATATTAAGGTTATCGATTGCCGTAAATCTAGTACCCAACAAAGTACCTGCAACTACTGACAACATTTGCGTGGAGGCGCATATAAAATAACGCTTGGTGAAAATAATTCTGCTATGAATATAGCTTCAAGTGTATTGATAAAACGGCCCTGAGTCAAACACTATTGGGACTAGTAATTCAGAGATTCGACCTCTTTCCAGGATAAGTATGGGAGTTTGGGAAAAATTTGGCTATATTGTATGAGCCCACCACATTATTCAAAATCAGGACTTCCGCGGGTTTCGCCGGAATTTTTCTCAAAAAGTACGAAGCCTGTAGAAACTTCATCTTTTGTGAGACAATATTACCTACTCCTAACAAAAGCATTCCAGCACTTCTGCATTGGCTTGTGAAGATCATTGTCTCGAAGAAGACTGAACATTTATCTCATACGATTTCGGCCAACGGGTCGTGCGAATATTTCCAAATAAGCCCCTTACCAGTTATCACTTTATTTGCGAATCATACACCAAAAGAACAAAGGGGCGCTCCTTTTTCGCCCGTTATCGCCACAACCAGATCTCCCGACACCCTTCGAAAATCGTATTTTCTCACTGGGCCCCTCTTCTCCCTGAACTTATTGCCTCTCGTGCTGCGCCCATTTTGTGAAGGTATATACCTTTTTGCGCTCCTTGCGTTCCCAAGACGAGCACAACTCATCCTCGAGCTTATTATCAACCGGATACCTCCGACGTTTGGAGCACATTGAGTATGTAAATTCCCCGGGAATAAGACCCGGCCGAGAGAGTCTGGTGTAAACCATATTTTTCAGTTTTATCAGATCCGGCGAAAAATTCACGCCGTGTTTGCAACCGTGAGTTTCGGGAACGGAGCGTAAAATGGCATTGAATTGAAAACGGAAGAAGGTTCCGAGCAAATTTTCGTCCGCAAACGCGAGGGGGTTTCAGAAATTTTTCGCCTAACCTCTTCGGTCTTGTAAGGGGGCTCATAGCAAAAAACGCAAAACACTTAATTAAAAAAAATTAAAGCCCCAATACAAAATTTCTTTATCGATTATTATTTTATTGCATTATTAGCATTAATAGTAGGCATATACCTTAAAGCATACCTTAAAGCACAAAGAGGATAGGTAGGTATGTCCCAAAATATCGATTTTGAGATTTCGATACCGAGAGAATCTACTCGTCAGGACCTATCGATCGCTCCAAGAATCATGATCCTGTTAGGTATCTATTTTTGGGGCCAAAAACGATAAAATATAGAACGACGAAATTTGTCGTTTTAAAGAGCGTTTATCTTGGAAGTGTTAAGTCCTACCAAAGTTCTTGCTAAACGAGGTTGTAGATCTTGGCCAGACAAACACTTGTTATTTAGCGAATTTTCAATTTCATTAAAAAATCGCAAAAAAATTCATAACTTTTTTTTATTATGGAATTTTTGGACATAATATTATCCCTTTTGTGCTTTAAGGTATCGATTTGGACTATTCACCACCACAAATTTAGTGTTTCTAAGTGGCATTTTCTCAAGTGACATCTTTAAATCCGGCCCAAAAGTCAATGACAGGTCCACTTGACGCAAGAACGCTCCAGCCTCCTCGGCCAAAAAGGACAAGAAGCTGTTCCGACGGCAGCGGGGGCCGAGCCCTCATTATAAATACGTCCCAGCCGACGAGAGATTTGTTCCCGCAGCTGGCAACCTCATAAGTCGTCCCCTCCCCCTTCTTAGACAAATTGCCACCCCCGAGCCGAGTTGTTCAGTTTTGTCATTGACTCCTGCCCTCCTGGCATATTGCTCCGCGCTCCCAATATTAATAACCTCTTCCGCGGGCCACCAATCATTTCCAACTTCGGTCCCGTGGCGTTCAACAAATCTGTCTGACCGGTCTACAAGGCCTTTTTTTTGAGACAGGGATCACCCATGCGGTACAACACATTTTTATTGAAAATTTATGTCGATAGTCATTTTTGGCATTCTGAGAATTTTAGAAACCATATATACGAATAAGTGGAAGCGTTGTAATCGTCCTAAAATCGAATATAGGGTAGAAATGTGGTCATTCACCTTTTACAGAATTTTTTCGAAATGGAATGACCGTCGAAATACTCTCAGTATTTTTAATGTACCTCGGCCCTGTGACGTTCAACAAATCTGTTTGACAGGCCAAGAAGACCTTTTTTGAGACAGGGATCACCTGTGGGGTACAACAAATTTTTATTGGAAATTTATGTCGATAGTCGTTTTTGGAATTCTTGGAATGTTCCATTACTACCGTATTTACGTACAGGTGGAAGTATTTTAATCGGCCTAAAATCGAAAATCGGATCGGACTGTGGTAATTTACAAAAATAGCCATAGCTCCCTCAATTCTCAACCTTTTTTCACATGTTTTGAACTGGGATGTTCGTCTTGGCAAGAACTATCACCCTGTTTAACCGAAATTCAAATTACTCTCGATATAATATATTATATTATATTATATTATATTACATTACATTACATTACATTACATTACATTACATTACATTACATTACATTACATTACATTACATTACATTACATTACATTACATTACATTACATTACATTACATTACATTACATTACATTACATTACATTACATTACATTACATTACATTACATTACATTACATTACATTACATTACATTACATTACATTACATTACATTACATTACATTACATTACATTACATTACATTACATTACATTACATTACATTACATTACATTACATTACATTACATTACATTACATTACATTACATTACATTACATTACATTACATTACATTACATTACATTACATTACATTACATTACATTACATTACATTACATTACATTACATTACATTACATTACATTACATTACATTACATTACATTACATTACATTACATTACATTACATTACATTACATTACATTACATTACATTACATTACATTACATTACATTACATTACATTACATTACATTACATTACATTACATTACATTACATTACATTACATTACATTACATTACATTACATTACATTACATTACATTACATTACATTACATTACATTACATTACATTACATTACATTACATTACATTACATTACATTACATTACATTACATTACATTACATTACATTACATTACATTACATTACATTACATTACATTACATTACATTACATTACATTACATTACATTACATTACATTACATTACATTACATTACATTACATTACATTACATTACATTACATTACATTACATTACATTACATTACATTACATTACATTACATTACATTACATTACATTACATTACATTACATTACATTACATTACATTACATTATATTATATTATATTATATTATATTATATTATATTATATTATATTATATTATATTATATTATATTATATTTTTATATATGATTATATTTTAAATTTTCTCGATAAGGGAAGCATAATTATCTATTACCTGATCAGCGATGGAATTATACTTTTATACCACTGTGGTCTCACCTTCCAGAATTTTTCAATATCCTATATCAATAATTGATTGCAATTATTGCAATGCAGGCGTGCAAACCACGACAAAATTTGGCGTATTATGAGTCTTTCATCATTTCTGAGGTCTTCCTACCATTTTTCCGGCTTCGCTGAAATGATAACATCGCAACTAAAAACTTGTCTTCTATCGAGAAAAATAACCGCCTGAAAAAGGCTGATCGCCGAGCAACGTCGGTAAATAAGTGGCCATTACGACGATCGATGGCCACATTCCAACTGACCGTATACAACAAGCAAGCACTTGCGTATTCATGCGTCGTATCGTTCATATTATTATGGCTGAGAACGATATGTATTTTATTTCGAGGAGAAACGCGGAAAATGTTCGAAAGAAGCCGGTAAACGCAGTGCCGGACAAAGCGAACGGCCATTTTGAAGTGGGAAAAAATGCCGATTGTTTTTGACATAAGGGCTACCTCAAGAGTTGACATCTGCCATAAGTTGGTAAGACCTAAAAGAAGCTCCCCTACAAGAGATCTTAAGCCCCATTTAGACGGGCAACTAAATTGCCGAAACTTGAGCAATTCTCGGCAATTAAAATTGCCAGCAACTCCGAGCAATTCGGCAATTTTTCCCTGTTCTCTACTTTGAGAAAAAGCAATTAATTGCCAGCAATTTATTGCTTGAAAAAAGTGGAGCAACTCCAGGCAATAATTGTTGCTCCATTTTCGCGTTTACACTGTGGACGGGCAATTTGTGTTTTCTTGTGAGCTCGTGATGTTGTTATATAATAATAAAATTAATAAAATAATATAATCAGGTAATAAATATGACGTGTGCGTGCGTGTGTGGGTGGGTGAATTGTCAGCAGAGGGACCCATTTCGCCATTTCCCATACCACTCGTCATACAATACTGAAAATTGGTATGCAGCCACAGAGATTTTGAAAATTAATCACGAGGAATTGAAAATCTAGTCTGATCAGCAGTGGGGCCGATGACACCGATTTCCTTACCGTTGGTCGTAGGATGCTGAAATTTGATATACAGCCTAAGAAGCCACTCAGCAAGATTGGCAAGACCAAATTCCCTCCTGATCAGCTGAGGAGCCCATGGCGCTGATCTCAATACCGTTGGTCGTACGATGATGAAATTTGGTACACAGCCTCAGAGCCCCCTCAGCCCTTTGCAAGATTGGCTGGGCCAAAATAGGTCCTGATCAGCGGAGTAGCCCATTGCGCTAAAACCAATACCGTTGGTCGTAGGATGCTGAAATTTGATATACAGCCTAAGAAGCCCCTCAGCATGACTGGCAAGGCCAAATTCCCTCCTGATCAGCTGAGGAGCCCATGGCGCTGATCTCAATACCGTTGGTCGTACGATGATGAAATTTGGTACACAGCCTCAGAGCCCCCCCAAGCCCCCTCAGCCCTCTGCAAGATTGGCTGGGCCAAAATAGGTCCTGATCAGCGGAGTAGCCCATTGCGCTAAAACCAATACCGTTGGTCGTACGATGCTGAAATTCGGTATGCTGCCTCCAAGAAGCCCCTCAGCATGACTGGCAAGGCCAAAATACTTTCTGATCAGTTGAGGAGCCAGTGGAGGTAATTACAATACCGTTGGTCGTAGGATGCTGAAAATTCGGTACACAGTCTCAGAGGAGCCTCTCAGCAAGATTGGCTGGGCCAAAATACGTCCTGATCAGGTAGAACTCAGGTCTTGCCAGACATGCTGAGGGACTCCTCTGAGGCTGTGTACCAAATTTCAGCATCGTACGACCAACGGTATTGAAATCAGCGCCATGGGCTCCTCAGCTGATCAGAACGTATTTTGGCCCAGCCAATCTTGCTGAGGAACTCCTCTGAGGCTGTGTACCGAATTTCAGCATCCTACGACCAACGGTATTAAAATTACCGCCACTGGCTCCTCAGCTGATCAGAAAGTATTTTGGCCCAGCCAATCTTGCTGAGGAACTCCTCTGAGGCTGTGTACCGAATTTCAGCATCGTACGACCAACGGTATTGGTTTTAGCGCAATGGGCTCCTCAGCTGATCAGAACGTATTTTGGCCCAGCCAATCTTGCTGAGGAACTCCTCTGAGGCTGTGTACCGAATTTCAGCATCCTACGACCAACGGTATTAAAATTACCGCCACTGGCTCCTCAGCTGATCAGAACGTATTTTGGCCTAGCCAATCTTGCTGAGGGACTCCTCTGAGGCTGTGTACCGAATTTCAGCATCCTACGACCAACGGTATTAAAATTACCGCCACTGGCTCCTCAGCTGATCAGAAAGTATTTTGGCCCAGCCAATCTTGCTGAGGAACTCCTCTGAGGCTGTGTACCGAATTTCAGCATCGTACGACCAACGGTATTGGTTTTAGCGCAATGGGCTCCTCAGCTGATCAGAACGTATTTTGGCCTAGCCAATCTTGCTGAGGGACTCCTCTGAGGCTGTGTACCAAATTTCAGCATCGTACGACTAACGGGATTGGATTTAGCGCAATGGGCTCCTCCGCTGATCAGGAAGAATTCAGGCATTGCTGAGGGCTTCTTGGAGGCAGCATACAATAATAGTAAATACCTACAACAATAAATAAATAAAATATAAAAATACAGATGTTTTCCATCCAATTCTGTCTGTTACGAAAAAATTGCCGAAAACAAGCAATTAAAACCCACGGGCGATGGGTTTCAAAAATTGCCTGAAAATAATTGCTGGCTTCACGTCAATTCCCGAAAATATTGCTCCACTCGGGGCAATTATTGTCGGCAATAATGAGCAACTTCCAGTAGGGAAAAAGTTGCTGGAAGTAGGGAGAAAGTTGCCGGACGTAGGGAAAAAATTGCTCGGCAATTTTTTTTTTGCAGCCGGCAATTCAGTTTGAGCAATAATTGCCGTGAAAAATTGCCCGTCTAAATGGGCCTTTAATGAGTCCATTATATTACCATAATATGACCATAATATTAGACGAATCAATGGGTCTATGCACCAACCAGTTATAGCATGGAATGAATGTAATACCATTTTTTTTAGCCATATTTTTTTCAACATGCAGCGTTTCCAAGTCGAATTGAGAATTTTCCTAACCGATTGGAGAATTTCGATTCTCAGAGTCAATTTGAGAACTTCCCAAACAAACACAATGTGTTTCTTGATAGGAAAATGCTAAAATTGAATTGGAAAATTCTCATTTTCGTTATCGAAATTCCCTATTTAGCTTCGAAATGCTATTCCTAATTATACCTATACGGACGTTCGTATTTTCCTTCCAAAAATTATGTTTTGCAGTTTCAATCTCTCTTTTACCATCTCATATTTATATTGTTTCTAATTATCTGCCTACATCTATAACGCGCAGTGGAAGCGTGCTGGGCCCATAACCTCTTGATCCTAGATTGTGAATACGGGGAATTTGGTTTACTCACAATATCTATGAAAATAGAAACCATAGTAACAATTGGAGGCTTCAATATAACTATTTGTAGATAAAAACCAGTTTGGCATGAAAATCATCCTGTACAAAAAACGATCCTGAAAAATAACACTATTTGGAAAAAGTGTAAATTAATAATTTAAGTCAACAAGCTCGAAATTATCCAAGAAACCAGCAAGGCCGGAATACCGTCCTTAAATAACGGAATATTCTTGCAGGCTGCTACGGGTCAAGTATGGTGGCAGAGTATCGTTGGTAAAATGGAAGAGTAGTGAGGGTTACTGAAGTGGTAGCACCACTCTTGGTAGAATCCTCAGGGCCTCTACAATGCTTATTCAGCAGAAAGCAAATATACTTCGCTAATGCAATGATGGTATGAAAGACCTCTTAGACTTCTTATATTTCACTGAACTCAAAAAGTCGATCGAATTGTGTTATGTCCAGCTTCCTTTACGAAAATATTCCACTCGAAAATTCCATATTTCAACGTTTGCGAGACGTTTTGACACTGTAAGGAAGGAAAGGTGCTGGCAGCGGACGGTGGAAAGCAACCAGGGTGAATTCTTTCTCTGGAATTATCAAAATTTCGTAATTGGTAGTGCTGACCCGGATTGTTAACGGCGTATCGGACGGATTGACTTCCCTGGTTGTGTGGACGCATCTCGTCACAAACGGTTTCAGGACCCTGGCTGTCGTTGTCGCCATCATTGTCGACATCGTAGTCTCACCTGGTAGTCCGAACTTATGAATGACGAGCGTATCAAGGACCAGATCGTTCTTTTGGATTCGTTTCATGATTTTGGCTGCCGCCTTTTCCAAAGCGCGGACATCCAAGTGATGGAAGCCCATGATCGGTGAAATATCATCTTCGGCCATTCTTACGATGGGAATACCCTCGAAATTGTTTCTGAAAGAGCTCTTCTCGATATGAGGTTTCAAAATATCGACCGTGTACGTCATCGCTGCTAAGGTATCTAGATGCCAAGTATTTTTTCGGTGCAGAAAAATTTTCCTATAATAAATGGCAATATTTTTGAGGCATAGATACCTAATCGTAAGGATATTCACTCTCTCAACTGTAAGAGTGATATAGGAAGTACACCCTCAAGAGTCCGCAACCTATTTCTGGCTATGCTCTCATTTCTCTTTCCCCGGATACTCCGTTAAAGTTAATCTCTTAGTTTAAAATCTCTTAGCTTAAAGTCTCCAGAGCAAAACGGCGCTTTGCAGTAATTCCTAGACCATTTCCATATTTCACCGTTGAAAGTTCCGTTCTGTGCGCACAGTTCCATTGATCCTGGCCGGCCGTTATTCACCACCTAATGTCTTCAAGTTTAGTGCTGGATGTTGTTTCTCGAAACAGTTTTCTCTGCGGTAGTGAGTAATCCATTTTGTAAGAAATGTTTGCCAAGATGATTCGAGAAGCACTTACGAATAATTCCGCGAAGGGGATTTTTGACATCGCGTTGGCCATGATATCGCTGATCACCGCTTAACAAAAATTTGGAATTATTTCTGGTCGGAATATCGGACAACATGATTTTACAGAAGCTCAATAGGCATCAATTATTCAAACATTAAATAGCATAACACAATGCAGCAAACAGTGTTAAGCAGGATGCATAACTATTTCAGAAAATAATAGCGTTTCCAAGTTGAATCGAGAATTTTTCGAACCAAATTCAGAATTTTCTGAGACAATTTGAGAATTCTCCAAATCAAATTCAGAATTTTCCTCACAGAATTGAGAATTTTTTCAACCGAATTTCCTGGAGAAATTCTTAATTTGATTTGGATATGAAATTGACTTGGGAAATATTAATTTTTTTTTTTGGACAAATCTCAATTTGACATGGAAATGCTATCATATGATATTATGTATATACCTACATATTATGTATATCCCGGACCTCTACTCAATATTTTGATCTAATTTCCTTCGATTCTCTTCCCTAATTGAAATCATCCTACCTACTCACTTTCGGATTTCAAAATTTCAGATTCAATGGGCACCTACCAATCGATTCAGAAAAGTTTCTAAAAAATTTTTAATATTTTAATTTATTTAATATTATTTTAATATTTTTTTTATTTAATATTTTTTGCCACCATTTTTTTGCGTTATTTAAGTAGGTACCTATATGTTTTTCTGGTTAAAATTTTCACCAAGGTTCATTGTTTATCAATTCAATTTTCAAAATTTTAAAAATTTCAGATTTTATTTCAACCATATAGACTGCTGAACCGAGGTGGAGTCTAAACGCAAAAATTATGTGAAATTATCGATCTCCTACAGCTCAACCATTGGATGGCACGTTTAATACGGTTACACTGAAGGATGAAATATTTCAGAGGGCAAAACTGCTTTGATGAAGGAAGCCCTTTTCCGACCTCAGATTCGTATGCATACCGAACTAGGGCCTAAAGACGTAATATTAAACCTCTTACTTTCCCGAAAACGCTTTTCTTCCAGTCACTTCACAAGGAGCCTTGCCGATCCTTGGAATTTGTGCCAACACTCAACGAACAAGGCTGAGGAAAATCGGAGAATTACCCAATGGGGCAGGGTAATAATCAATCTACAGAACTTTTGCTGGATGTCTTCTTTCGCCAGAGTGTAATAAATAATAATTTTTGATAATATTTGTTGGCTTTATTTGAATTATATAAATTTCAATTTACAGTAGCCAATGAAAGTTGGTTATATCTACAAATTCTTAAGCTAATTCCATTCAATCGCGTCCTTGCACAGCCAATTTTGAGTGTTTTGGGGCTTCAAATTTAACTTATTTGAAAACCTAAAAATTACTTTCTTTACTAAATACTGCATCCAATCGTCCTGTACAATCAAGAAAGCGTCTTGAAAACAACTTGTAATTAATTGATAAAAATGGTTACAACGATCGCAAAACCCAAAAAACTCAAAAAATTAATCGAAAATCACTTATGAATGAAAGTGTGAAAAAATCATTTAATGATTTTTTAGCTGAAAACCCATCGAGAAATTGGTGAAGTTGAGGTTTTACAGTAGTCGTTATGCCAGAAGGGACCACCATTTCATGGGAGTGACTGAGTCCTCTTGTCCACTCAACCATTTGAGTACTACACAAGCTGTACTTTTTACCCAAGTTAATTTTTTTTCGAACAGAGCCGTTTTTACTATATATGAGCCCCTATAATTCCGAAAAAAAAACATGAAAATTCGAGCAAATGTTGTTCGTGCAAGATCAGGTCTGTGGAGGATATTGTGACGATCATTACAAACCCATTTTCCTCCAATCTAGGAGGACCTGACTTGGAAATTTTCAGCAACTTCCCATCCTTCCATCCATTTCCAACTTTCTGCCATGCTGGACGCGTACCAGGCTAAACTGGAGGAACACTTATCTCAGACGTGGAAGGTCCTCGAAGAAACATCGAACGTTCCGTGACGCGGTTCTCCAAAACTTCGGGCGGATAGCGCCGCCGGACATTTTGATAGGTCGGGGTCATCATCAATTCTTCTTCCGACCGAAAATATCCCTGCTCACATAAAAGGAGGAAAAGTGAACCAAGTAGTTGCTAAGTCAATATTTGTCTGTAATCCAAAGCCTTCTGTATTCTGCCGGTGTAGGGATTCCCCGCTTCATGCACCTACCATATTCTCCGGCCTGATATCCTATATTATTGTTAAACTCATCAAACTTCCACCAGGCGGCTCTTATATCGCTCTTATTGCTTAATTCGACCTCCGGCTCATCGAAGTAACTTTTGCACCAACTTTATAAACTTTGGACTCGGGCTTCGGAATGGTAAATTGAGACGGGGAGGGGGTGACCGAGTTTTCACATAGAGAACAATGCGGTTCTTGTTGTAACATTCTCCGAGGTTGAACTGCATTTCGATGGAAAAGTAAAGCGTACACTAGTGGCAACTCTCGCGGTTCCCGAGGCAAACGCGCGAGCTTTCGACATAAACCAAGCTTCCGCAGAATCCTTGCTTTTCTTCTCGATAAAACCCTCGGCAACTTTTGCAAACCATTTAGTTTCAGGGATCTATTTTCTCCCTGCTCTCGCTCACTTTGATATCTTCCTTCTCCCTCGCGCAGGCTCCTTCTCCGGAGTTAATTAAAGTTGAAAACTTTAAAACCAACTATGTTCGAGAGAGGTTTTCCCTTGATCATCGATAGCCTTCAACCTAATCAAGCTTTGCTTCCCGCTTTTTAGCTTCCTTTTTGAGAAACGGGTACCGAATTTTCGCATCGAGTGAAGCATTCCTTTGAAGATAAAAATAACGGGAAGTTTTACAGATGAAACAATCATCTTAATATAGAAAATGTTAGCCTAGGGTTTAGCTCGTGATTGCTGTTGAAATGAAGTATCAATACTCAAATTTCGGAGCAGGTTCCATAATATGGAATAAATAATAAACCAAATTATAGTTCCAAAATATGGAGTAATTATTATTAGGTACCTACATACTTCCACTAGATGAAAAACGATTGCCAACGACCATTCCTGAACGTTGAGGCTGGTCTATATTGATTATTCTGCTAGTTGACAGGAAATAAGGGTGAAACAAAAAAAAAATAATGTAAATTGATTTATGAAACTCCTGTGGATTAAGACCAATACGTGCATGCCCCTACCATATCGCTTTTCCGGTCTGATATCCTATATTATTGTTAAACTCATCAAACTTCCACCAGGCGGCTCTTATTGCTTGATTCGACCTTCAGCTCATCGAAGTAGCTTTTCGGACTTTCTCAACTTTGGACACCAGTGGTAAGCATGAATCATCATTATTAGTGCTTGAGTATACAGTCACTGAGGTTAGAATAGATGCGGCACACGTTGAGAGGCAGCCTTCATCCAAAACCGACCAGTTTCTATAAACAGGAAACGTTATCCTAATGAATAGACACCCGTGATCACTATTGTCGCCCAAGTGGCACTTTCATCACCTGGCTTCGTGTCGCTTTTCGTTTTTCGACTTCCACAATAAACATCCTGCCGTTACAGGTCGCGCGAAACCTCCAAAACTGAACGCCGCTCTCGGAACGTTTTAGCTTATTAAACTGAGGATATCGGGGCAAAAACCTCAAAACATCCGAAAAGCCGTAATTTGTAGCGGGCTGCTCTTTCTGAAAAGAGGTTCACATTTGTCACATGGGCTAACGACCGGGTGATTATGAGCAGGAAGCCATCCGTGCGAGAGTTGAGCAGTTGCAGCAGGTGCCTATCACACGCCTGTGCACTTGGCTCTTCTCGTCATTCGGCTGTCACAATTCTTGAGATTGGTCATGTATGAATGATTTTTCAAAAAATCGTTAATTTGCTAGAAGATCGTACCCCATTGACGTTTTAATCAAAATTGAGCTTTGAACATTTTTTAATCATTATAAATAATAATAATTAAATAATAAATTTGAATAACATTTTTAAATACCTACCTAATAATATTTTTTTACAATTAATTAACATTTACATAATAATAGCTAAATTTAAATAACGTATTAAAATAGCACATTTTGTTATCATTTATTTACATAATTCCTGAACACCAAAAAATATTTATTGATTATTTTAAATTTATTTCATTTATCCACTATTATTCTCACGTTCTTGTACTCTCATGGTTCTTCAGACTGTTTTATTTAACGGCAATAATAATTATTGTCGCTAAAGGCTCGATTATTGATCCTACAAGCTACAGAAGCCCAAAATGATATTCGATGTCACAACCGTACCTAACACCAAAAATCACAATAGCAACTTCAAATGCAATAAAGTGAACCTGTAAGAGGCTTTTTTAATCTTCCTTCTAGCAGTTGGAGTGTTTTGTGTAAGGTTTTGCTCAAAAATATTGAAATCCACGAGAATTTTTTTTGTCAGCGCTATAAGGAACTTTTGACGTTTGAATTTTTGCTATCGCGACAAAATTGTACCTTATCAAAATTTGAATGATAACTAATTTTCAGAATTTTGGTTTATTTTTTTTTTGGGTTGATATTAACCTGAAAGCGATTTCCACCTTTAAAAAATAAATTTAGTGCTAAATTCTGGCATGGATGAAAACTGACTTTGTTATCGTGACTACATTTTTGATTATTACTTCCATATTTACACATGAGTAAATGGAAGTATTGTGATCGTCCTAAAATCGAGAATCGGAACGGAGCTTCAGAAAAAACTTTTTCTTATACACATTTACTCAGAATCACTTCCTGAACAAGTGTCTGTGTGTCCGTCTTTCCGTCTGTCCGTCTGTCCGTGTGTCCGTCTGTCCGTCTGTCTGTCTGTCCGTCTGTCCGTCTGTCCGTCTGTGGTCATTTACAAAAATGGCCATAACTCCCTCATTTCTCTACCTTTTTTCAAATTTCTTGAACTGAAATGTTTGTATTGGCAAGACCTAACACCCCGTTTAATCGGAATTTGGATAACGCACAGTACTTCCGATATATTTGAATTTTTATTGTTTTCTATTTTATTTTTTTCCGGCCACAAAAATGAACCGATTTGAACGTTCTTGGTCTTAAAATCTTTGTTTTACCTTGCAGAATATGTGGATATTTTTTATATTAGAATAATGTATTGTATTTTTATTTTGGGCGAATTTTAAAATTTTAATAGTGAATTTTTTGATATTTTTGGCCTAAACACCCTTAAAAGCAGTCAAAATATGATCAAATTGTGTCACAATTTTACGTTTCAAAATATGGAAGTATTGTGTGTTATCTACGCACCACTGGTTTTTAGATGGAACACACACAATTAAGCCCTTGTTCTGGTCTCCCCAAGCCAAAAAAAAACTCAAATTCAATTCTGAGAAAAAATAATTGCTCAGAAATGCCAATTTGCCTTTTTTAATGACCCTTAATTACTGTTTTGTGATAGGAATGGCCCGATTATTTTTGGAATCAACCTCGGTTAAAATATTATACCAATAAGCAGTAAAAGGGCCTTTAGGCGATCCTTCGCTCTGGAGGGATAAAATGCATTGTAACAGCCTTGAGGGTCAAATGTAGGGTCTTGTAGGGGATCATATCCCACTCCATGTTCTTCACTGAGCCCTGATCCGCCGAGGCTTTACTTATTCCACTAATTAACGGCCAACTTTTTAAAAAGAGACCTTCAGCTACCCTGAAAAAGCCATGGATGGACAGTGAATGGACTGCATTACGATGAAGTGGGGTTTAGGTTTTTTCAACTAAACCCCCCCTCCTCTTGTTCGCCTTTTTTCCTTCGACCCTTATTTTTTTTCTCTCTTTTTCATTGGCTTTGGGAAGCTTGTAAGCCAAAAGAAAGGATTTCCACTCGAACTGGTGGCTGGTCGCCGGACAAAGCCTAATTAGGTGGTCACCCTTTCATCTAACAGTTGATGCTTTTGAAAGCTCAAGCGCCATAGGGCAAAGGGTGCTAAGACAAAAGTGCGTTCCCCTTCTCGAGAGTATATGCATGTATAAATATTTCTAAATATGTAATTACATGATTTCACTAATTCTTTTGCCTTTATGATATTTTAATATTATTTTTATCTTATTTTGCCCTATTTTATTGAATATACTTACCTGCCTATTCACAGTATTTGTAGAAAATATTATCTATTTCCCTCTACTACAATACGAGAGCCTCGAGTCTACTTTTGTTCAGAAACTGAGGCAATAACATTTCCACTATGGGTAATAAGACCTTTATCGCTCGTAACAAACAGTAACGTGATATTCAGTTTTATTTTCGTTCGAGGTATCGCTAGCCAAGGTTTTAATGGGCCTATGGCCCCATGGGGGATGAAACAAAGTTGACTTTTCAGCCCCTTGGCTCAGTACCAAGTCACTAATTCAGCTTCTTCCCAGGATATCTTGTTTTATTGTCTAGACTTTTCGAACTGGATCGGTAACAAACCCGTGTTTTTCACTGCTCCGATAGCTATCATACTCAAAATTTTCACGCTGCCCTTTTGTAAGAGACATTTAGGACCTGTATTTGAATTTATATTTTTTCTGCACTTCTCAAATTTGAGGCCTGTTGAACAACTACATTAGATCTGCTGATCTCACCGCTAGATATAGCGGAAAACTATTATTGCGGCCTTTTCATCGTTGTATTTTTCCAAAAAGAAATTGCTTGCACTTTTCCCACGTAGAAATTGCCGAAGATCAGCGGAGCGAAAACACTCGGGCCTCACTTTCAGAAACAGAATCTTCATTCTTAGGGAACACAACGCGAAAACGAACAATACCTTTTTCCGAAAGGAAGTTATCCACTGAGATCCCAAGGAATAGGCTGTTTCTTTGATCTGAAAACCCGAGAAAATAAGGGAAGGAGAAAAATATCGGAAAAGAGAACTAAAAGGAGCGTCGTGGTGCCTCGGTGGTTTGAAATGAGAAGAAAACACGTAGCCTCGCCAGCTGCCAATACCCTTTTGCTCGAGTCCACCTTCACAAAACCGAGTTTCTATACTGAAAGAGAGGCTAAATTGAAAAATAACATTATTAATTGGTTATAGCGCTAGTCTTGGAAAGCATCAATTGCGCTTTCGCAGCCCATTAATAACTTGTCAGTGCCACGAGTAAATGACGGAGGAGGGAGGAACGGCATTGTCGTCAGTCTGGACTTTATTAAATCTAAGGTCCTTTATTACTTCAGGCTTCTCGTTGTTTGGTTATTGGCTTGGAGTCCTCCGCTCAATAACGGAAGAAGCCATCTAAAAAATTCCATGGTCTAATCTAAGGTTCTGAACTGAAAAATGTGGGAATTCAGAAAAAATCCGCTTTGTCCTTTTCATTAAGCATTAAGATGGAAAAAACCCTTTGAAGGACATCTTGCCATATGTCTTGCCTTGATCTTTTGGT
The DNA here is from genome assembly GCA_036186465.1 of Nesidiocoris tenuis. NCBI lineage: Eukaryota > Metazoa > Arthropoda > Insecta > Hemiptera > Miridae > Nesidiocoris > Nesidiocoris tenuis. Next base: position 11,035,637 of record AP028920.1, read on the forward strand.
ACCTTTGTACACCTTATATACACGTTCCATTAGCAAGCAAAAACAAGTTATTGACGTATGAAAAGTGGAGGCTCGAGGATGGAACCCTGCGCCACACCCATCATCCTAACCTCGGACAGCTCCGAAAATTTTCCACCATATGGGACAGTCAGCAGACGGACCGCCAGACAACTTGGCAAGGTATCGACTGCCACCCAGGATAAGTACCGGGGTAGGTGAAGATTTATCGCATTAACGGAGCCCGGTGACTGGAACGTCCTGGAATGCGACGAGGGAGCGTTCCCAGCTCCCAATCCTAAATGGTAAAAAAATTGTTAAAGCTGTACATTCAGGTATTACTGGTGCAATTTGCGTGTCATTTGTCACCGTTTAACGTCAAACGTTTAAGGTTTGTTGCACCAACAGATTGAAGCAATTCAAGAGGCGCATCTGCCAAACCCCATTTGTAACCAGTGGTGCGTAGATAACACACAATACTTCCATATTTTGAAACGTAAAATTGTGACACAATTTGATCATATTTTGACTGCTTTTAAGGGTGTTTAGGCCAAAAATATCGAAAAATTCACTATTAAAATTTTAAAATTCGCCCAAAATGAAAAAACGCTACATTTTCGGAATGTAAAAAATATCCACATATTCTGCAAGGTAAAACGAAGATTTTGAGACCAAGAACGCTCAAATCGGATCATTTTTGTGGCCGGAAAAAAATAAAATAGAAAACACTAAAAATGCAAATATATCGGAAGTACTGTGCGTTATCCAAATTCCGATTAAACAGGGTGTTAGGTCTTGCCGAGACAAACATTTCAGTTCAAGAAATTTGAAAAAAGGTTGAGAAATGAGGGAGTTATGGCCATTTTTGTAAATGACCACAGACGGACACACGGACACACGGACAGACGGACAGACGGACACACGGACACACGGACACACAGACACACGGACACACGGACACACAGACACTTGTTCGGGAAGTGATTCTGAGTAAATGTGTATAAGAAAAAGTTTTTTCTGAAGCTCCGTTCCGATTCTCCATTTTAGGACGATCACAATACTTCCATTTACTCCGTAAATATGGAAGTAAAAATAATAACGTTATGGCCAAAAATTTCTACCATGTAACGTTTCTGTAGTTTCACCGTCAACACTCTTCAGAAAATTCATACGAAATAAATGCGTGGAAATTAGGTAATTAAATGTACCTTGCGATCCTTGAAAATGACGACCAGCCCTGAAATTCACTCCATCGGAGTGTTCGCAATACGAACATACTGCGACTGGAACACGAAAAACATCACGCCCCAAGGGTATCGGTATCCGATAATTTTTTACTCAAACCCGACGCTTTCCTTTCTTCACATCGAACAAACACAAGTCCCTTCGATCGGGACCATTTTGCGTGCACGGCGGGGCTGTGTGAACTTTGATGAAACCCGTTTCGAGCCAGAAAACAATCTGAATTAATAAATTCATCGACGCGGAACATGTGCCTTCACGCTCGAGCTTTTGTCAGCCTCGTCGGACCTTGGACCATAGCCGTCTGGGACTTCAGTCATACGTACGGCTTTTCACCCTCTGTATAACAATATTTGGTAATTGGGGGAGAGTGAGCTTTGGACTTTTGATACTCACTTTCTCCAATGCTTTATAACGAAAGCTTTTTTCCATTTGCATTGTTAGACTTCCTCCCATAGCGTGTATCTTTTACGCGTTTAATTGTGACCCCTCTCTGCAACTCTCTGGGGAGTACGCGATTGCCTGGTCAGTAAACGCTTTTTTGGAGTGAACTTTTTTTCTGAGTAAACGGTTTTTTTTGGGGTTTCGTTTAATTTCTCCGACACTTTTGCAGTCGACCCCTTTTCATCGCTTCGTTGCTTTTTTACCGTTTTTCGCAAACGTTTAATGAATCGAGATAACCGAGCATTGTTTCCACTTTGCCGCTCAGTTTTATACGCGGTGGTAAAAATGTGTAAACAGAGTACTGAGAAGGAAATTTAATTTTCCACAAACACCTCGCCAGGAATATTATCCAGAGGTGTGTAAGCATCATGCGTAGTACCTACTTCAGTATTATTGAGAAGCGAAACTTCAATTTATTTCGACAGCAGAGATCAATATTTTAAGTACAGGCACAGTTCTAAGTAGGTAAATAATTTTTTTTTCTCTCGAATCAGAAAGGTCAAAAGGATTTCAATTGTTACTTAAATTTCAACTTCAAGGTCCTACTCCAACTTCAACGTTGAATTTATTCGACTTCAACGTCAAATTGAAGGTGAACTCCGAAAATTTTAAATTCAAGTTCATATAGGTATAGGATATATCCAAAATTTCAACATCAACGTAACTACTAAATCAACTTTGGCATTGACATTGGCATTGGGCGCTTACATAAACTTAAATGAAACTGATACTCAAACTCGAAGTCGAACTGACAATGAAACAGTAACTCGAACTCATAATCAAATTCGAAGTCAAACTGACAATGAAACTGAAGTTCGAACTCCTAATCAAATTCGAAGTCAAACTGACAATGAAACTGAAGCTCGAACTCATAATCAAATTCGAAGTCGAACTGACAATGCAACTGATACTCGAACTCATAATCAAACTCAAAGTCGAACTGACAATGAAACAGAAAATCGAACTCATAGTCAAACTCGAAGTCGAACCGACAATGAAACTGAAACTCGAACTCATAATCAAATTCGAAGTCAAACTGACAATGAAACTGAAGTTCGAACTCATAATCAAATTCGAAGTCGAACTGACAATGAAACTGAAACTCGAACTCGAAGTCAAATTCGAAGTCGAACTGACAATGAAACTGAAACTCGAACTCCTAGTCAAACTCGAAGTCGAACCGACAATGAAACTGAAGTTCGAACTCATAATCAAATTCGAAGTCGAACTGACAATGAAACAGAAAATCGAACTCGAAGTCAAATTCGAAGTCGAACTGACAATGAAACTGAAACTCGAACTCCTAATCAAATTCGAAGTCAAACTGACAATGAAACTGAAGTTCGAACTCATAATCAAATTCGAAGTCGAACTGACAATGAAACTGAAACTCGAACTCGAAGTCAAATTCGAAGTCGAACTGACAATGAAACTGAAACTCGAACTCCTAGTCAAACTCGAAGTCGAACCGACAATGAAACTGAAGTTCGAACTCATAATCAAATTCGAAGTCGAACTGACAATGAAACAGAAAATCGAACTCGAAGTCAAATTCGAAGTCGAACTGACAATGAAACTGAAACTCGAACTCCTAATCAAATTCGAAGTCAAACTGACAATGAAACTGAAGTTCGAACTCATAATCAAAACCGAAGTCGAACTGACAATGAAACAGAAAATCGAACTCGAAGTCAATTTCGAAATCGAACTGACAATGAAACTGAAGTTCGAACTCAAACTCGAAGTCAAAGTGATCTCATACTTAAACTCGAAGTAAATCGCTGAGTTTGAGTTCGAGTTTCCATTGTCAGTTTGACTTCGAGTTCGATTTTCTGTTTCATCATCAGTCGTCTTCGAATTTGATTATGAGTTCGAGTTTCAGTTTCATAGTTAGTTTGATTTCGAGTTTGATTATGAGTTCGCGTATCAGTTTCATCATCAGTGTGATTTTGAGTTTGACTATGAGTATTAGTTTCTGTTTATTGTGAGTTTTAATTCTAGTTTGATCATAAGTTTGAGTTTCTGTTTCATTGTCAGTTTGACTGCGAGTTTGATGAGGAGCTTGAGTTTCTGTTTCATTGAGAGTTCGACATCGACTTTGTTTTCACCTTTTACTTCAGATTCTTTTTCGACTTCGGCTCCAACTTCATTTTCCTTTCCAGCCACTCTTCAGTTCATCTTTATTAGCGCCAAACAAATTTTTCAACGATTCGATCGATTCAAAATTTGAGTTTAACTTTGACTTCAACATCCATCCAACTTTGATTTCGACTTCTACTTTTACTTCAAATTCGATTTCAACTTCAACTCTGACTGGTGGCATTTATGAGGTTGGTTCGGTTTATTGACAAAATTTATCCATCCGATATCCAAGGAAGCTCCTTGGATAAACATTTCCAACGAGATTTTTACTTTCAAATTTGATACAGATACCACCGTGGTGAATTTTATCTGAAGCTTCCTAGGATATCGGATTGATAAATTTTGTCAATAAACCGGGCCTTAGACGTTAACGTGTTAAGGTTTTAAGCGTCCAAAGTGTCACATTCAAGTTCCATAACTCCAACTTCTAGTTCAATTTAGGCCTTGACTTTGGTCTCAACTCGAATTTCGACTTCGATTTGTACTTCTGCGTCAACTTCAACTCTGACTGTGTGACATAGGGGCTGTGATAAGTGGCATTTATGAGGTTGGTTCGGTATTTCTCAGTCAGTTAGCAGGTAAGCACAGCTTCAATTTTCTTGCCGATATTTCCGCTAATCTGTCTATTTATATATCGATCGATATTTTACGCTCAGCTGCTCATGTATGGTATTGACTAGTGCAGGTATTGGCAGGAAGTTTATTCCTAAGTTTAAGTTATTGGAGAAAAAAAATCCATCGTTTTCTACGTTTGCCATGAAAGAACGTTCTCGAGCAAAAGTTCAAAAGACGTAAGCGCGGCCTTTCTGCTCTTGCTACTGCGTATAGTGCGTCCCAGTTCAAAAATGAAATATGAGGGGGTTCTCGACTTCAGAAAGGGGTCTCCTGGATGTTTGCGGCCAATAAGAGGTTTTGCTTCTTGTTTGCACAGGGGACCCCTCAGGGCGCCATTGCCGTCGAGACGCGTACTAAGCATAGGAAGGTCTGGAAGGTCGCCGTTCAGCAAACACTAACCCCTAAAAGGTACAAACAAGGAGCCCTACCGATCGCCTTGGAGTTCATTTGTGTGGCTTTTCTAGGTGACTTTTTTCCACTTTGCTCGCGTAAAAGAGCGCCTATTTCAATATTTAATGTTAGCTTTCCTTTCCGATACTTTTAATGCATAACTTAATGCAGCGCGTTTTCCATTAGGTGATGAGTAAAACAGTGATTTTGAAAATTCGAAAAAGGGGATGAAAGAGACTGAAATCAAGTATTTTAATTCCACACGAAAATTGAAATTTATTTGTTAATGTACAAATCCCAGAGTAATCGTATCTCCGTAGTAGTAGGTAATATTGATAACTACTACAAAGGACTGTCTGATTTCAGCCTTTTATAGGAAATTTCTTGAGATTTGAAGATATTTCATATTCAGATATATCTTCAAGTCGTCGATTAGCTCTGCCAGAATCTCGTTTATGGACCATCAGTTTATGGACCAGATTTATCAAAAATCGTTACCTAGTCCCAAAATTCGACGTTTAAAGCTGCGTTCTATATTTTCTCTTGAAACGCTATTTTTACAACGAAATTTCCCGCTGACGGGATATAAGTAGTGAGAAGACGTCATCCATGTGACGGCCGCGGTTGCTTGTTAGAACTACTTCCTTATTAATGGAAGCCGTCCGCCGTCTTCATCATCGTCGAGTTGACTTCAACCGAACTGACGTCCCATCATTCATCAGGTTTGACAAGTTCTTCTAGTTAGCCTTTTCTCCCGCCGTTGCCCGACAGATTAAGCAACGTGTTCGAATGTTCGGCGTATAAGGTGTAGGAGAAATACCTACTCACTAATTGAAACTAGTTATTCCCACGATTGAGTGAATATCAGTAAGCTGGTTGCTTTTTTGGGTAGATTGAGTCTATAAAAATATTAGGATATATTGGACGGATTCCGAAATTAAATCCATTCCCTAAATGTTGCTTGGACCTAAATGCCATCGAGTAAAAGGATAAAGAACGCATCATATCCTACCACTTATTATTCATGAGTTGCTTGCAATTTACGATTGGTCGTTTTTCGTTCGATCATCCGAATAATATTTCTTCCCTCGATCACACGAAAATAACCAATGCGTCAAACTTTTATACCCAATTTGCTATATCGGGAAATAAGATAAAGGGGGCATGACTCAATGGCAAAATCCTCCGTGACTAACAATAGCCGGGTATTCCCAGCATTTTATAGGCAATCTCAGCTGGTCCTCCAATATCCGGCCCTGCTGGTCCTTTGCCATGCTTGTCCTAGAAACAAGACGCTATGGCAGCAATTATACGGTCGGTCCGAAGGGGAAGTGAAGAAGTGACGAAAAATAAGGATGATAGGATACGCGATGCGTTGTACAGACAGTGGAACTATTACTTATTCAAATCGTACGAAAACACAAATTTTCTGATGTAGCAGAAAGACGGTTGGGGGCTGGGAATGCCTCCAAAAACATTAAATAAATTTTTCACGAAAAGAAACATTTTGACGTCGTAGAATCAACACTGCTCAACCCTTTTCCATGCAGTATATGGACGCGTGATATGCCAAGTTGACACCAATCCAAATTTTGAGAAGTAGGCAACCCAGACGCTCCTAAATGACACGATGCTCTGAAATTGCCAGTGTTTCAGTTTCACCATCGATTTCCTTCAATGTAATTTGGAATCGGTGTCTGGAGTAGATTCACCATTGCTATCCGGGAAGGCCTTTTCAAATTTTCTGGCAGGCGTCTTCACCCATAATGCGCTCAATAGTAGTGCCACCTTTTGAAATCGCTGATAATATTCCCTCGTTACCTAAAATGCAAAATTTCGCGGCAAATAGCCTCAAGTAAATCGGAAGAAGGACGTGCTACCCTCCAGCCGTAGGGCTATGTATCATTCAGAGTCCAAGCCGGTAGTTCAGGGATGGAGGAGTAATCGAGATTGCCATTCCATCCCCAGAGCTTCGACATCCAAGGGACAACACGAGGGGTGTCGAGATTATTGAATGATAGGTGCAGCCCTATTTCCTATCTTCGTCTTTCTTGAGATATGAGCGGCAATACGTTGTAGGACCCGAAAACAGGCGAGGAAGTAGAGGAGATTTGTCGCTTCCGAAGATATATTGAAGGGAGTCAGCTGCAGTCGATTTGAGGGCCGGCAGGCATGTTGCATTCGACAAGACAGCTCTAATTATTGTTGTGCTATCTTAGAAACTTTGAGACGTGGATGAATGTCATTTCGCTCCGAAATTGCGCCGGAAACTCACGGGATGAGAACGCAAGCGAGTCGATTACTGTTATGAGATGTTTGACGTTTCTCCAGCTCTTGTGGCCCAAATCGCAGAAATGAAATTGTATTGATTATAATTGAATGCTAAATTGTAAAAAGAACAGATTGTAGATAACACATAAAACTCCCATAATTTGATTTGTAAAATTTTAACCCAGTTTGATTATATTTTGACTACTTTTGAGGGTGTTTAGGTAAAAAGTATAAAAAAAACTCACTATTTCGATTCATTTTTGTAGCCAGGAAAAAATATGATAGAAAACGCTAAAAATTCTAATTGATGATACAACTTTTTCGAAGGATTGTCCGATGTAAATTGAGGCGTGTACTTTCAAAATCGGCTCAACCCATGTTTGAAAAATTGACTCAACCCATGTTCGAAATTGACTTTTTTCTCATTTTCCCAAGTTTCATTATATCACTGGAACGCCTTATGGACCAAATACGGGTCAGTCCGATAAAAAACGCTTCCAAAACAGTGTTTTCCTTTCAATAGTATGCTTCACGGGAAAACTTTTTCGTGTTTCCTTGAAAATTTTCAAATTAGGATTGAGCCGGTTTTGAAACTCCGCTCCTCAATTGAGATCATTGAAAGCCTTAAGGTAGGTAGTTGATAACTGTCCTTACTTGACCTGAATATGTATAGGATTCTTACTCGGGATTACTCACAATCGATTGCATCTATAAAGAAGTATATTTCATAAATTAGTATAAGTAGTAAGTCAGACATTACATGAACAGAAACAAAATATCGATACATACCTATAAAGAAGAAATCAAAACACATGAGCATTACGAGTAGGAATCCTTCATCTATCTCGAACAACAACTGAGTGGCGCTCACATAGCGAGGGCGTACCGGATAGTGGCGCATCAGGATAAATCCTGTGTGGCGTGGAGTTTGATAGGTAAGTTCAAACTCTACATATGCAATCTCTATGTTGCAATTGGGATACAACGGTAACGGAGTTGGGCCGTATAACCGGGAGTCTGCCGAATTAGAAACTGACAAACATCCTCGAATTGAACTAGAGCATAACTCGTGAGGGACTTCGAGGATTTCAGAGACGTTTGATCGGTACTTCCCTTCAGATTAAAGGCTCTTGCGGTCAAAGTGGAGCAGAGGGAGGGGGCTCGAAAGTTTTAATAGGGCACTTGAGCCCTTCTGAGGGAGGCTTTGGTCCAGCCTCTTCACTTTCCCCAGTAGGGAACTGACTGAAGAGTCATTAACCAATTGGAAATGAACGTATCTGAGTGACTCCAGTAGCGGTGTCATTACGCCGTTTCAATTTGAAAAAATATCCAGTCTCGTATATAATCAAGTACCAATTTATCGAAGGTTTAAAAGGCGATGGCCTGTTTTTTGCGAAGGTCTCTCGTCTTTTTACGTGAGAGAACATCGCATTTCATACCCTTGATAAATTGGTACTCGATCTTGGTATTAGCTATCTAATATTTGATTTTTAATAAATTTTTTCCGTACATTTGATTTGAAATATTAATCCCTTTGAATTCCGTTTCACCGTTTCAAGCTTTGAAATTGATACTTGAACGAGAATTTTAATTATCTTTCATTAGGTCGCCAAATCAGTGGATTGAGTATCAAACGGCTAAGAAAATTGATTTTGGCAACTATCAGCATTTTCTGGAGGAAAATACATAAACAAAGAACCAGACCCGATCTTTGGAGTGTATCTTGGCGGCTTTGAAAGTTCAAAAAAAAAAGCCCGAGAGGGAAAAATTCAAGTGCTAATAATTTATTTGTTTTATTTTTGCAAAATAACAATTAAATTTAAAAAACTAAAATCATAACTAGTTACATATTAAAATAGAAAAAAACAAACTTATCCCTAATTAAAATGTCTAAAATTCCAAAAATATTTTTCAGAAATAGGTAGGTACCTATTGCAGAGTTTGAACAAATAAATTTTCTCACAATTCAAGACGTTTATCATTTTCTGAAATTGTTCAAATTTTGAAACTTTTGGGAATAATATTCGACATTTGCGAGTGGATATTTTATAAATTTGACTTTTGAAAAGTCCTTAAATACCGTTTCGCCGTTTCAGGCTTGCTTTCCATAAACTATGGAAATGGCTCATTACGTTTCACGAATTGCTCGTTCTAGATACCTTATTCGTAATTTCAGACTCCGACCCAACCCGATTTCAGACATCCAATGACCATGTTCCGTCCCAAAACGGGTGCTGTATTTAGTCAACTCTGAATCGTTGCAATATCGGCTTATTGGAAAACTCCAATAAACTCGTAGTATTGGTTGAAAACTTGAGAGAACCTTTCTCTACCTTAATTTTGGGATCGTTTTTGTGAGCTTAGCCGAAGTTGGGGCAAACTTGGGCGAATTGAATGCGAACGTAGACCGAAGAATCAATCATTTCAAAATTAGTTTTCCCTTTCGATACAAACTTCATTATCTTCTCGCGTTTTCTTCGCTATAGCCGTTGTTTTGCAGACCGTACTAGGTAGATTTACGTCCCCTTAAAAGGTTTTAATCACATTCTACCCTAAGAAGTTGGAGCAATTTAATTGATTCGGTTTCGTATACTTTGATAGAAGTTCGAATCCGCGAGGAGAAACGTGGCTTTCTTCAGTCGAGTTGCCCTTCGCAATAAACAGAAGCGGAATTTCTTCTTCTATCCTGGACTATTAATTGGTTTTCAGTCGGAGAATTATTGGCAGAATTCTGATAATTATTATCGACTCTCTCGAGCTACAAATTTAATGACCCCACGCCCCTCACATCGAATGATGGCATTACAATTTCCAACTTCAATTTCCTCGTTGGTTTTCTGCTTTACTTACCTCGTAGGCATACAAAAGAATGAAACAATCGTATTCAAGTCCAAAATTTCGAAAATTTGAAATTTGGGATAATTGTTTCATGCCTAATAGGTTTTCGGTTCATTTTTCCTAAAAAATGAACCTATTTAATCGGTTGAGGAAAAGAAGTTTTTACACCCCCTGAAAATTTGTGAGTTTACGTTTCAAGGGGTGTAGAATCTGAATCTAAAATAATAATTGTTTGTCCGTCCGCCTTCGCCGTCCTCCGTACGCCGCTCGCCGTCCACCGCACGCCGTCCACCGTACGCCGTCCACCGAACGCCGTACGCCGTCCGGGGTTTTTCATGGGGAAGGAGTTTTCGTAGATTTTTGAAATTTTCACCAAAAATCAAGTTTTTTATCTAGTTGGTCCTAACTTCTCAACAAAACCCTACCTTAATTTCAAGGCCATTAAACAGCTGTTGATGTGGGGAAAAATTCGTGCTTTTCAGAATATGTGAAACGTAGGCATGAGAGGCAGCATTTTCTATAGATTGCTCGTGTCACTGATCTGCTTAAAAAGGGTTTTTTTATGAGTCGAGGGCGTGAGAACGATCACGATTTCCTCAAATGGTTATTCGTTGGAGCGCTTTCGTCCGTGTGGCGCTCTCCAGGCGCAATGTTGTCTCTCGTCTGAAGAAGAGTGAATGCCGCCAATAGCATTCTACCTTTATCCATATTCGTGTACATTTTGCTCGTATTGCTTAGAAAGATGATCCCAAGCCACAGCTGCCGTACAATAACCTGAAACTAATGGTGACTCGGCAACTTTTTCTGCAGTCAACATTGTTCAGTCGTTCCTGCGACTATGTAAGCAGTCTACTCCGGTAGCACCTGGTTAATTGACCAGATACCTGTTGACAATGTTCGGTACAAAGTGAGGTTTACCTGTGGTCTGAGGTCTAGCATAGAGTAAATATTTAAGGATCGGGCGACAACCATCGCGCACACAATGCTCCCGAGGGAACCTCAAGATGCGATCCCAGAGGGAATCAAGTTCCAGCATCCTGCCCGCATGTGAATAAATATCAGCCCACTGAGTTGACCTTCGACTAGAAAATTTCCGAAATTTACTCAAATTATAGCATTGTCAGTAATATAGCAATAATAATTTAAGCCCTATTGTTAAACCAATAACAATACCATCCCACTTTAACATAATACATGAAATTATATTCGAACTTTATTATTTTTAATAAATTTTATTTATTACATGTTAATAAGTAACATTTCACAATACTTAGGGCCGGTTAATCAATTCATTTGAAGCTAGATTTATCCAAGAACGTTTGCATCAACTAATTTTCAATTTTCAAATCAATGAATATAAATCCTAGTTGAATGGAGGGTAAGCGTCCTGGGATAAATTTACCTTTTGATGTAATGATAAATCGGCACTTATCTTTCACACTATATTGGCACTTCTAGTGTTTTTTCGACTCAATTTTTCTTTTGCCATAAAAATGAACCGATTTGAAGAGTCCTTGGAAAAATTTCTGTTTTACCTGGACGGATACATGGATTTTTTACTCCCAAAACTTGAAGTAGGTATTTCGATTTTAGACGGATTTTAAAATACGCATAGTTTGTTTATGACATTTTTTCTTTAGAGGTATCCTCAAAAGTAATCAAAATGCAATAGATTTGTTTAGAAAATTCATGTACCAAAAATTGTTCCTAGTGTTCGGTCAGCAACCCGATTCGAGGATTGCTTACCAGAACCACAATGTTCCCTTTCACACTGGCGGTCCTTGTATCTTTTAAATCCCATTGAAGCAGTGACTGTGCATTTGAAAAGAGCAAATCCGATATGAAATTCCTCGACGGCTGACGACGCGTACAAAAAACGGCGGCTCCCAATTTTCATCTAGGGAATCCAATGGGCTGGACGAATGAAAGGAATTCCGTAGTACCTGCGGCAGGAAATTAAAGCCCATTGTTTCATTTCCTTTCGAGGCTGATGAATTGTTTTTAGTTAGCTTTTCGCCAAACCAATGACGGAAAAACCAATGAATTCCGGTTTAATCGGGCGAGCGCGGAGCTTCGCAGTTTTCTCTAGAACTCGAGGAACGGCGAAAGCTAAAACAATTGAAAATATTTTCACCCGCTGACCGGGTTATAAAAGTTTTTAAACTGAAGCTTTCGCCCAACTGATTGGTTCTTCGGAGTTTTCTTAAGCAATTAGATCGAGCGAAAAAGGCATCGAACGAACTTTCGCCTATTGGAGCTGAACGGACTAAAACTTTTGATTTTCCCCCGTTGTATTTTCGCCGGTGAATGTGTTTTTGAACATAAAACTTATTCCGCCACCAATTACCGAACGGGCCGAACAATAATTCGGTGGAAAAGTTCTTCATTCACTTCTCTTCGCTAATTGCTCCATTTTTTCGTCAGTAATTTCACTTTTTGGGCGAAGTGGCGTGAAAAAAGCAAATATCTACAGAGCTAACTTGGAGAGGGGGTTGGAAAACTCGCTGTTATTGTTCTGTACATTCGGCGAATAGACTCGATAATCCAGCACAGTCGCGCTCCAACCCAGAAATTTCAGCTCTCGATAAAAAACCGCGTAAAATTCTGCATAGAAGTTCATTTTTCTAGTCCTGTAAAAAGGCGATCAAAAGAGGCGATTTGGAGAAATAAATACTGCATTAGGTTCTCAACCGTCGAGGTTTTTGGGGTGCTGAATTCAAATTTTTGGTTTAGCACCTCGAAATCTCGCGGAGTTACTACAAAAGCCGCAAAAAACCTCAAACTTTTAGGACTTTTTCTCTCATTTGCTTATAGCTTTGAAACTATTTGTATTAGAGAAAAAGGTACGATCACCATTGTTGAAGATGACTAAATTTGTGACAATTCAAGCGCAACCGCAGCTTTCTATCTCAAATAGGTAGCCGATGAGTTATGGCTAGCCGAAAATGACAATTTTTTCCAAAAGCTTTTTTGAGTTAAGCTTGTTTTCCGAGGTGAACATCAATATAAAACTGTAAAAAACCATGGTACCTCCCGGCATAGATGCTAATCGTACCTTTTCCTTTAATATGAATCGTTTCAGAGACACAAGCAAACTAGTAAAAAAGTCCTAAAATTTGAAGATTTTCTTGCGATTTTTGATTTTTGTTGTGACGCCGCGCGATTTTAAGGTGGCGAACCAAAAAGTCAGCATCCCAAAAAACATATGAAACCGTTGAGAAACCTTCTTCAGTATTCTTTTTTCCATTAAACAGGATGGACTTAATTCGAGGAACAGGAGGATTAATTCGACTTATTGGGATTCCCTGAACAGTTACTGTAGTTTAAAAAACATTTATTTCGATTTTACGCATACTAGCCAATGATTCTAGGCCATAACACGGAATTACTCGCATAACACGGAATTACTGCACACAATTCGACACTGCACAATTACAATTACACACAAAAATTCAATTACTGGACAAGATTCAACAATTATGTGTCAGTCCAGTCCTCAGACACCACGTGAGCACAAATGCAGCTCCTCGGTCAGAGGGGGCGAACACCGATACTTTTAAAGAAACAAAAAAATGTCTGCCGTAGGGCCCAGGACCGCGGCCTCTGGGCCGACAACAACCCGTGTTCCAAGCTTCAGTCTTCGTGTTCGGTGTGGCGCGCTACCGATGCTTTATTATTTATCACGCTAGTTTTAGCTGTTTTCGCAAAACTTTCCTCCGTTTTGCCAAAATTTCAGCGGAAATTATCGAACTTTGAAAAGTTCTAAATTTTAGGTGGAGAACCCAATATTTCTACCTCTGAAAGGTAGGTACTTATATTGCGCTCGATCGGGCAAGCAAGAAGAGGCTACCGCGGGCTGACCGCTAGCCATTTTCTAAGCCAATTCACTCATAACACGGAATTACTGCACACAATTCGACACTGCACAACTACAATTATACACAAAAAAATTCAATTACTGCACAAAATTCAACAATTAACACTGAATTACTGCGCAAGAATTCATGCCCACATGGCAGTCGGAGAGATGACGCGCACATCAACGTGCGCCGCGTCAGCGTTGCAACTCGTCGAGACGTTTCCGCCACTTCAAATGAACACATCACAACCAATGCCAGACTTTTCATTAGTGCGGTAGGTTGTTAACCAAATGTTCAACGTCACTTTGAATGGGAAAGAAGTGACGATTGACTTGGAAGAGGTACTGTAGGGGTGAATTGGAAGGACCTTCGTAGCCGACAGGAGACGAACCGTTTGAAGCAAGTGGTACCTTGTTGACATTAGTTTCGGGTTTCAATCTTCCAGCAGAACATCTCAGCGGGGTTGATGGGAGCCACATTGTACGCTTCTATTCTAGCAACTGCGGGGGTTGTCAACGCCATAAGGACGTTTCGGTACTTCGGATGGGAATTACGTGGGATTTACGAATGAATAAGTCTCTCGTTTCTAAGTTGGGATGAGGGTTTTCATAATCCGTAGGATTAGGCAGATATTTCTGGACCATTCCGTCAATAGGTTGACATTTTACAAAATAAGTTCCTACTTCAGAATAACGGTGATGTTTCATGATAAATTTCAACGCCTAATTTATGCCTTATATTTTTGGTAGGTGAAACTGTTTACTTATTACTTATTGCCTATTATTCGGGTTAAGGGAGGATCAAAAAGTTCAAACTTCTAATTTTCAAACATCAAATTCATTCAAACATCAAATTTGGCGTTTTTTCGAGATTTGGTTCAACATGGTCAATTTCTGGGGTGGATTTTACGTCCAAAATCGCGTTTTTTAACAGCTTTCTCGGTTTTACGGCCAAAGTACCTATGGGTTTTAGGCAAAAACGTGTTGGAAAAGTGACTCCAATACTATGATGATAATCATTCCTACTCCTACTATTTGAAATTTATTTTCTTTGATACCCGGAAAAATAATGTACTTATGTCACTATCTACTCAGCAGCGTTTTTTTCTGCCCTTAAAAAGTTCAAATGGTTTTTTATCGTATTGGTAGAGATGGGCTCAAACGAGCCGCATCTTTCAGAGCAATGTATTCTTGGTGACCGACAGGGACCAAACTGATTTCTTCTCACCTCAGAATTCCGGCCGGAAACAATCATAAAGCTTTTGTGAGGCAATTCATTCAGTTCCACCCTCGAGTGAAGTCACGGAGGTGATGCCTATTTGTCAAGGTGTTCATCCTCACGACGCACGTCTTCCTGACGGAAAAAAGGACGGATAACTGTGGTAATTTTAACTTCCCCCACGGCCTCTTGGAGGAGGGTAATTTCGTGTCCCTCTTTTCCGCTCTCTATATAAGGCCTGAAATAATAAATGATTTGTAATCATGAACTATTCTCACCCCTAGGTAAGTCTTTTGAGTCTTTTAGCGTGTTGATCACACCAAAGGTTGGTCAAAAACATGGATGCGTTAAGGAGAAAACGTTTATTCTGTAACTCTAATAACAAAATGCTGGAGAAAGGTCAAGAGTCTACTACGCTCGGCCTCTAAAATTCAATTTTGCTAGGAGGGGGAGTGATGTGGCGACCTTCCCACTAGGTCAGCTCGACCATCGACAGCTGTATCCTCTCGGCTTTCCAATCTTAGTATCGAACTGCCATTACGTATTAATAATATATTAATACTGTAATAATATATTATATTATTCCTATTCCACATGAATCCTCCGGATCTTGGTAACAGCTCCAGCACATCATGTCCCATCCAGTGCAAACGGAAATTTGCGAACTTAGATTCACTTTAGCCTTCGTGAGAAAATATAAATTGGCACCTCGTTCTCAAATTTATTTCGCTCCTCTCGCATAGCCGGGTGTCTCATTGCAGACATTCTACTGTTGCTTCGGAAGCTCGAAGAACTCCTCAGAAGGGACCGGCTCATTATATTTATACAATATTATTGCTACCTGTGCGCCTTCTTTCGGTCGGACTTTTTTCCGGTGGCAGACAAGTTCGTACATCTCGAGACGCGCATACTTGAGTCCGCCTAATGGGATACCTCTCAGCCAGCCTCACACATCGACGGAATGCCTATTGAAGAGGCGGCTTCAAAACCAGCTCGGCCCCTAGTATACAAAAACTTGTCGCCTTTGTTTACAGCTGCTTTGCTTGAGCGTTCCCATAATAAGAGCGAGAAAAATCTAAACGCGCTATGCGACTGCCGGTTTTGGGTATAGGAATGTCATACCAAGAGGTCAACGATGCAGTGTTGGTCTGCATTCGGAATATCCGAGGTTTAGGGACCGAAGTGAGTGGACGTACAACCTTAACCTGACCAGATATCCAATAGTTGAAATTATTTGTATAATGGTTAGTTTTTCACCCTTTTAGGAGCATTTGCACCAGCCAATTTCAGACTCGTCAGTAAATATTTGGTAAAAGTTCATCTACGAGGTTCATCTCGTAACAGCCGGATAAACAGACTCATAACAATTCAACAACTAACCCTACTCAACGAATATGTTATTAACTACGCCCAACTCTATCCATGGTCTTCACGAATAAAATATTCGGTTGACCATTTGCTTTTATTTGCTTACAAAAATTAATAACGAAGTTTTTCAAAACTTAGGTACTAATTTTTAAGAAAGTATGAGCAATTAGGAACACAAGTTTCACTGGGACAAAATATTATTCCCAGATTCGCCACTTTTGCCACGACAGGTTCGCTGCCAGTTACCGTAAATAACGTCCAAACAAAGGGAATCGCGAAATTGGCTTCGGTCTGGGCAAAGATGTCTGGTAATTGAAAGTAAATCCTCGATTGCAAGAGAAAATAAGTTTCGCCAATCCTTCGAGCTTTGAATGGTACTGAGAAAAGAAGAGGGAGAGAAAAAGGTCAGCAATATTGTATTACAATGATCAAAGACTAAGGTCCACTGAAGAAAGCTGGTCGGAACCGTTGCATGAAACAATACCGAATCGAAGGCCAAAGAGAGAAAACTTGTCTCTGAGATCCAATCGATGAGGATTTTCAAATTGGATTCGCCCTTTCTGGAGGGCGAGATGGGAAGCATCTTGAAATATTAAGGACTTTGTGAAAAGCTCGAGTGTCAGTACCCTGCAGGGTAGTACACATTTTGAACGTCAAGATCGAATTTTCTCAAGCTTCAAAGATGTTGGATCAGTGCTGTTTCTGAGTGTCTACAACTTTTGGTCCAAAACGAAGAAAATGTTTTTGTTAAAAATCGACTTTTTTACTGCTACCACATCACTTGATCTTGGTTCATTTTCCGTAAACGACCAAAGTTGGTCTGCAATCGTTTCAAATTGGCAGAACTCTCATCCTTGATTATCTTCAGTCTTCGAGCGCCATTTTATGCATTAGCAAGGTACAGTAGGTAGCTACTCACGACCTGACGTACATCTGTCATTTTATCTGAGATCAGTGCGACCCATGTCGAGCTAACATGGCAATCAATCATTGCCGCATCGAGTACGGAATGCGTAGCTAAGGCCAAGCCAACGGTAGTAATCTGTATAATCCGAAGCTCGTAGCAAAGAAGTTCGATTACTCGCAGATTTATAAGTATAGAGAATCAATTAGGTGAAACGCCGATCGGAGCTGATTTTTTTTTTCATTTTTCCTTTTTTCCAAACCAGCAGGGATCATCCTGTTAGGTGCCTTGTTGGATGGCTCCTTCTCGCACCTCAACATAATCAACCCCGACGTCGGACACGTTATTCCCAGACGTGAGAGCGCTCCTTGTCCGCCTGTCGGATGGACAATGTAACGGATATGGAGTGGCTTGACTTGGTCGTGATGGATCCATCACATATCACATCTCACGCATGCGCAGGCAGCTGAGCTCAATGACCGGCGTAAGTATAAATGTCAGGTACAAATAATATATTTAAAAAAATGTGGAATAGAAAAAGGATTGTTCTTTCACAGAAAATTGGTTGAAAATAATAATTGGAAATTTGATACGCATAGTATCACAACTTTTTCAAATGCTTACAAAAATATTATGATAAAATAATAAATAGAATGTATGTACCTACTCGACGTGGCCCTCGTAAATTGCTCTTCATTGCCAGCCTCTTCGTAATCACGCTACACACCAATCACTGCTAGTAAAATCATCAAATTTCGCAAAGTTCCCTGTCCCAGCAGGAAGGCGGCGTTACACATTATTTTACATTTTGTCATTACACTGAATTTATCCATATAGCAAATAAGCACTAGGAAAGTTCACCCTGTTGCAACCCTCTCCTAAAAATTGAATTCCTGAACCAAGGACCGAAAATTGAATTCCTGAACCAAGGACCAAAAATTGAATTCCTGAACCAAGGACCAAAAATTGAATTCCTGAACCAAGGACCAAAAATTGAATTTCTGAACCAAGGACCAAAAATTGAATTCCTGATCCAAGGACCAAAAATTTAATTGCTGAACCAAGGACCTAAAATTGAATTCCTGAGCCAAGGACCAAACATTGAATTCCTGAACCAAGGACCAAAAATTGAATTCTGTAAGTCCAGGCTTCCCTGCAGTAGCTTCTTAATTTACTGGGAACAGGAAACCTCTATTGAGGAATATAATATTCCTACCCGAAAAAATAAAAGGGGTTCCGAAAGAAACGGCAAAATGATTGAAATCGCTGAGGTAATAAAAAATCTGACAATATCAAAATTCAAATGTAAAGCGCGTTCAAAATCTACACCAAAAACACAACAAATGCTCAGCTCGCAAGTTAAAGCGGCGTTTTCTTTGGAATTTTCCCAAAAGAAGCGCTCCGCATTATCCTGTCCCTTTCCGCCTTATTTTCAACCAGCATATTTCGGAAGGCCATTATTCAGCCATGGTACCGAAAACCCTTTTCCTTACCTTAATCACTCCTACAAAGAGCAAAGTGGCTCCTCCCGGACGAGGAGGTTTTGTGCCTTTCGACGTGAGCAGAGCCAGGACCTCTTTTCCATATTTCCTTCGCCGCTTTTAACCTTTACAGATCCTTAGAGCGGAGTTTAGTCCGAACCCAGCACTCCACTCCTTTCAACTCACTGAGCGATTTCCGCATGTTTGTTGAAATAATTTGAGCGGAGTTTTCCCGCTATAGAAAATGCACGGGATTCAGGAGGCGCTTTTGAAGGGACGCCCTTTTCAACGGAAACTGCTATTCCCTATGACAGCTCAACAAATTGTTCATCCAGTGGCTTGAGGAGAGAAATTCTAATGAGAGATCATCTCTTGGTAATGAGTCTTATAAAAAAGGCTCCTTTCGGTTTATTGAATCGTCTAATGACCATGAAAAACCGTTCTTGATCAATTAAGATCGGCAGACCACGGCCCTTTGAGATTTATAAATGCGCTTTTGACTTCCATGCACTCGAGTCCAGGATTTCCTAATAAAGTAAGCTCCTCTTTCTGCTTCCTGAAGGTAAGTTGGTACCTGCGTTAACATAAAACGTCGGGTAATTTATTTCAATACAGCATTCGGATGGTGAACGCCTAAAGGCGGATTCACAAGTACGCGTCTTCGCGTGGCACGGAAATGGCCGGAAAACACCATTCGAACGCCATTTTCCCCCAAACTCTCATTCACAAAAATAGTTCAATATCATGGCATTGCCTAGTGTGGTATACTGATAGGGGGAAATATTCATTTTATGTGATACCTATAATAATAGAAATCTATGGGAAATTATGCCTCACATGACTATGTTGCAAATTTCCTGAAAAACACGTTTTTTTCACTTCAACAGCTGTTTTACTTGCCTTAAAATTAAGGTAGGGTTCTGTCGAGAGTCGAAGTCAACTTCGAGATCAAAGTCAACTTCGAGATCAAACTCAACTTCGAGATCAAAGTCAACTTCGAGATCAAAGTCAACTTCGAGATCAAACTCAACTTCGAGATCAAAGTCAACTTCGAGATCAAAGTCAACTTCGAGATCAAAGTGAACTTCGAGATCAAACTCAACTTCGAGATCAAAGTCAACTTCGAGATCAAACTCAACTTCGAGATCAAAGTCAACTTCGAGATCAAAGTCAACTTCGAGATCAAACTCAACTTCGAGATCAAAGTCAACTTCGAGATCAAAGTCAACTTCGAGATCAAACTCAACTTCGAGATCAAAGTCAACTTCGAGATCAAAGTCAACTTCGAGATCAAAGTGAACTTCGAGATCAAACTCAACTTCGAGATCAAAGTCAACTTCGAGATCAAACTCAACTTCGAGATCAAAGTCAACTTCGAGATCAAAGTCAACTTCGAGATCAAACTCAACTTCGAGATCAAAGTCAACTTCGAGATCAAAGTGAACTTCGAGATCAAAGTGAACTTCGAGGTCAAAGTGAACTTCGAGATCAAACTCAACTTCGAGATCAAAGTCAACTTCAAGATCAAAGTGAACTTCGAGATCAAACTCAACTTCGAGATCAAACTCAACTTCGAGATCAAACTATCCTTCGAGATCAAAGTCAACTTCGAGATCAAACTCAACTTCGAGATCAAACTATCCTTCGAGATCAAAGTCAACTTCGAGATCAAACTATCCTTCGAGATCAAAGTCAACTTCGAGATCAAACTCAACTTCGAGATCAAACTATCCTTCGAGATCAAAGTCAACTTCGAGATCAAAGTCAACTTCGAGATCAAAGTCAACTTCGAGATCAAAGTCAACTCCGAGATCAAACTCAACTTCGAGATAAAAGTCAACTTCAAGATCAAACTCAACTTCGAGATCAAACTCAACTTCGAGATCAAACTCAACTTCGAGATCAAACTCAACTTCGAGATCAAACTCAACTTCGAGATCAAAGTCAACTTCGAGATCAAACTATCCTTCGAGATCAAAGTCAACTTCGAGATCAAACTCAACTTCGAGATCAAACTATCCTTCGAGATCAAAGTCAACTTCGAGATCAAACTATCCTTCGAGATCAAAGTCAACTTCGAGATCAAACTCAACTTCGAGATCAAACTATCCTTCGAGATCAAAGTCAACTTCGAGATCGAAGTCAACTTCGAGATCAAACTCAACTTCGAGATCAAACTCAACTTCGAGATCAAAGTCAACTTCGAGATCAAAGTCAACTTCGAGATCAAAGTCAACTCCGAGATCAAACTCAACTTCGAGATAAAAGTCAACTTCAAGATCAAACTCAACTTCGAGATCAAACTCAACTTCGAGATCAAACTCAACTTCGAGATCAAACTCAACTTCGAGATCAAAGTCAACTTCGAGATCAAACTCAACTTCCAGATAAAAGTCAACTTCCCCCTGAAGACCCCCGGACTACGTACGGCGGAAGGACAAAAAAATGTATTGTAGATTTGGTTTCTAAACACTTTGAAACGTAGTCAACAAATTTTTAGGGAGTGTTAAAAAAAATTTCTGACCGGTTAGAAAGGTTCATTTCATAACGAAGATTACCTGACGGGTATTTTGTCAATAACAAGGAATAATTTCGTCAATAATAAGCTAGGGCGTACTTCAGAGCAATCGGATTACATCCGTTTTATCAAAATAATGTTTTTCGCTACTCTTAAAGAATTCGTATACTCAAGAAAATCGACAACATCCCCGATCAAGTGTCGACGATCTCAATATCTTGCCTCGATATTTATTCGGCGTCCCGTCGCATTTTGGCGTAGGCTGATCGACGGTGGACAACTCTTATACTTCAACTCCCAGGCCATAGGAAAAGCGACGAGGGCCTGAGCAAACAAAAACGGCAAACTTGGACCAACGGATGGCCTCTTGCAACGGCGTCTCATAAAGAAGATTTGTTTATGGCCGCTGCCCCGTCTCAACTCCCGAGTGGAACAAAGCGTTGTTTCGTGCGGTCACGTGACTTATCTAATCTGCGAGATTGCCAGCCCCTGCGCGGACAGAGAAAAAGAACGAAAACCCAAAAGATGAAGTTTGAGGGACCTGCGACTCCAAAAGATGGGAGGGAGATTTTGAATTCATCGCTGGAAAATATCCAGCCGTTGCGCTATCGTCTACAAGTGATCACTATGGGCCAAAGCTCGGTCGACAAATCATAGCTTGCAGTCGGACGGCAACGCAATCTTTTTGTTGTATCTTCACTCGAAGTGAATATTTCACGTGGCAGTCATGCAGCTAGTAAACAAAGGGAGAACATTGGTATAAACTACTCGCAACGAAGTATAGGTACGTACGCAGAACAGAATACTGAAGATGAATGGACTTTTTATAACCCAAAGATTAGGGTTACTATGTTAGGATTAACTGTTACAGTTGATCGCAATATTACACCGACTTGAATGCACCTACTTACTTTATCGACAGAAATCCGAATTTTAAAAAGTCAATATGAAACAATGAAATCACGTTTCATTATAAATCGTCATGAATTGAGTTTTCATAATGAAACGCCATAATATGAATTTGCATTAAAGAATGAGGTTCATTATTTGCCATGAAATGATGTTTTTGCACATCACAAGATTATGTTTTGCTTTGGTGCAGCATCACAAAATAATGTTATGTTATCGGCATCAAACAATTAATTTTCAAAATTTATACAATCAAGTTTTATTATACAGAAACATAAAATGATGTTTTATCATACAGAAACATAAATGATGTTTTATTATAAAAATTCATGAATTAATGATTAACTGTTTGATGTTTTGTAGCCGAAACTATGTATTCATTATGTCATAATGATTTGACATGTCACCTTGTCGAGTCAACTTCTCCTTATTGAAGTACTAGGTAAGTAAGTAAGTACTACTCCTTATTGAGGTACCTAGGTTAAAAATCGATGTTTTACCATAAACATCATGACAAATTTGTCATGATGACGTTTAAATAAAAAAATTCAGTCTCATCATGAAATAATGTCTCATTCCTAATCATCATGAGATGACGTATCACATCATAAGATGGGTATGATATTTCTTTCATCGCATCGCAAAAAGATTGTAAACATCAGGTATTAAACTCAATTTGTACAGAGACGGCAAATTATAGTGATACAGCTCGAACTGTATCCAGCAAGCGTCGGCGTATTTTTCCTCTCTGAATTGGCTGTATCAATCGATTGCCTCTTAACGAAGAACATTAAACTCGGGTATTGTTCATAAAAGCAATCATCCTATATAACAAGAGGTCAATGACTTTTATGGAGACTCATCCCGATAGTAACGTTGAGCTAATGACAGCGGCGCCGGCTTTTATTGTCCCGAACGTTTTATTGCTTCTGTAGTCGTCGGCCTATCGATGTAATTGGTCAACTTTTAAGAGGTAATTCCTACGTAACGTACACATTCTTCGGCCATTTGAAATTTCAAATGTTCAGTTCCACGGTCGAATTGTTTCGTACTGGAAGTTATCCTATTTTTGTTAGCTCGTGCGTTCAACGGAAGGCCATCAAACCGGGTGCTTTGGAGTTAACAACTATTGCCTGTATCGGCGAATGAGGATCGGAAAGTAACTAATAAATACAAGAGCTATTTCGGCGAAAGGAGAGTTTGAGGATCGAAGGCGCCATCGCTCGCCCGAGGAAAAATGTTTTAAATTCCATCCATAAAAGTGAATTGTGCTTTGTCTTCTGGGATGGTGGCTATTTCGCTTGTGATGGTCGATCCTAAAATGCGGCAATAAGTCCGCTCACAATGGTTTGACACAGAATCAGCTCCCGAAACCGCAGAGCCACTTTTGGAAGTGCAGTCGTCTCAGGTGTTTTTTGGTAACAGTTACAAATGTGTGCTTAGCCGACACAAAATGGTCGGAAGCCGTGAAGACCGCAAGAGTCTTAAGCCCGCATCAGACGTCAGACAGTGGCGAATTCTCAGGTACAAACAGGGCAAGCAGTACCAAGGAAATTCATTGCACAAGAACCATAGGCATGAGTAGTATGGTAGTTCTTGAGTAACGATTGGCAAGGTACTGCTTGCCCTGGTAGCCCTGTGAGACCCTGCCACTGACGTCAGACCGTTCTCAGGGCCCTGACAGGACAGACTGACGCATCCTTGCGAAGCGAGTGCAAGCGCGATAAAGCCAGAGCATCGAGGAGCGTGACGTAGTTACAATACTTCGCCAACCATTATTTCCAATTTTTTGAGACTCGTCATATCGCACATTTTTGGATAGCCTGAATCACGGCACAGTGAAAAAACGGCTCCAGAGGCTTCCGGTCGAACATAATATCGACGGCGAAGTGGTGAGATCTCGTATCTCCAATTTCGTACCTGCACGTGCACATTAGAGATGTCATGGAAATTCAATGTGGTTACATAGGGTACCATAGGAATAGTGGCGGTCTTAACAAAATGGAGATACGAGATCTCACCACTTCGCCGTCGATATGATACCTTAATTCGATCAAAAGTCCTCGATAATTCCGAAACCCAAAGCTTATGCCCATCGAAGTTGACACTAATGATCTATGGCCGTCACGAGAATACAACTATCTCCGGAGTTTGAATGCTGTACTGCCTAGCAAGGCATTCTTTAGATATCTCGAAGAAGGTACATTGTTTTACAATCCTATGCTCTTTTACTTTTCGAACACCTCAGCCTCTACTGATACTTTCATTATCACCTCGATCTCTACATCGAAACCTTCCGACCGTTGTTTCCTGGTTATATCGAGCATGGATCTAAGGGAAATCTTCACAGCATGTGCCGTTCCATCGTGTTCCGCGGATGTTTATTCCTCCATTCTTCCGGAATCTTATAGTCAACTCTATCTAAGGCTTTATCCAGGAAGCCTATTGTGCTAACGGTAGCTGAATTCGCAGCAATATATAATTATTTTACTTTCTTACGCCAGTTACACTCTTGCTTCACTAAATCGCAATGAGGAACATGCATGAAAAACGAAATCCATTTTTTCGCCAGAATGATGCTGTTTAGGATGCGAAAATGATGTAGTGATGGTCTACAACGAAAAAACAACATTTTTCCGGGTGAAAAACGCTAATGAAAAGTGCCCTTTTGAATGTGGCGGTTAACCGTATGACGTCACTGTGCGGACGCGACTGCACGTAGTTTCTTAACGTAACGGCCAAAAATCCGTTATCTCCGTCCTAGCACAGCATCCACACATGAACTCGGATGAGGTTGCACTGGTGTTCACGGGAAGATGACACACACTGTGTAACTTTGAGGCTGGCCATTTTCCCGCTCGACTTCAAATCTGCGATTTTCACTAAGCCTCCCTCCTCTTTTAATTACCTCTTTTCCGAACCGTCATCCACCATAACACCATTTTCGAAGCCTAACAAGGAATATTATGGCGAAAAAACAGTTTATTTTTTTTCATGCATGTTCCTCATTCAACCACATATGGGTAAAATTCGTAAACCAATTGATGATTGGGAATAATGAACGGATACAGCGCTGATTAGTAAGAATTCCAAATTGCCTATTTTCAAACGTCTGTAACCTGGCAACCAATCAGCCTATTGAGTTACGGTTGGGCTCAAATTGTCACAAATTTATTGTCCATCAAAAACATTTATTATTTTGTTCGACGAAAAATAAGTGGTTTGAAAGCTGGAGAGCGAAAACTGAAAAAAAGATTTTAAAAAGTCGCGGTTTTTCGAGGGATACAATTTTTTTCACAACTTTTTGGAAATTGCAAACTTGTGTATTTTAGTACCTACCCTAATACCCTGAACCACATACCTAACCTACTAAGGTACCTCCACCATTTAGTCGATTCATAATAATAATAATAATAATGTGAGTGGATTATGGTGAGTAGCTCCAACCGGTGTCCAATTTCTTTCAAAATTATCAAGTTCCTTACTCATTTTCGTTTACCTCGAACTTATGATGTCACCAGACTCTGAATTACGATCGGACTTAATTCCGACCTTGTCACAGGTCCATTTGCATATAAGCTCTCTACTTGGGTCGCTTAGGCAACCGATGATTCACAAAGGGCTCGGAAACCGCGGTGGTTTACGAGATACACGAAGCTGGCGAAGTAACGCGAAGAGGAGGCCTATGTTTCTAGTGCCTGGGCCCAGACAGTGGACACGGTCACCCAGTTCCGGGAAGGACACCGGCGGGGCTTCTCCCGGCAATCGATAAGAGGATTCAGTTTATGGGCGACTGAGAACAGTGGAGCGGACGTATAAACATGGCAAGATCAAGGATATTCACCGTTTCCCAGGCCACCTTGCGCATGATTTTGCAATTTTCCTAAGAACGGAATTCCGTGCTCTGCTGACTAATTTTTGGCGTCGTCTTCCGGAGTTCTCTCACGAACCGAAGAGGTGTTCAAAAGTTTCAGCACTTGGCCGGTGTGAAAATGTATTATTAAACTATGAGGCGAATTGATGAAGCGGCCCTGCATATTCGGCCTAGC
The DNA here is from genome assembly GCA_036186465.1 of Nesidiocoris tenuis. Lineage (NCBI taxonomy): Eukaryota > Metazoa > Arthropoda > Insecta > Hemiptera > Miridae > Nesidiocoris > Nesidiocoris tenuis. The sequence goes on from AP028920.1 coordinate 11,061,883, forward strand.
AGTCCTGTGGCCTATTCCGTAAATTTGAAGTAATATTATGTCTTGGTAGACGCTATCGACCCATCACTCAAATTTTGATATGTTGTCATTAGATTTGCCATGGCAAGTCGATATCGACTTCCAAGGACTGTCTTGAGTCCATAGAATTGACCCCCAGGACCTGCCCTTCCCTGGTTGCTAACCCCCAAGCAAATTCAGCCCATGCGATTTGGGGTCGTTGGCAATTTGCACGGGACTAGTCCGGGACTGCCTGTCCGACAAACCCTAAGTAGGTACATTGGAGAAGAAAGATAAAAAACGACTCATGTCTTCTGGTGCGTAAAGAGTTTTCTCTGTTTTTACCCCCCAGCCAAAAACCGGATCCGGGCGCCTGCACAGCCAAGAGATGCCTTCCTCTTTCAAGGTCTCTGGAAAATAAAACTTGCGGTTGGTATGCAGTAGATTCGGTTTTCCCTTCCTGAGAGCATGCGCTGGTATTCCAGGGCCCTGACTATTTATCATTCGTCGAGTGTTTTACTGGTTAGGCACATCCGCACTAGAAAAAAAATCTCGGCGGAGGATTTAGGTTTGGACACCGGCCAAAGACTTTTCTTTACTCGGTGATTTCACTGTTTGCCTTCGTTGTTTTACAGGAAGAGTTTCCGAAACAATGCAGGATTATTTAAAAATATATCCACCGTTTTAGGCAGGTGTATTTCTCATCTATGCACCACTGGTTTTATGAATTTATTTTAAAAAAAAAGGTAATTAATAATTAATATCATTAAAGAGGAGAAGACTCCGGTGACATCTATCTGATAATCTGAAGTGGTCAGAGGATTCCATGAGCTCTCCGGTTTTTAAGTTTCGAAAACGAACCGTTCCCAGGACCAGGTCGTCGGCTGACTCAATTTCAATTCTCTGAAAAGCGTCGTCCGCTGAACTAACCTTTGACAAATATTTTACTGGAACTATTGCCATTATTTCCTATCTTATCTGGTTTACTCGTTTGCATACGATATTAGTCCCTTGTCGGAGCTGGTGGACCCATTTTTCCTGTCCCATGCGGATGTCCCACCTCGGATGACGCACGTTTCTTGCGATTTTTGAGACTCATTCCTTCTCCTGGGATTTCTTCGTAAGGTCCAAGCCGAAACCTATAATAAACAAATTTAAAAAATGTCGAACAGTTTCAGAAAGAACATTTTTGACAATATTGAATTTTTGGAAAAATTTTAAGCCCTTCTAATAAAGTTTTTTTTAAAGGTTTTTAAAATTTTTCTACAAAATTTTTTAAAAATGTTTATTCTTATGTTTAGAAAGATTTCTTGTAACCATTTTTGAAAAGTTTATTCATAACCTTTTAGAAAAATTTCTTCAAACCCTTTTTTAAACGTTTCTTAAAAACCTTCTTAAAAAGTTTGAGTTTATTCAAAACCTATTCAAAAAGTTTCTTCAAAACCTTTTTGTAACGGCTCTTCAAAAAATTTAGCTTTTTGTTTGCTGTAATGTAACACCTAACTAATTGACTAATGGGAGCCGAAAATATTGCGATAAAACAGGTTGCTCACGTATTCCTACTTTCTTTGCTCTTTTTCAGCTTATTTTTGAGGATAATAGTTTCAAAACTCAGCGCAGCAATAGGAAAACAATATCGCGAACTCAAGCTATTTTCAACCTCTGCCAGCCACTGGAAAGGACCGCGGGAGACATCATGAAAACTACGTTTCTTTTCCCCTTTACGTATTCATGTTGCGCCCTCCAATAAAAACCCTTCAAGCTTTTCCTGGGGAGATGCCTAGGCACTAAAAGGAGCTTTGAACCATTATACAGATCTGCGCCAAGCCCTTAAATCCTTTTACCGCCATTGAGGCCATAAATATTTATGCGTCACTTGCCGTGTCCAAGTATTGGTATTTATGTAGTACCTGCTCTTGAATTTTTTATAGCGCTTTATCAACCCCCCTCATCGTACGTGCATCGGATGGCTGGTAATAGTGGAAAATTAGGTACCCAACGGGCACGAAATATGAGAACATTAGCAAGCATGAAAATGTCCGGATTTTAAAACTGTGCAAACGTGTTGGTTTTGCCAAGGAGAGGATGTTTTGAGGGAAAAATTACATCTGGGGAGCCCCATATGATTTTTATACTTTATTTTGATAGTTTAACAATTTGCGTGCTACTACTGGTTGGTATTACTAAAATCAGTTCACTCCTCATCACTCGTTTATCTTCGAAAATCAAACCCAATCTAAAAAATTCTGAGGAGATGAAACCTTTTCTCTTATATTCAGGATGAAAAGTGTGTACAGAATTTCGACGCCAAACTACAACTTTTCGTGCCAAGTTTTGCATTATGAATTTGAGAAACGTTTTGGTTATTCGTAACTCCATGGTGGACATTTTTAATCATAACGTTTTAACGAAATTTTTGTTATCAACAAATTTTTTTTTCCCAATTGACTTGATAACGAAAAGAAGCTTACTGATTGTAGGCGTTGAGTAATGTCCAACTTTCGTGTGGGCCTGTCAAGCCTATTGGTGTCGGGTGGTTGGTTGTGAATATGGTACATCCCTACGCATCGCCAACTTGACACTACATGGGAGATAACATTGTATTCCGTGCACCGGTGGTATCGTACGACTCACACTGTATGCACACGTGCACCCACGTGGGTCATCCTTCGACCTCGTACGTCCGCCTCACATCTGTATACCATTTCAGTTTTCGAAGGTCCTCTGAGTCATTCTTCCGATTTTGTGATCCAAACGCCCATCAAAAGAAAGAATAATTCAAAAGTGCAAAAAATTATAATATTATTGACACTTGAGTATGAAAATTTTATGCGAGAAAAGAATGAAATCGAATTTTGGTCCATCTAACTTTGCATTTACAGAGGGCCTACTTACAAAATGTCACCAATGCACATGTTGAAAAATTAGTCAGCCTTCAAACAAGTGATTCTGGATCTGGAGAAACGAAAAAAATAACATTACCTACCTATATTGGAACAGTATTGTAATTATTATATAAGCCTTGACCCTGATAGACGATAAAAATTATTATAATTATAAAAAATGACAAGTTATGGGTGGCATTGATCATCATCATCAATTAATCAGTCTTCAAACATTATGACAAATGATTCTGGATCTGGGGAAACGAAAAAGTAACATTACCTATCTATATTATAATATTTTTATAATTATTATAAGGATTACCCCTGATTGGCGATATAAATTATTATAACTATACCTAATAAGTGACAAGGTATGGGTGGCATTGCTCAACATCATCGTTGTTTCTATCACGATCATTTTATTACGACCATTGCTCAACATTTCATTTTATTTAATACATTATTGAAATACAGTCGGTTCAGCATTAGAAGAAATCAGAGATAATTCCTGTTTTCGACTAACCACGAGGTTTCCTTTCTCTCCCTCAAAGTTGAACGGCCTCTCGAAGACTATGAGGATTTTCATGAAACATACCGGTTTTATTTTTGGGCACAAACCTCGACAAAGACAACACGGGTAAGGAACGCATAAATCATTCCGTTTGCTCTCCGTAGGCGGCTCGGCCATGTATTCCACCCACGATTTTCGAAGAGAAAGCCCGGCATGTAATAATTAATACAGTTGGCGTCGAGTCAAAATGCCTTTTCGGATACAACATACTCTCGGCAAGTCTGTAATTCCGTTGAATCATTTCGTTACCTCTCTTTCTCCCCCTGAACTCGCCCTTTATATATCTCGAATCACGCAAAAGATTTTAGATACTTCGCAGCATTATGACATACAGTCGCAATATCACGCGACTCTCAAGATCCTCTTTGCCTTCAGCTTTAACTTCGAATTTTATATTTCGAAAACAATTATCCCGCCGACAGCTGTTTAGAATCGCTTTCCGAACATTTTGCCGTCGATTGTATAACGACGTTTATACTGTCGAAGGTAGAAAGTTCCAATCACCTGCTACATATCCCGGGTTGACACGGTATAAGTTTAGTCGTGTTGTAGGTGATAAAATAACGCCAAATAATCTCGCTTCGGAAAACAGTTTCTCGGAGGGCGAACCTCAGCGAGGTTTCATATTGAATCCTGTGCGCCAGTTGGAAGCCACACGTTTTTCGGTAAGGGTCCTGCCGTCGAATCCTCCTGATTTTGTATACAACATACGAGGAATCTACGTGACGTTTCAACAGACGGAACTTATAACTTTCGAATTCGTACTTTATTTTGGAACTTCGAAATAAACATGTTTCCGATAAAGTTGTGCTCACTCATCAATGAAATACTCTCATATTTGATGCGTGAAATTTTGACACAATTTGGTTGTATTTTGACTACTTTCGAGGGTGTTTGGGTCGAAAATATCAAAAAACTCACAATTCAAACTTCAAAATTCGCATAAAAACAAAATACGTCAAGTTTTCGGGTCATACAGAATATTAAAGTATTCTGAAAGGTATAACAAAGATTTTAAGACCAAGAACGCCCGAATCGGTTCATTCTTGTGGCCAGGAAAAAATAAAATAGAAAACACTAAAAGTGCTAATATACTGTGAGATATTCAAATTCCGGTTGAACAGGATGATAGGCCTTACTGAGACCACCATACCAGTTCAAGAAATTTGAACAAAGGAATTGAATTGAAAAAAAAAACAAATGAAACAAAAAAAAAATAAACACAAAAAAAAACAAAAAAAATAAAAAACAAAAAAAATAAAAACAAAACAAACAATTGAATTGAGGTTAAGACTTTCTTCTGGCAGAACCGTCTGATCTGCTAGAGCTAGAGTACAATTTTCGCAGATAAGATATCACAGATAAGATAAGATTTCACAGATAAGATATCATCTCCTTATAAAAGGCAAAAAGATCAATGATCAATGATGAATTATTCATGAACAATTTCATTAACCACCTGTTTCTAAACTAGATACATGCTCGAAAATCTGTCGATTAATATTTCTCCCCGCACCATAATAGGGTGCAAACGATTCCGCGATCTGCGTCATTATCACATTTACAGGTAGCATGAATTGAATGGTATGCCAACTGGTTAGAAAATCGAGCCGACTCCAAGGCAGCCGCGAGGCAGCCAATCTCGCAAAATGAGTATGATCGAAAGGCGTAAATGGATACGAAGATTGACCACGCCGTCTAAAACCGAGTGAGAACAGGTTTACATCCCACCCCACCGAAGTCGTACAATTGTGGGTTAATGCAGGAGGGAAGGCGTGCCGTGCAATGATACGATCGTCACAGACCGGGCATCAGAACCTTCTATTATTCGAAAGATTAAGATAGATCCACTGTAATTTCACAGATCGGAATCTTCTATGTAAATTGCCCATGCCGAAGGTGGGGGGACCGTTTGAACTTGAAAGGGACATAAATAGGCGGACACGGTCAAAGGGATTCGGTTTTCATCGGCGATAATAGTTAACCCCTGTCTTGGAACAGACAGTTCAGCGAAATGAGCGATAAAAAAAAGATTTTTCAGGAATTTTTCTGGATAATGAAATTAAAAATACCCCAAGAAACAGTTTTTTGGGTCTCTTGTAAAGTTGGGAAAACTGATTTACAGCATTTTGCCGCTTATGCGACGATATCAGATATCTTTTAAAGTCCAAGAAGCCAGTCCAAATTTTCAACTATTTCCAAATTAAATTTTAGTATTGTTTTTTTGTGCAATGCGACAAAATGATTAAAATTGAGGATATTGTGTGGGCAGAAGTTTTTGTGAGGATTCCAACGAGTTGAAAACGAATTATGTAGTCAAAGTAATGTTCGATTTATTAGAAATTGAGGAAATTTTAAAGAACTCAATAATGTCTCACTAAAACTGCAATACCTCCTGAACGGTTAAAGCTACCGCCGTGGCAATAGTTACATTCGATTCAGCATCAAAAAATCTATTGAAAATAATGCCTCACATGCATATAATATATCGACGATGAAACTGCAATACTGCCCAATTTAAAGCATCGTGTGTTTTGGGGGCGTCTGGGTTGTCTACTTCTCAAAACTTGGATTGGTGGCAACTTGGCAAATCACGCGTACATAGATTGCATGGCAAACGAATTGGGCAGTATTGATTCTACACCGTCGATATGCATATTATGCAACATATATGTTGCGCATTCCTGAGAAGCAGGAATTTTTCCCCACTTCAACAGCTGTTTTACTGGCCTTAAAATCAAGGTAGGGTTCTGTCGAGACGTTACGACCATCTAGATACGGGACCTGATTTTTGGTGAAAATTTCAAAAATTTACAACTCCCACTGAAAAACCCCGGAAGGCGAACGGCAGACGGCGTACGTCGGATGACGAAAAATTGTTATTGCAGATTCTGATTCCACACTTCTTGAAACGTAAATGGATTTTCATGGGTTGTTTAATAAAATGTCCCGCTCGGCTGCATATGTTTATTTTTTGAGAAAAATGAACCAAAATTGACCCCTTACGTTTGTAGATTTTCAATTGGAAATATTTGCAAATTGATTTTCGATCGAATATAATCCACTCTGAAGAATCTGTATGTATAAAGCTCCTCAAGCCGACTATAACTGTCAGGGCAGGACAAATAAATATCGGTTGAGCCGTCGACCGCCCGCGACGTTCGTAACGCACATACGATATGTCCGACGCGAACAATAAAATAAAACAAACCCGTTGCGGAATGGACAGCCGCTCGCTCACGTTCGGTTGACCGATTGTGCAACGGCAGATCAGCATTCGGTTTATCAACATTGTCCAATCGGTTATTTGATAAACGAACGAGACCGACGATTGGAAAGCCAGTTGATTATTATTCTTTCCATTGCCATTAATTTGCAATCCATCTTGGCAGAAGATTGCCCCATTTAATTCTATTATTTGCTCTCAATAAAAATGTACTTCATCTGACAATATCATGGATACAGGTAACTTCATGAGTAATTTTTGAATCCGCACATCACAATAATTGAAGTTTGAAGCATTCATGCGAGGCATAGGGAAGTTAATCCTCAAGGTGACCACAATTTGCCTATTTTTACGGGTGAATCCTCACAATCAACCCCTCAGTCCCAAAACCCTATGGAATAACACCACAAATTGCAATGACAATGCAGTAAGTATTGTGATCAATTGATTTGTATTCAAGAAACGCTTCCCCCAGACATTCTCGAATCATTCACTCTTCAGAGCAGACTTGGTTTATTAATGAACAATAACGTGATGAATGAACGGCAACTTGATGTTTAGGATAAACGAGCTCCAAGCTTGTAAAATTTTCCTAATGAACCATAAAACCTACCACACATGAGCCCAAATAGCCGGTACGAACTTAACAAGGCTCCGGTGGTTATATTTTAACGATACCCCGGCCACAGAGTGACTGATGTTATGGAGATAAGACGATAATCTAATCACTTTCGTGTGTTTGGAGCGGCATTGTAATTACAGGGTTTGTACGGCTCAAGTGTTTCAGCGTTGAGTTGGCCGAATATGGACAGGGGGGTCTGGTTTTAAAGATCTGAGATATGCTGGACGTCAACATGCCGGGCGATTTGAAACGTCGTTCGGCCAATACCTAATACAAAAACTTAAACAACGAACTCAACTCAAAAACACAACTCGTAAAGTCAACCCTGCACTCAACTTACAAACTGAGACCAACTCGGACTCAACTCCCACAGACTCAGAAACTGTACTCACAATGTCAATCCTAAAACTCAACTCTCAAGCTTAACTGTCAAACTAAACTCTACAACTCAACTCACACTAACCTCTCGAACTCAAATCACAAAGTCTACCCTAGAACTCAACACTCAAAATCAACTCTCAAACTGAAAACACAGACTCAACTATCGAACTAAACTTTCAAACTAAACTCACAAAGTCAACACAAAACTAAACTAAACTCTTAAACTCCACTCTCAAACTGAACTTTCAAACTAAACTCATAAGCTCAACTCACAAACTGAACTCTCAAACTGAACTTTCAAACTCAACCCACAAACTGAACTTTCAAACTGAACCCACAAACTGAACTCTCAAACTCAACCCACGAAATAATCTCAAAAACTCAACTTCTCAAACTAAACTATCAAACTAGACTTTCAAACTAAACTCTAAAACTCAACTCTCAAACTGAACTTCCAAACTAAACTCATAAGCTCAACTCATAAACTCAACTCTCAAACTGAACCCACAAACTGAACTTTCAAACTCAACCCACAAACCGAACTCTCAAACTAAACTCTCAAACTCAACCCACGAAATAATCTCAAAAACTCAACTTCTCAAACTAAACTATCAAACTAGACTTTCAAACTAAACTCTAAAACTCAACTCTCAAACTGAACTTCCAAACTAAACTCATAAGCTCAACTCATAAACTCAACTCTCAAACTGAACCCACAAACTGAACTCTCAAACCGAACCCTCAAGCTAAACTGTCAAATTAAACTTTCAAACTAAACTCTCAAGTTGAGTTTGAGTGTTTACTTTGTTTGTGAGTTGAGTTCGAGAGATGACTGTGAGTCGCGCTTCTAAGTTTAGTTTGAAAGTTGAGTTTAAGAGTTTATTTTGTGTGTTGACTTTGTGAGTTTAGTTTGAAAGTTTAGTTCGATAGTTGAGTCTGTGTTTTCAGTTTAGTCAGTGGGTTTACCTAGTTTGAGAAATGAGTTTGAGACTTTAGTTTGTGGGTTCAGTTTGAGATTCAAGTTTAGGAGTTGAGTTTGAGGGTTCGGTTTGGTAGGTGAGTTTGAGAGTCGAGTTCGACCTTGTTCAGTTTGAGTTCGACTTTGTGAGTTGAGTTTCTACGTTGAGTTTGTTTGACTTTGTGAGTCGCGCTTCTAAGTTCAGTTTGTGAGGTTATTCTGTGAGTTGAGGTTGAGAGTTCTTTTTGCTAGTTCAGTTCACGGGTTCAGTTTGAGAGTTGACGGTTGACTTAGTGAGTTTAGTTCGAGAGTTTAGTATGAGAGTTGACTTTGTGAGTTGAGTTTGTAAGTTGGGTTTGAGATTTAAGTTAGTGAGCTGAGTTTCTGAGTTGAGTTTGTTACTTGAGGTTGAAGGTTGAGTTTGTAAGTTGAGTTTGTGAATCGAATGTGACAGCTGAGTATCAGTTGGGTTTGTTGGAGTTTTCGGGTTTAGTTTGGGACTCGAGGTTGTAAGTGGTGTTTGTAGGTTAGGTTGGTGGGTTGAGTTGAAGAGTTGAGTTCGTAAGTTAAGAGTGAAGGTTGAGTTTAAGTTGATTTTGAGTTCAGTTTCTAATTTTAGTGGTTTTGGTAGGTTGTAAGTTGAGTTCAATATCAGTTTGAGTTGGAACTTTGTTTGCTGAGTTTTTAAGTTGAGTTTCAATTAAGTCCGATAACATTTCGAGATGGGCTTGAGTTGAGTTTGAATCAACCGTAAATGTTTGACATTACTGATTCAAGTGGCACCTATTTCGAAGATCATCTGCAAGTACTCACTTGTCTTCCGGATTGTCTGAAAGCTACTACGCTTCATTAAATGAAATTTTCATACATTGCGAATCGCGGCTTGCGATACACTTACATTCGATTAACATGTCACCAAGTGCATCTGGGGCTCGTCCTGAATAAAAAGTAACTCAAAACGAATTTCAATTCAGAGCCGTAGAAACAGTCAGGGCGGATGGATTTTCCTCACGGCCATCCAGCAAAAAGATGACGGCGAAAAGGCCGCCAGGCAAGAAAGTTTCAAGTGGAAGTTCACCCTCGGGAATATAATGGAATTGTTTAATTTGTTTTCGCACTTGTTGTGAAAAGCAACACGTGCTGTTTCTTTTTTTGAAAAGATGACCGACGCTCTTTCGCTGGAAGGAAAGTTTCGCCCGGAATGGTTTTGCCTTAGCCCAGAAAACTTTGGTATTTTAATAAACCACTCCCAACAAACGTTGTTTCACCTTCGAAATTTCTTTTCCGGATCGCAGCTTCACTTTCAATGAAATCTCAATCTTAATTAGCACGTCTTGGAATTTTTTCTTCAACTTTCTTAGGCATTGTCGAAATATTTTCACCTGAGATGGTTGGCGAGTGAAGTGAGAAAGTAAGTGGAAGTCCAGGCTGTAGTAAACTCAAGAAAAGTTGTTTTGGTCTTTTGAGGCTTACTTCGAGGGCAGCAGCTGTGTAATTATGGAACCAAAAATACTGTCATAATATGCGTTTTACCTATTTCGCCAAAATGGCGGTGGATAGAAAGCAGTTATCCATGTTGGCCAGACTGATCGACCAAATCAAATGACCCACACAGCTCGAACAGGCAGCTCATATTCGATTTTGCATTTTTACATTTTGATTGTCAATATTGTACATACTTATGGATCCTGCATAAGTTTAGGTACGTATTTTAGCAATTCAATTTATTCATGCTCAAAAACTACGCAGTCCTCTATAAACCCTAGGACCTACCATACGTTTTTGGTCCTTCGGACCGGGTACTACCAAATACCTTTGGATTTTCTTATTAGTTATAACAATTTTATATCAATATTTTTGCTGAATTAGGTACCTATGTAACTTGATTTGAGTTCGTCGCAGGATACAGCCAAGACGTGTATTTGTATTTGGAAACTTATTATATCTGTGCTTGTAAAATAGTCTCGTAAATTCACAGCCTTTGCTTATTACCTAGGTGCGTTACGCCATTACACCGAAGCGAGACACGCGCACGAGCTTTTTGTTCGCTCTAAGGTAGAGCGAGCCACATTCGCATGATTCGGGCGATAAACTGTTTATGAAGTCAGCTTTCCTGATAATACAACATCTCATTCTCCGAGTGTTTTTCATCATGTGTTTTTATTGCTCGTACCGAGCCGGTCTGCTTGTGAGACGAGATAAAACTCAGCACCAAATGGGCCGGGAAGAAGTTTGAAAATTTAATCAGGGATCCGTGCAGTCATGTTCCATTAAAGCGTTACTCGTCCGCGTTTTGAGGTCGGCCATATATCGAGTCAACGAGACGGAGAAAAAAGGTAAAATTTACCTGAATTATTTTCTCAACGGGTAATAAAGTCATTTGTTCTTGGCCGCTCTTAATGAAATTCAAATTCATTCCATGTGAAGAAAAAATTACACGCGCCAAAGTGAGTCAATGATTTTTACACAGGCTGTGGAGGTGGTGATTTATTTTTCCCTGTTGATAGCCGACACGGGCTTACAAGATCAAGATGTGGTTTTGGTGGTGAACCTCTGGCAAAAAGCTCATCTCCTTGTAACAGTCATTTCCCATACTAGTGAGAGAGAAACTCGATCATTTGGTGCAATGTCTATAGTGTTATTTAGGATAGGTACCTACTATTAAGCAAAGTTTGATTATCATGATAAAATGCTAGGTATTCAATTTCCTGTTCAAAGTCTGAGTTAAAAGTTAAGTCAATAAATTAAATTGTTCGTCATTGACTAAATTGAGCACGGGAAGTTGATTTTTCCCCAGAAATCAGTGGCTGTTCACCGAAGAAAGGTAACAACAAATAAGGTACCTTAGTCATCACCGACTGAATTTCATATCACAATGCACGTCTGACGTGCCACGTCATGTACATGAATGAGGATCCCATAACATGAATCTTTAACTATATTTTCCATGTTCACGTCATCACCTCGTAAGTTTTTCATTCGAGCCCTTGGAATCAAAAACAACGAAAACTCGGCTGAGAAATCAACTTCTGAGAGGGGAAACAAGATACGCCGAGTTGCTCGGCTCTAATTATGTTCTTACAAACGATGCCTGCCGAACTTCTGCAACGAATACTCGTTTAATTAGGTAGAGCGAATGGTTGAAAAATTCGTCGGAAAACATTCGTTAGGTACTGCACGTGCAAGAAGAGCGAAGTTGAAGCCAAGAGTTTATATATGGAACTTGTTGCGAGAAGTAGTTGAAAAGGAAAAGCCCCCAAGAGGGCTGTTATTGGGGAAACCTCAAGTGCGTGCTTCAGAACAACGGCCAACTTGGAATGATGCAGTGCACTTCGCCTTATTTCATGCTCGAGGAAAAACAAAAGTTTGATAGCGAAGCTGAATAATGAGCAGTTGAAAATGTTCTTCGAAAGTTTTAAACAAAGTCAAATTCCGATAAGTTTATTGGCAGTTTTGATGTAAAAACGTAGCACTAGTCTAGCATGCATGTGGATTCATTCACTTCATTCTTGGCAAGACATATTAGTAGGTTAGTAGGAAGATACTTGGATTCCGAAAATCGAAGGTAAACACCCATAGTAAGCAGGAAGTAAGCAGCCACTAACTTTTACAACTATATAAAAGGCGAAATTCCCTTCAACCCTGTTATTCGTGTTATAATTCGTGTACTCGATTATAAAGCCTGTGGGTATGAAGGTGTGAAATTCAATCACCGGTCGAAGTATCGGCGAAATGAAAAACACAAACCGACAAGACTTCCGGTCCCAGGATTCCTGGTTTTCATACACCATTCGAGTTAGTCATTTTCTCGGTACACGGCTTCGCTGTCCCAGATCGCCATTCGACTGTTAAACTCGCTTTTTTCGCTTTTCCGTGTTTACCTTTTTCGCAAACTCCCTTCTTTCAAAGTCGAGTTAGCATTTCCGACTCAAGAGACCTCTCAACACGAAGAGCAAACGCCGTTTAAAGCTCAAACTCCATGAAGTTTGCTCAAGACCCTCTTTTCCAGGACTTTTATTTTTTACTCTCCACTGCTCCGGGAAAGTTAATTCCGAATATGAGGTATTAGAGTATAATGCTGATTCCAGACCACAACCTCACGATTTGAGGTTTCAAGTTGGGGAGGCGCGTCATACATACCTAAGACGCTGGAATCTTCAAGGTGCAGCTCCAGTAAGGTAATTCAAAAATTTCCGCTAGCTGTGGGTTTCTCGTTTTGGCCAGAATGTAAAATGGAGTCCTATGCAATGCAATTTTTTTCACCCCTTACCACATGGATGGCCACACGTTTTCGGTGGTGTACCTACTCTCCGATGCGTCATTCGTTAATCGTCCTACAACATGATGCCAAAGGCATTTCAACATAATAGAAGGACATCAAATCTCAAGGAGGAGAATTTTCAAGGAAAACCTCGCCCTGCGCCAGCCGGGCATAACCTGTCCTCATATGCTTGTTCTTTCAAGAAAAAAGCGGTCAAGTCCTTGCAGAATCTTGAGGCACATGTCAGCTCGTAGAATTGCTCAAATTCACCTCGTACCACTTAAATGGCCACTCTGTCAGTGGTGTACCTACTCTCCGATATGTTACTTCGCAAATCGTCCAACAACATAATGCCAAAGGCATTCCAACGTGTCCTGCGGCATAAGAGAAGGACATAAATTCTTGAAGAGACTGGAGAAAGAGGATTTTCAAGGAAAACCTCGCCCGACGACAGCCGGGCACCACCTGTCATCATAATATGAGGACATTTTGGCCCTTGTTGTTTCAAGAAAAAAAAAGAAAAAGCTTGCAAGTCCTGGCAGAATGTTGAGGCACTCGACAGCAAGTAAAATTGCTCAAATTCACCCCGTACCACCTGGACGGCCACACGCTTTCGGTGGTTTACCTACTCTCCGATATGTCACTTGCCAATGGCATTCCAACATGTCCTGCGGCATAAGAGAAGGACATAAAATCTCGAAGAGACTGGAGAAAGAGAATTTTCAAGGAAGACCTCGCCCTACGCCAGCCGGGCACAACCTGTCCTCATATGCCCTTGTTCTTTCTCTTATCCGACCCGCAGCACCCCTACTCGGGGTTACATCGCCTCGCCTTATCTATAAACACTTTTGGAGGGCCGTGTCCGAGATCCAGTTAAGGCGCGAGTGGGCGCGTTTCCGACAATGAACGTCCCTCAGGAACATATTTCCAGGCCATCGTATCGGCCTTGTTCTTCATTAGCAGTCGTGTTTACCGCCTTCCTCGCCTCGTCCGAATCGAATGATGCGGTGCCTTCTTTGTCAAAGGTGGAACGTTCACAAGTCCAGCCCCTAACAGACATGGACCTTTCTAACGAAGGCTGAGTTACTGGTCGTAACCGACACCACCCAGACAAACTTCCCAAGTTATCACTTGGTAAAGACCATACAACCCATTCTTCAGGGCGACGATATTTTATTTTGGTGAGCCAATTTATACATAAATATTCTGGAAGACGGACACCAAACTTTAACTCTTGGTCAATGCTAATAAGGGAGATTTTGGAGTTACGTGTCCCGATCACGTCAGCTAGTAAAAATTACGCAACTTACTTGATCCTCGAAATCAGAAAAATGAAATCAATTTGAAGGAAGTTATATAAAAGAAATGTTTTGTACCAAAAAAAGAAAATCGGTGGGCATTGTGTGTTATCTACTTTTTTGACTATCTGCAAACACAATTTGGCTCTCCACAGACGAATCGATCAAGGCTAACTATTCTTTAGTCCTTAAGATAATGATTGATAAGCTGATAACTATTATCTATGGGTCGGCCATTTTCGCTTACAAATTTACGTAGGTACTTGTGTCCGAAATCCAAGTCCGAAATGGGCCACTTGAAGTAACAACAAGGAAAACAGAAACCAAAGCAACAGTCATGCCAAAGTTTGGAAATCCAGGCAAAATTTGCTCTCCATGGGCTAAAATTAGTAGGACTAAAAATTAGGTACCTTTCTTAAATTTGAATCGGTAACCTCAATACAGCAATTTTGCTGTATACAGCTATACATAGCTGTACGAATGAAAAAGAAAGTTACCTCCCAGTCGAGGTTACCGATTCAAATTTAAGAAAGGTACCTATCCTGATTACTACACGTACGTTGGGATTTCTTGCAACTCTTAGATCAAAATCTACTAATCTAATCTACTATCTAATCTAATCGTGATGAACATAACGATATCAAGGTACGAATCGAGTTGAAGCTGCGTGTCCGAAAATTGGGTGCAAAACTCCCCTTTATCTGTTCAAAATTGTGTTTGTTCAAAATGAATGATCCAAATTAATTTTTCATATTTTTCGCACGGTGTTTTAAGGGCTTTTCTCCAAAGATTAGGGATTTACCCAACTCGTAAAGCCAGTAGGCTGAGTCCTATAGTGAAACGCATTGTATCCATTGTTTCGCAGGTTGCGTTTCATTGAATACATTCCCGACCAACAAATCACTGCAGGCGGTGACACCAAGACGTTGATTAACAATGTATTATTATAGTAAAGAAGGCCGCAACTTGGTAGGTTGTCCAGGGGGCGCCGGACCCTCACTCTTTCCCAAGTTGGTATAAGACTGGTAGCTCTTCGGGGCTCAGGAGCCAGGGACCTATTGACAGGCCAATGTCGCAATATACCAGTCCTTCCAGTAGATAAATTACAAGGCCCTCTCACCTTTTAAACCCTGGTAAACCCTACTTCTTCGCTACACATCGACGGACAAAATACGCTTACCATTCTTACAACGGGAAGGCGGTTCTTGCCCTTAGGCAATCCAGTAGGGCAACTTGAGGTACGTGGACCCCTGTGGTTACATAAACCGTTTAAAAAACAAATCGTTCATGCTGATTGGAGTTGAGGCGTGCTGGTGCGGTAGGTTGGCTCCCTAGTGCCTCCCGAACTACAACTCCGACCGGGTACACAAAACGTGTCCCACGATAGACAAGAAAACGAACTAACGTCCACGTTCTCATTTTCATTGTTACTCCAGAACCCAGCCCTCTAGCCCGTATCGGCTCATCCGGAATGTTCTAGGATCAACGAAATACCTTACGAACTTTGTACAGAATAATAATGAAATTGGTCCAACTTTTGGAATTTACAATACAGCAGCTATTCCAATAAAAAAGGTACCTACATTGCCATCAACGCCCAGACATCAATCGGATTCGGTTCTTCAGAATTTTGTGAGTAATATTTTGAAATCTGAAATCTAAAGTAACAATAACTTACATCAAACTATAAGTAGGTCCCTAACAAGCCGTCATGGGGCTGTAAAAGGAGATAAGTTATCGAAAATTCCGTACCTGACTCCTGCTTCTTGAGCCGAAATTATTTCGACAATGCTATAATAAGAGAGACATCATAATATGGTGAACGAGGTCCCTAAATCATCCTCAAATCTCCGAATTCCCTTTTTTCAACCACCACCTGAATGTTCAAACGTCGGATCCGTTTTTTACTTCAAGCCGACACTCGGACCGATCGAAAAACGAATACAACGGAAAATCCTCCTGACGGGAAACAAGTTGGCAGGTGTTGCCGCCAGAGGTGGTCCCACTCGTCCGACTAAGTTGGACTAGGAGTGTCGTGGAACAGACACTTCGTGTGCCTACAACAGTCAGGCAACAAGGGCTAGAGGTTGGAAAAGAATGCCAACTGTAATATAGTCAGAGCCCAACATCCGTGCTCAAGCTGCCAAATTAAACCAATTCACTTGGTCAGACGAAGAAATACCAATAGGAAGGTACCTGATTTTTAAAAACAGTTGGTCGTAGTCTAAAAAAAGTTCTGGTCAGCAAAAATATGGCCATGATGAATCTGTAAGTTTTACCTCCTGTAAACGGAAGTATTTTAATTGTCTTAAAATCGGCATTTGGAACGGGGCTTCAGCAAAAAAAAACATTTTGATTTTAGGCGAGTTTTAAAATTAGCATTTTGAATTTCTTCACATCTTTGATCTAAGCCGACTCCAAATTAGTCAAAATGTGATCAAATTGCGTGAAAAATGTACGTATCAAAATATCGACGGTCCCACAGTAACGCCCCGCATCGTCATTTTTGCCAAAAATGAGTTATGCGTATGGTTGGAAAGCTCTCTCCAGCACGGAGGCAATAAAATTTGAAGATCCATCGCAATTCCAATAGGATGTGCGCAATTCACGTATTAGATAACAACCTGTATTGTCATTGTGTCTGTAACAAGCTGTACTTTCAGCTATTTGGCATCGTTTACCGTTTCAGACGATGTGGCCTCGCATGTGCTTCAAATTTTACGGCAAGAGCGATTTTATTAGACTGCTTTTATAGTTTTTTAAGTTTTTTCATTCCTTGACAACCAGGGTTTTGGCTTTCCTGAAAAGTGACCAAAATGACAATACGGGGGTGTTGCTGTGGGACCGTCGATATGGAATTATTGCGTGTCTACGCACCACTGGTTTCATTCCAATGGACAAATTGACAATAGCGGCTGCGGCCTGTGCTATTCAAATTTGTAGAATGTATCCCATCGGCTGGTCTCCTACCGCACAATTACACATAGCACGTTTGCAGGCTCAAACGACACATAAAAGGAGTCAAGTATTTAAACAAGGTGCCTCTATCGGGTACGTGGGGCTTCGTTTGAATTGATCATTGATCAACCTGCGTCCTCCTCGTACTCGGGGATTCTCGACAAGCACGAACAATGTGAGCCCAAAGAGACTCGGCTCGCCGACGAAGGATTGGATGATCAGAAACTGTGATACCTCCCATTAATAGATCGCACAAAGCCGCTGTCCTCATTGTCCGCTTGCCAACGACATTTTCTCCCTCCGATGGTAAAAAGATTTTTTTTTCATTCTTCTCGGCCGCAACGGCAGACTGCGTTTCACGGTTGTGAATCGACGGCGATTCGAAATAATACGATGCCATCCAACTTGCGAAGTTATCGCTTCGTTCAATATATTGGCGAAAATATTGATACCATTCATGTAAAATAGACAGTCAATGTGAAATTTTTTCATAAAGATTTTTCATTTGTGAAGAGTCCAATCATGGTTTTCCTATTTCAAATTTCCTGATCCTGCATTCGATTTGTACTTCAGCTCTGGCTCCAAGCGACTCCTCTCCATGCTAGACTTGCAACATGTTCAAATCATGCCAATGCTTGATTGGTCATTCCTTTTTGCAGTCGAGGGCATGGGTCAGACCCATTTTATCATCATAGCGATCGCACCGTTGGGGTAGTATAGAGCATACCGAAAATGTGTCTTATTCTGTTCAATATTAATTGCAGCAGTTGGAGTCACCTATCTGATATTGATTTTCATCCTTCAGCCCTGAGCAGATGGAATGTCTACTCTTTAAGTACTCGAAAATCCTCTCAAAAATCAGCACTTGCGAAATGGATGCTTCTAAATAAGAATCAAGCACAATCGAACTACTCGATTTCGATAGTAAAGAAATCGTCAAAAAAACGTTCGACCCTTTCCAATGAATACACCGACCTGAAAAATTGTAAAGCTTTTGGCAATCGGCGAACTTTGAATCGTTTCAACCAAACTAACTTGATTGAATGTTGACCCACGGGCTCGACTGGCGAAAACGATCAATTAAAACTTTCCGCCGGCTGTATACCCGCGTATACCGACGCCTTGTAAAGCTTTGAATCCTTCTGCCGAATTGGGCTCAATTCAAAAGCGAAATCGGACCATACCTTCCTGACCGATCTCGATAGGCAACTTTGTGCGATAGCAAGTAAACAATTTGAAGCCAATCCCGACTTTCACGGAAAACTTTTTCGAATTGCTCTGTTTTGAAAACCTTCGTCGTTCTGATGTTTGCTTTCATCGGTCAAAAATAATAGGAGGCGCGACAGTTTGGTAGTTGTGGAAGGTGAGCTACACACAAAACCGTCAATTCGGCTTGATAGATTGAGCCCATTTGGTGAATATTTGGTGGTTATTTACACACTGGTTGATTAACGGGTCTTACTGACTCTTGAATCCCAATTTTGAGACCATTAGCGAGTTTAAAAGACTCAGGGCCGGTTTTTCAGTTCATTTAAAGCTAGATTTATCCAAGGACGTTTGCACTGCATTTCACCCAGGACATATTTTCATTGATGCTGAAAATTTCTTGGAAATTAGTTGATAAATCTAGCTCTATATAAATTTGAAAACCGGCCCTTGATATGGACGTTGGAAATTACCCTGGATGCCTATTCTGTAAACTGATCGATATGTCTTTGGAAGTCAATATCGATTTGCCATGGCAAATATTGACAACATAGGACGGTTTGTGAAATTAGTCGATAGCGACTGCCAAGACGTATTGCTTCAAATTTACAGAATAGACCCCCTGAAATAAGGAAAGCCGTTACGTTTGCCAACTTTTTCTCGACTTCGACTCAAATCGGGCGAGAAATTCCAACTCGGATCAAGCATGATGGGCGAACAATGGAGTAAAATACACAACCCACTCGCCAGAATAACGCGATTAATCAGTGTGATTGGCATCCTCGGCTCATCCTTCAGACTTACTCCGCCCTAAGAACTTGAGGGATCATGCTGAAGGGCTCAGATCTTCTTTGTTCTACGTTGATACGATCTACAGTGTTGGGCCCGAGTGGATATCCGAGATTCGTATCTTTGAACGCGGGGGTGTCAAAGGTCCTGCTCGCCCTATCATGGTCGATTTCCTTTGCACGTGGAGACGTTCAGGAGAATTAAGGGCTTACGTCCGAAAACCTTTTCTCGTTTTATTTTTTCACCCAAGACCAATCAGGAGTTGATGGGCGAAGAGTTAGAGGGAAAGTGTGATTGGTCGAGACGCATGGGTGGGCTATCTCTTGCTGCTGAATCAGGTAGACGTCACGTGCGTCACATTCAACGAGTACATCACACTCGAATGATTACGTCTATTAAGTTATCGTTGAAATCATGGCTATAACCTCATTCATTCATTTTTAGGGGGAAAATCGATTTTCCCGAAATTCAGGCCTACCACCACATGAATTGTCGGCTAGGGAATTCCAGTGATGAAATGAAGGTAGGTACCTTATTCCTTCTTGGAGAAAACTTGGCTGACATGGTCAACAACTTATAGGTATGCTTCGCAGAAATGCCATCGGATATTATTTAT
Source organism: Nesidiocoris tenuis (assembly GCA_036186465.1). Classification (NCBI taxonomy): domain Eukaryota; kingdom Metazoa; phylum Arthropoda; class Insecta; order Hemiptera; family Miridae; genus Nesidiocoris; species Nesidiocoris tenuis. The sequence continues at coordinate 11,081,651 of AP028920.1, forward strand.
ATTCTTATGTAACTCCATAAAATGCCGAGAACTACCGTAAGATATTTTCAAGGAGTAAACTGCTCCTCGCTTGAGGCCAAACATCTTGTGCAAGGTCAGGATCGTTACTTGCTGTAAGATATAGGATGTGTATAGAGGTTAGAGGAGCTCAAACCATCGAGATAAATATTTACGACTTTTTTGACACAGTATCGTCACAGACGCTTCAAAGAAAACCGTTTTACCTCAACTGTGTCGTCCAGCGATAGTGCCATTGAAAACGGCACTAAGGATTCAGACATTATGTGTTGTGTACTGAATCCTCCCCGTGTGTGTACATCTTTACCACATTTTTGATATTTTTGGCCTAAACACCCATAAAAGCAGTCAAAATATGATCAAATCGTGTCACACTTTTACGATTCAAAATATGGAAGTATTGTGTGTTGTCTACTCACCACTGGTTAGCAAGTAGTCACCGCTAAATAATAATAATTATTATTTTGTATTGAAAAATCGCCTGAAGAAGAACAAAAGGCTCCAAAACTGAGATTCAAGTTGAGAAAAAGGGACCCCCTCAAAAACCGTAATTGTAACCTCTATGCATCGTACCCTCTAGAAACATGATCGCCAAAACACCAAAATAACCACTCCATTTTAATTTTCCGCGACAACTCGCATAATTATCATTCGTGCTTAACTCGAGCTGACAACGATAGAATTCACGGGGTTGCGGGTAAGATGAAAGAACAAAAGAGTTGGCAAGAAAAGTAAGAGGGAATAAAGAGAAGTTTTTATTATTATGTTGATTCGTCGAAGAAGCTGAGCCGAGTTAGACCGCCAAACCCATCGCCACCACTGCTATCAACCGCTGGGACAAAAGAATCGGACTGAAAATGGAGAAAAAGAAGAGGAAAAACTAGGGCAAGAAAAAGGAACACGAAAGGACAAATGCTCAGCCTTATTTTTCGCCTTAAAATTGAATTCTTCCGCTAGGGGAAAGAGAATGAAGCGATAGTGATGGCCGAGGAATTGCAGAAAAATAAGAGAATGATTCTGTTCTAGATGGAAAGGGCCGTGGGCCAAAACTCAATAATGACAATAACTTTAGATTGGATGAAATTGGTGCTTTTAGGTACTCTATAATATAATTATTGATTGAGTTATTTAGGAAAATTTTTCTCGATACATCACTGACCAGTTCCATCCCTCGTGTGAAGCCACCTGCGTCACGCTCCCCCACAACAGACGCCAATACGTTTGCCAACATTTCGTCTAATGTGGCGAGAGGCCAGGCGTAGGATGGCTTTGATTCAGTGTAACAATACCGGCAGATGATTCCATCAATTGACCACCGAATTTCCATTGGATACTCACACTGCTCGCTTTGATATCCGTGGGGTGCGTGGGCGTCATCAGATCCCATTGTCGTCGAGGATATCCCGATAGCTGCTGCTGACTGGAGCGATTTCACATAAATTCCCGCCCGTCTACTCCTATTCAATCATAAACCAGCGATCAGCTGTCCACGCCTAGTTCCGCCTTTTAGAGGCCCCTTCGAGCGAGGGTACAAGATTGATGCGTGGGGCCAATACAATGAGAGTTTGGCCTAATGGGATTTTTCGAGCTAAACTTCAAACGAGGAATGCAGTTTCGAAGCATCTAGTGAGCATTGGTCATTGCAGCGAAATTCGTCATGCAGAAAATTTGGGATTTATTTTTAAGAGCAATTTAAGAAAATTAGAGTTTTTGTAAACTTCGTACTTCATGTCACTTAGTACGAGGTTAATAGTTCGTACGAAGTTATCACCTGGAAAATTTCAAAAACTTAAGCACGAAAAATAAATTTTCCCAAAAAAAGTCCGGATTTTTTTTTTTTGCTCGGAATTGGCAACTTTTATGGCCACAATTTCGTCTTCTAAGTTCTGTACGAATTTTTAGACTCGTGCACGAACTTTCTCCTCCTGATTCGTGCTCGGATTGTGCAAATTTCGTTGCACGAAGTTGTTGGCATAACGTAACCTAAGGTGGGTCCATTAATTCAGTTTATTAATCAAATACCACTATTCTCCGAATTAAATTTTCCATGGAAAAGGGAATTCATATCCACACATTTCCAAGAAACAACTTATTCGGAGAATGATTTTTATTTGACGAATAAACTTGATAAACAAAACAATTCAAACAAAATCAAATCCGAATTTTTTATTGATTGCTGAATGGGAGCTAGGAATTCTCATAGCATTTCTTGATTTGCCAAGCGACTACTCCGTACAAACTACTGATTATCCACTACGAAAAGGTAAAATGTACGAAGTTTTCAAAAACTCTGTTAGGTACCTTTTTTCCTGCAGACCTGTCGACCGTCATGTTAAACCGGAAAACCGACTAGTGCGAGTCATCGACCTCGGCAAAATCGGCCAAACTTTTGTCGACCCTTTAAAGAAAGCAATGAGACAGTTTCGTCCAGGTAGGATGCGATACGTCTCAGACCATTGTCAAATCGTTTGCGGTATTTGCGGTGGTTGGGAAAATGGGAGGGCGTTATTTTCTTTGAACGATTGAAACAGATTCGTCGCGGATGGCCGTATTGTGAAGACAATTATTTCTGACCTCACCCATGCCCGTAGGAAAACCTTGAAAATAAAAAATCCAGTTCGTCGAACCTGGAGGATGCCGTGGCCAATTTGAAACATTACCTGCTCGTACCAGGTTGTCCGGGAAAGGTTCAAATTGAATCTGCGGATTTTCGGCATTGTACGATAAACGGGAAACGAATTGGGACCACCCGGGAGAAGGCGATCTTACTAGAAGATTTTGAAAATTTTTTAAATTAAATTTTTTTTTTGAATATTTATTGTGTGCCTCTCAGCCTAATTTGGTTTATCTCAGTCTTTGCGGTCATGAATGAGAATTATTTTAAGGTAGCCAACTGATTTTCATGGTAAGATGAGCCCACTTGCCCCCAATACCCCGACGCACTTGCCCCAAGACCGAGGCAAGTGCGTATCTTGTAACCCTTCAGCTATTTCTCATTTTGCATGGAATTAAGAGCCTGAATTCAATAAACCCCGACCTATCCTGATTCGGAAATGTCTGGAGAACGTGATGGAATCGTCGGCGCGCCAAAATTCCGAATGAAATGGTAGAATCCCTGAGACAGATTTATGAAAAACAGGTCCGCACTTGCCCCCCTTTAAAGTCAAAACTGAGGAGGAGTTACATCGTGTGTTAGAAAAGTGAAATTCTAGTGATAGAGATAGAGCAAGAGGAGGAAGAGTCCTGCGTTAAAAGTGTAGCGGTGCCTACAATTGATTATTTATTTATTTTTGTGTTTTGAATAATTTCCAAAGTTTTAATTTTTGAATCCAACCAACTCAAAATTAATTTCGGTCGTTATAAAACAATAAAAATTCATTCTGGTCTAATTCTTCAAACGAGTCGATTCAATTGCGAATTATCACAAGTCCAAGTACCGAGACTCCGCAATCAAGTCTGAATACAGAGTCACCCACAACTGGTGACCCCGACGTGATATTTGAAGAACGCATACCTAAATTGAGAATGAGTCATTCTGGAGAAGGAACAACAGGTACTTCCGCTGCGGCTCAAACCAAAGCAGTACACTTCATACCTCCACCTTTTTGGAAAGCCAATGTTCCAATATGGTTTGGCCAGGTTGAAGCACAATTCCGGATGAAAGGCATCAATGACGATGGCGATCGTTTTGACTGTGTAATCGGTGCAATAGACTCATCGGTCTTAGCACAAGTCGGTGATCTAATCACGAATCCTCCGGCGTTGAACAAATACGACACACTCAAAACCCGTCTAATCGGATGTTTCTCCGACTCGGAAGAAAAGAAACTCCAAAAGCTACTTCAAGAGACCAAACTCGGTGACCAGAGACCAAGCCATTTGCTCAGAGAAATGCGGGAATTAGCGAACAATCGGGTAAGCGAAGAAATCCTCAAAACTCTTTGGCTCCAACGACTTCCGGCAAACGTCCAAGGCATACTCTCGGTAAGCGCTGATCCTAACTTGGCTACTCTTGCCATTCTGGCAGACAAAATTTTAGAAGTCACCGAAACAAAGTCGAATTCTATATCTGCTGTAAACTGTCGCGAACCACAAGACGATCGGTACAACGATTTAGTCGATAAAATCGATGCTCTTGCTCGTAAATTTGAGAACTGGACAGGTACATGCAACAGACAGCATAGATCAAGATCTCATTCAACGGAACGTGTACGTACTCGATCTCGTTCACGTCCTAAGTTCGTACAGAAAAAGATTGATGATAGTACTTGGGAATGTAAGTACCATTACAAGTTCGGACCTAAGGCCAGAAAATGTGAATCACCTTGCAGGTACGCGAACAAGGCAACGCAGCCGGAAAACTAGAAAGCAGGGCGCTATCGGCGACGAGTAGCCCTGATCATAAAGGTACCAGTCGCCTTTTTCTTAAAGATAAGAGCACACGGTACTATTTTCTAGTTGACACAGGTGCTGACGTCTCTGTTATACCAGCAAATTCGGGGGATAAACGAAAAGCTTCTTCGTATCAGTTATTTGCAGCCAACGGATCTAGCATTTCTACACACGGCGTCAAAATTCTATCAATCGATTTAGGACTTAGACGAAGTTTCAGTTGGCCTTTCGTAGTAGCATCCGTCTCAAAACCTATCATAGGCGCAGACTTCTTAGCGCATTTTGGTTTGTGCGTAGATTTGAAAAACCGCTGTTTACGCGATCCATTGACCACGCTTTCTTCCAAAGGTGATCTTCAAGTATGCGACGCTCCAACGCTGACAACTATACGAGAGACCACAGTTTATCATTCTTTGCTAGCTGAATACAAGGATCTTACGAAACCGTCATTCCTCAACAAGACCCCAGCGCACAATGTAGTCCATCACATCATCACCAAAGGACCACCTGTTGTTTCTCGATTCCGTCGATTAGATCCTGCCAAGTACGCCATTGCCAAAAAAGAATTTGATTTCATGGTTCAGCAGGGTATTTGTCGACCTTCGAAAAGCTCCTGGGCCACTCCGTTGCACATGGTCCCTAAGAAGACAGGAGATTGGCGTCCGTGCGGCGACTACCGTGCATTAAACGCCGTCACTGAACCTGACCGCTACCCGTTACCAAACATCAAGGATCTAGTACATGGTTTACATGGTAAAACCATTTTTTCTAAGATCGATCTGCTGAAGGCGTATCACCAAATTCCCGTAGCTCCCGAAGACATTAGCAAAACCGCAATAATTACTCCATTTGGGTTATTCGAATTTCCGCAAATGACGTTTGGGTTGTGCAATGCCGCTCAAACCTTCCAGAGGTTTATCAACGAAGTCACGAGAGGATTAGACAACGTACGAGCGTACATCGACGATTGTTTAGTGGCTAGTTCATCGGTCGAAGAACATCTGAATGATCTTCGGACACTTTTCGAACGTTTCAGGGCCTACGGAATCGTCATAAACGCAGCTAAATGCGAATTCGGAGTAAGTCAAATCGAATTCTTGGGACACCTAGTGACTCAAGATGGTGTTAAACCACTTCCTACTCAGGTCGAGAAAATCCTAAGCTTTGAAAAACCTAAAGATGTTAAAAGCCTTCGGCGATACTTAGGCATGCTAAATTTTTATCGAAGTTTCATTCCACAGGCTGCCGCGATTTTAGCAGACCTAAACGGCTTTTTGAAAGGCTACCCTGGAAAACAGAACGCTGTAATTAGTTGGACCAGTGAAGGATCAGACGCATTTCAGAAAAGCAAAGAAGCACTTGCTGCTGCCACGTTGCTACATTATCCTCGCCCGGATACTGAATTGTCGTTGATGGTTGACGCTTCAGAGCAAGCGATTGGTGGAAGCGTTCAACAAAAAGTTCAAGGGTCCTGGCAACCCCTTGGGTTTTTCTCACGTAAGTTGAGTGAAACAGAACGCAAGTATAGTGCTTACGACCGAGAACTGCTAGCAGCCTACGCTAGCATTAAACATTTCAAACATCTTCTCGAAGGACGCGTTTTCACACTCTACACGGACCACAAACCACTTACATACGCTCTGAACCAAAAACTGGACAAAGCATCTCCTCGACAGGCAAGCCAACTCAGTTATATTGCACAATTCACCACAGACATACAACATATATCTGGTAAAGATAATGTTGTCGCAGATTGCATGTCCAGGATAGAGGCAGTGAACCGTACACAACCACTTGACTACACACAAATTGCACGAGAGCAGAGAGAAGATGACTTACCTATTTCTTCAGATGGTAATACACTTCGCTGGAAACGAATCCGGTTAGCAGACGCAAGTATACCGATTTTTTGCGATGTGTCTACAGATTTTGTCCGACCATACATTCCGGCCCAATTTCGACGCCAAGCCTTCGACAATGTGCATGGGTTGTCTCATCCTGGTCGAAGGGCCACTCATCGGCTCCTGCGAGAAAAGTTTGTTTGGCCTTCGATGGCCAGCGACTGCGCTCAGTGGGTTCGGTCGTGTATCGATTGTCAACGTAACAAGGTTACAAGACACACGCACAGCGCGATCGGTGAGTTCATACCTCCTAAGGATCGATTCGAACATCTGCACTTGGATCTAGTCGGTCCATTGGTTTCCTCGCAAGGATGTACCTATGCGATGACCTGTGTCGACAGATTCACTAGATGGCCTGAAGTAATTCCGCTGCCCGACAGTGGAGCTGAAACGGTAGCTCAAGCCTTCTGCTTCCACTGGGTAGCTAGATTCGGAGTACCACATACGATTACGACGGACAGAGGCAGACAATTTGAAAGTTCACTTTTCAGGGAGTTGACAAACATACTCGGAACGGCACACAATTTCACATCGGCATACAACCCAAAGGCAAACGGCATGGTCGAACGCCTACACCGCCAGTTGAAAGCTTCCATACGCTGCCATAATACAGAAAGGTGGGTTGATGTCCTTCCGATCGTCCTCCTCGGTCTGCGGTCCTCCCTGAAAGAAGATCTTGGTTGTACCCCTGCAGAGTTAGTCTACGGCTCCAGTCTGAAATTACCTGGTGATTTCTTTGAAGACCGTCCCGTTTCGACGCTTTCACACGCGTTCCTGGACAAACTCAAGTCGACAATGGATACGCTCAAGCCGCAACCGATTCGATGGCACTCAAACACGGCAGTGTTCGTACACCCAGATTTGAAATCAGCCTCTCACGTTTTTGTCCGGCATGGGCCTCTACGGAAACCTTTACAACCAATCTACGACGGACCCTTCCTAGTCAAGAGGAGATTGGACAAGACGTTCGACGTAATAATCAAAGGCAAGGAACAGAACATCTCAATCGACAGATTAAAACCAGCCTTCGTCGCACAAGAAGAGCCAAGCGTCTCAGCTTCGGAACGGCTTGACAATCACACCGATCAAGACTCACCTCGAACATCGAGAACTTCACAACACGGAATTCACACCGATCAAGACTCACCTCGAACATCGAGAACTCCACAACACGGGATTCAAGAACCGGCACTCTCTACACATCGCTCATCGATACAAGAACCACAATCTACCACTTCTACAGAAACAAATTTGACTCCACGATCACATAGAAACACGACGACAACCGAAAATCTGATACAACACCCTCCAGCCACGATCGACAACAATGATGGAAATCAACAACACACAGAAAACAGAAATGATCCATCAACCCCTGTCAGACGTACGAGGTCAGGAAGAGTCGTACGATTCCCAGCTCGATTCAAAGACTACGTTCTTTATTAGGAGGGGGGTGATTGTAGCGGTGCCTACAATTGATTATTTATTTATTTTTGTGTTTTGAATAATTTCCAAAGTTTTAATTTTTGAATCCAACCAACTCAAAATTAATTTCGGTCGTTATAAAACAATAAAAATTCATTCTGGTCTAATTCTTCAAACGAGTCGATTCAATTGCGAATTATCACAAGTCCAAGTACCGAGACTCCGCAATCAAGTCTGAATACAGAGTCACCCACAAAAGTATGGTCATTGAAGTTGAGCAGGAGCCGTGGTACGTTTTATTGATCTCCTGTACAATTTTCTTAAGTGAACATGTTCAGTTTTGAAAGACACCTTCTCAACTTTTCATTCCAGGACTAATTGTCATCCCTGCCCGTTGTTGGAGGTAGTTCGAATCAGTGTACTGCCTCTTGAGCCACTAACGTATGCAACAAGTTACTCCAGCTGACGTGGCAACCGAATCAACTTCCTCCCTCCTTCACTTTCCCTTTATCCGACCTGGAACCACAACTTTATCCCATCTCCGACGCCTTATAAGCGAATTAAATTTTCAAACCATTTGCGCAGAGCAAACACTCTCTTATTATGCGCATCCTTTATTGGGACATTAGCTATGCAAGCAGTCGAATGTTGCCCTTGTAAGGTTCCAGAAGGCCTTAGAAAACGAATAAATATTCATTTCTATGAATAAATATAAACGTATTGAGCTGAGGTATTGCATTCCGCTCGGCGCCTTTAAGTTAAAATGGGTATCTTTCTTCAGACGCAATCAATAAAGACGCCGACGGAGTGGTGACGTCTCAATTAAGGGAACTCAAAATTTACGGTAGGTATTCATGAAATTCAGCCTACAGCCTACGTAGACAGAGCGTTAACGACAGCTATAAAATATGGTTTTCGTAATGTACATTTGAGTCGTACGTGGAATAACAATTCTTTAATTCAATTCCCCGCCTATAATTTATTTGAAAGGTAACTTAACTGCAGGATTGTACCAACAATCTCAAAGCTCCCTCAAACCACAAATGGCAGGGTCGTATTTTACAATAATCATGAAATTGTTCGTTCAATGATTCATTTACCTGCTCAAATAAAACCAGAAAAGTCCGCATTTTGTCAAGGATGTCATCCGGAATTCTTTCCGCATTTACTCTCATGGAACCTTGTTACACAGGTGTTTCTTACATCCAATGCGAGTTCTTCGACCTTTTAACACCGAAGGTCCAGGTAACTAAATTTACAAGGGTCCGAGGAGCGTAGCAGAAGTTAACACCCATTTTAACGACCCCCTACCCCGTACAAATGGAACACAAACCCTCGGATGTGACCGTGAAGACGAACAGAGTGCAATGACCGAACTTGAGTTAGGAAGTTGTGCGTTCCGAATTCGATTTTTCTCTTTGGAAGCGAAAGACGCCCTTTGTCTTCAAAGTGATAGGCTCCCAAGAGGCTAGTTTTGTTAGCTTTAAAAAAACCGAACTTATGACATAGGTAATTGTTCAGCAACAAAATAATGGCGGCTAGCAAATACTGTATGATTTTACAACAAATCGTCCATATAATGTTCAATTTTTTTTTTACAAAAACATCATTGTTTTTGAAGCAACTACTTTTTTGGCACTAAAATCCTCTGGAATTAACCGAGGCCCCTCGAATTTTGTGCCAACTTGAAGTCCTAGGGCCGGTTTATCAATTTTTTTAAAATCTAGATTTATCCAAGGATGCCTGCACTACATTTTACCTAGGACATAATATTATCATGTCCTATTAACTGGGTATTATTTTCTTTGAATGACGTTTTTTGGGAAAAAGTTAATGCAATCGTCCTTGGATAAATTTAGCTTTAAATAAATTAATAAACCTACCTCGATGTTGGTTCTTTATTACGCTAATTAGTTATTAATATATCTGATATATTATCTAATTGAATATTAATTACTTATAATTAGAACTAATCTAATATTAATTAATTAATTATATTAATATTTTGTTAGCAAAAAAAAATACTTCTTCCTCTCAATATTTGAAAAAAAAAATTTTTTACAAAAAATCGTTTTAAACAATGTAACAAAATAATTTCATTCCTCCATCGTGAAAACAAATTCTTAAATAGGCATTACTTAGAGTTTCCCGAACTTTTTCGAATCTTCGACGTCTTAATTTTTCTCCTCTCGAAGATTTGATAGAGCTTTACCCATCCCTGCGTTTTTTTCGGTTCGACTCAAAACGAAACAATGGAACGTTTTTCATCCGTATTTTTTCCCTACATCTTATCTCGATTATGGGGTTTTTTCTCCTCTGAGAAACGCGATCCGGGAAGGGGGATTTAGGCCTACGGGCACCGCCCTGAGTTATGTGACATTGTGAGCCTGCACAGGGTGGGCGGACAGTGGATGCCTCCGTCTATTATAAGTGGCCGCTGTGAGGGAGTGGTATAGGTTCATTGTTGTACCATAAGTGACGAACTCAAAACTCATGGATACTCAATCAGGAGCCTTTTTTAGCTCATTTTCAACAATTCTTGTTCTATTACATTTTTTGTGGGAGCAAGGAAAAGTACTCTATTTTAGCTTCGAAGATTTTTTCGTGTTTCCGACTTGAGTTGTAGTAAAACGGCCATAAGCCAATCAGATTTTGAAGTAATTACAAAAATGAGGGCGCCGTTGAAAAGCCCGTTAAATTTGCTATAATTTGACGTTCTTTGCAGCTATCGAACAATGAGTTAGCAGAGCATAAAATATGGTTAAAGTCGAGAAATAATCCATTTTCAAAAATTTTCATTTTTTCAACTTATGTTTAGGACTAGAAATCACTGGAAAAACCCCGCGTGCGTGCCGCTCATAACTGGCCCAAAATGTCAGCTTCACGGCGGTATAGTCATTTTTGCAATTACCTAGCTTATTACCTGAGATATCAACGTTAGAAACCGAAAAACGTGTTTTTTTCGCTGAAATATTAGTTTGTGAGCACGTCTGGACGTCTCGAGTTTTTGAAAATTTTCAAGCTCGATTTACAAAAATTGTAGGTAGCGATTGAGCATTTTTTATAGGGCATGTTATCAGCTCAAAATAAATTAATTCTGGTTTTGAGTTTCGTGGTTCGAATAGTAGCATCACTTGAAGTGCGGCTGTTCTATGTCAATTCCGGTAGCTTGGACGCACATTGCCGGAAGTGAGGCCTGCGGTAAGAAATCCTTCACACTCGTCCACGCCGGATGCGTCAGCTCACACCCTCAGACTATCGACTTCGAAACCACTTTTGAGTCTTTTCCCTTTAAGCTTCCCCATCTTCCACCAGAGACGCCAGGTGTGAAATGTCGCACCACTTGAAAGTCTGCCCTTCCTCAGTTGGAACGAAGTACAAATCTACTTCGGAAAGTATACAAATTGCAAACACATGTATACCGTAGAGGCTAGAAAAGTTTTTGGGATAAGTGTAGTCTTCCTATACGACCCATTTCCGACGGTGGTCTCGCACCTGTCATATTATTAGTCATATTATTCAAAAGTCGTGAGCCCGTCCTTGTGTGGCGGCGGGGCACGCCCAAGGCAACTTCGGTTGTCGTGCGAAAGGCCAACGCCTGGAACGACGGGCCACTTTACTCTCACTGACTTTTTTCACGTTTTTCTTTTGTAACTATATTAACTTTTTTTAATATATATATTTTTTTAATATAATATATTAATATATTATATTATATATTAATATTAATATATTATATTAGCCCCTTGGTTTTTGACTAATCGTGTATTGGGTCGTTCTCACAAATAGGCGTAAAAGTCCTACAGCAAAAATTCTCTAATCTGTAATATACGAGTAACATGTGTTATAAACAATAAAATCACGCATAATTCTTCTGGTGAAACGAAATTAGGACCGCCTACGAATGGACTTTACTGAGAAAATAATTGTTTTCTCTCCCGATGCAGTGTAGTAGCCGGCCAAAGATAGGACAGCCCCCAAGGGACTTCAGGCTAATGGAGTCTGACAGTAGGGACAGAGGGTCGTGCCAAATTTTACAAAGACAAGTAAAATAGTTTCAGACGTCTCTCTCATCTTCAGTTTCTGAGGCTTTATTTTGCAGCAAGGACAAATCCGACATGAAAAACATATTTCGTTGGCCACGATCAGTCGTAGCTTTGCTTCAAAATGTTCTCAATCCTAAATACATTTCTACGCAGCATATTCTCGGAATTCCGTTTCATGGCATGAAATAACGTATCGTATAAAAATCTTCAGAAGAAAAGGGGAAGGAAAGCAGAATAAAATTCCTACCTTCGCCGTAATAGTTTCCTGAACGCCCGATGCCGGCAAGGTACTGTCAGAAATCAAACATTAACTTGCTAACTGTTAGTCGTGTGTATGCTAAACGAGCATGGGTCCAGTCCCAGGCCTTCCCATCGCCTGGGATCAATTTATTCATCGATTCGACCAGATGTCGCATAGTAATGGACAAGCGAGACGGCTAAATCACACTTCACACAAACGTCCCCATCCACGACAACTGCTCCGTCGTTATGTTCGTATCGGTTTCGGAACGGCAGCGAGACGCGGCGCTTCTTCGCTGCCGTATAAAATCGCCGCCGAGTTTGGAAAATGTTAACATTTCGAACTCTGTTTTGCGTAATAGAGGGACGGCCGAGAGACGTCTCCTTGATGATGAGGCATATTCATGCAATAATTTCAGCATTCGAAGACTTCCTCCTGAGAATATTTGAATTGCTTTCTTCATATTTCCGCAAGTGTAAACAAATGCTGGTAACTTTTTTCGAACATACTATCTTCCCATAGCGCACTCGAGAGAATTTTTTAGAGAATAACTCCGTTTTCAGAATTTTGCTAACTTAATTAGGGCCGCCCATATCCGTCATGTCGGCAAACCCATTTGGATGTTTGATGGCGGTCGGCAAGATCAATAAATTATTTATCTTTTCTACTGACGCTTTAAACTATTTTTAATTCTAGTTCTCAACAATTCCACGCCGAACTGGGGGATACTAAGCTTTGCGAGGCCAAAATCGGTTCAGCCGTTGTAGAGATACCGATAAATTTCGCTCATTTTGAGACGCCAGGTGGTGGCCGCTTTTGGAACTAAAACGAAGCAATTTAGCAGAGGGTTTGTTCCAGGAGCGTGAGTACAGGCATGAGGTAAACAGGCTTGACAGGCAACGACTCAGCAATAATTGCAGTCAAGGCAGTTGCATGACACTTGAGTAATTATTACTCAAGTGTCATGCAACTGCCTTAACTACGGAGTTGGATGACATACTTGTTAACCTTTTGCCCACACTCGCGGTCTTGGAACGAGCCCAGAAATATGCAATCATATCGACAGTGTAGAATCAGCACTGCCCAATCCTCAATCTATCGACGCGTAGTATGCCAAGTTGCCACCAATCCAAATTTTGAGAATTTGGCAACCCAGAAGCCCCTATCGATATGCAATCCTTATGCCATCCAGAACCTTCGGCATACCCTTCATGAGCTTCCGCAGCACCATTTGCGTAATTTTGGTAGCAGCTGTTGCCTCGACTCTTCGGTAAAGCGGACGTTCTTCCGCATCGCATAAACTTGGCATTGCATACCCCCTCGTTCTGTGGAAAGTGTTGGAATCTGTTTTGGGAAGTGACGTACTTTGACTGAGAGGCACTAGTTTTCACAGGAACCGATGCTGCGGAGCGTAAAGCGGGCCGACTCGGCGACAAAGTTAGTCGTACTAATTCCTCCGGCTAATCGTCACGTCTAATCCTCCTCTGGCGCTTCGTATCTTTCCTGAACTCGCAGTTCTACGAGAAAATTATGTCGGCACCGAGCGCACAACTATGGGCAGGCAGGAGAAACCCCGTCTTCGGTTCTAACACGCCCTTTTCGTGCAAGGCTTCAGATAAGTTAATTGCTCGAATGAAAAGCACCCTAGGAGATCCAACCTTGCCGTCAGTCGCTTCCCTTTCGCGTACCTGTCACCCTATTCCCTTACTTAATTTCATGAACTTGATTCATTCTGGTGGAAAAGGAACCCGACTCCCAGGAAGGAAGAACTTGGGGGGCGAGAAAGTCGAACGGTTGGTACAAAGCTCAAAGGTTTAACTTCGCCCCCGAACTGGGTCAAAAGGCTTCCTTAGACCTACCCTTTCGGCACTTCGGCAACCCTTACCTGCACTTATTCCCTGTCTCCTTCTGGCTGCTGATATCCCTTCGGTGGATATCATTACAGCGGATAATTCGTCCGAAGTTCATTCGGGCTGAAGTAATATCGTTGCTACGTCTTGGGTTGGCTCCTCTCGGGATCGGATACTTTTTAATTAGCCTTGCAGAAACGGTGGGTCTAAATCGCGAACCGTTCAGCCCCTATTGGCATAGCGGGGAAGAGTAAATCTTCTGGAAAATCCTTCAGATCGAATATTACGTCCAATCACTTTCGCATCTTGGAACCGATTCGTCCTGCTGGATGATCAACGATGAAGGATCTACGATCTGAGGATGCCTCGTAACTAGGTTATAACGTAGCTGATGGTGTACCGATTCCAAGAGGTGCAGGGAGAAGTTCTACGCATAAAAAATCGATTTCCAATTCGAAGTATTTTGCTTTGATTTGGGAATATCTCTGTTGAAATTGAAGGTAAAGGCAGTCAAAATCAGTAGGTCTGCTCGGAGAGGCAGTCCCGGATTACTCCAGGTCTATTCGCTGAAGACGCCAAGCCATTTGATTGGATGGTGGTTTGGAGAGGGGGTAGGTTTCTTGATACTCTTCGGCTACGGAAAATCCAGAAAGCCCCACGATGCTAATTTTTGTGAAGGCTGCCGAGGTCGTAAAAAACATTCGCCGTAGCGCCGACGTTTCTGCAAATCTCGAACGGCCAAAATCTGTACTCATAAATTCCGGGTGACTAACGCACGGACGGGAAACAGTTATTTGATTTAGGACGTCTCGGAACTCGGGTCCGGTACAGCCTTTGCTTTCGAGATCAATCTCGGTTCTCGCATATAAATCCAATTTTATCCGCCGTCGTCGAGCAGCATAAACTAAGGGAAAACCGTTCCCGGTCTGCCCGGTTTTGACGTTTTAATCCGGCCCTTAGTTGTTAAGGATGCAATTGAGACGATGTTAAATCAATTTTTAAGAAAGGCTTCACCCCTTACAGTCTTCCCAATAACCCAGCCAGCGTTGATTTATTCAGCCACAAAACTAATGAACTCTAACAGCTTTCAATTATCTGGCCCCCGAGATTTTTAGCGCGAGCCAGCAATTAACCGATGAAATACGATGAATGAACGAATTTCTCGTATATCAGCACTAATGAAGGCTTACCTACTACAAAAATTTGAAGAAAAATCGGCTATGCAGCTTGGTTGGCAATCTAACCTCAAGCTAGATCGTGATTTTGATGTAAGTACAGGTCCAGTCACATGAACATACAACCCACCAAACAAAAATTCCAAAATTTCACTTACACATTTTATTCAGGCAAACATCTTTAATAATACAGCTGCAACTATACCAACTTGAAAAAAATTCACTCCCATCGCCCCACAAGGTATTGCGCTCGTATCAACCCATCAAATCGTCGTTATCGCCAATTTATCTTGAACCATCGTGGAAGCTAATTTAGCCATCTACTCGTTCTAGTCAATTAAAAAGTTCAACTTGAGCACGAAAAGAATGCTAACGGAATCATTAGCCTCAGCGTGAGTTTGACTTCACGTTCGCCCCAGTGCCATTTCGTTGCTTCCTAGCGGTGCACCCCCGATTTTCCATGTGAACCCATCAACCCTTCCTCAGGAATTTCCGGTTTCGATATTTTGTCATAAATTCGTCATCGAAAAAATTTGGAATCAGGAGCATCTATCAATTTTGATTCTGAGTTATAGAACCTAAACAATCTAATTATATCTGATGATTCCGAAAATGGCGATCTTGAAATTATTATGATGAACACCAATGGTTTTGACACTCTCTTACCCAGGGTGGGTATTGACTGAAATGCGGCAGGTGGACCGAACCGTATGCTCGCACGCCTACTTCTTCAGTGGCTGCCAATGGTAAAGGTGAAATTACGACGACTCGTTTGAAGCGATAATGTGAAACGGCGCCCGAAAAAAGTCACTCTCCTCACGCTTTTTCGAGCCGCTCAGTAGGCGCCTCAGCTCTCCATAAGACTCGCGGTTCTCAATTTTTTTTCACGTCAAATTAATTAGCTAGAAGAGCGAGGAAGGGGAGACGGAGAAAAAAAACTGTGCCATCGGAGGAATCGTCTTCTCTCCGCAAGAACCGGATGGATCCATGGACGAAGAAGCTCCACTTCGGATGAAGAACTCTCCGTTTATCCTACCTGCCGTTCGAAATCTGTTTAAAATAATTGAGTACAGGAACAGTTAAATCGTGCAAATTAATAACTCTACCTTACAGAAGTAATAGTTTGAAAATCGGAAAATTTATCAAAATTTTGTGAAATAAATCCGAAAAAATTAAGAATTAAGCAAGACGCAATATGACGGTTTTAGTGAAGTGATTGGTTAATGCCTGAAAACGTTTCGTCCTAACGGTCGATCTAATTTTATGTCAAACCATCTAGTTTTTAATAGTTGACGTAACTAGGAAGACACTAGGAATAGACAACATAATTAATTATGATCGGCTCGAAGACCAATCATACTTATTCTCCACGTATTTGTGGCCAGCTAGCAGTTCAGACAGAACTCGGCCCAGAAACCTGCCCCTTACCCAAGCTTCTCTTTTTTGAAGCAATGCTCTTTTTCTGGAGTTGTTTATGAAGCGAGAGGTCGTCGTAGAGGCCGTCCTTCGGCCAGACCGTTCATCAACCACCGGTTAAACGGTGCCATAAAACTTCAAGGAATCCGAACGAACATCTTTCCAAGTGGAAGAAAACCATTAGTGTCCGGCCGGATGAAAAATAAAGCGAATTAATCCGAGAGTAAATAAGGATGGGATCGAGGACCCCTTCTCGACAAGAGAATCGGCCTCATCTCCTTTGCATGTTCGAAGGTGATGAACGCCTCCGGACTGGAATAATTGATTCTCCACGCTGATTCAGAAGAGACATTACCAAGTATTTTCTATTGTTCCATTTTGAAAATTCTATTGGGAGCGAAGCAGGTTGAGGACTCATCTGTTGGGTGAAATTCAGGTTTAGTTTGAGCAGAGTTGGAAGGAAAACATTTTTTAGTGAAATATTTCACCGGTCCCCCAGTTAAATTATTTTTAAGAGAATAGGAATACGAATCCACAGGATACACAATGGAAAAGTATTGGAAATCATAAGTTTTGCATCCAAAAATCGAAGAAGGTCAGGATGGGAATGATGATGAGGAGGACGATGGCGATGAAGAATGATGATGACGTCGAAGAATGAGGATGACAATGACGTCGAAGATTGAGGATGAGAATGAAGACGAAGGATGAGGATGACTATGAACAATGAGGATGGGGATGTGCAAGAAGAAGCATATTGATTTTATTCAGAAAAAATAGCGCTTTGGGTTGTACCTTTCTGATCCACAGTGTTACACACTTCCTAAATTGATCCCATCAATTTAATCAGCGGCACAAAAATTCGGTGCAAGACCAGTGCCTATCAAGACTGTCTGTTCTCGAAATTTAGGAATATCCCATGCTGCTCAAAACTGACTACCCCCCAATTGCAATCTGTCAACGCAATGCGTGTTTCGATTCAGCCGTCACAACCTTAGGATTTCTATCTTCTTTAATTAGCAATTTCCGAATACGTCGACACATCAGCAGTCCGATAGCTGAAGATGGGTTTTTTTCAAGTTACAACTGGAAACCCTGGTTGAAATCGTGGTTATCTTTCAGATCAAGCACGATCCTTCATTATACCAACCGTTTCAAGCAACCACGCCAGCAAGTGGTATAATTGTCGGCGATAGTTATCGTCCGATTGGGAAAAGACTTCGGTCCACGGGTACTTAGGTCCGTAACTAAAGGCGTTGCATTAACTCCCAGCTAGAGCTTCCTCATTTGGACCGGTGTACTCTTGGACCTGCGTATGCTCGCGCGAAGCGTGACCATTAAAACTGGCAATTGTACTAGGTAGGTACTTTACTGGTGTTGGAGTGGCTGTGAAAAAAGTCACTCTGGCGCGAACGTTTAATTGGCGGTTAGTCGCCGCATGTGTGGTCCATTGTTGCACTGTTGGCCCCTTCGTGGATACCCGTTGAATTATTATTATAATCGCTCGGAAGCTAAGGTAAGCCCAACATGAGCAGCATTCCATATTCGATTTTACTGACGCAACAGTTTAGGGACCTGATACAGCAGGAGTAATCGAGCATTTTGAACGGGTTTCGGTAACTATAGTTTCAGGAAGTGACTGTACGTATTATAGCATCGAAAAGTTTCTTTAGAACATTCGGTGCCATTTTGATTTTCGGAGGAGCGCCAGACATCCATCCCCACCCCTTCCCTTAAGTACTATGGAAGTAAGATGCCTGAGAGATGTCAACGAAATTGTTGAAAAGAATAATTTTATTCTTCAGCTGTTGCATATCAGAAAACTATTCAACTAATATTTTGTTTGATGTCTTTGTAACATCTTTTACGTCTTAAAAATACCAATTGAGCTTCCCAAATTTTTTGGCTCTTTCACTCAGAAAACTATATTTGGGCTCCGTTTTTTGGCTTGATTTTCAGGACCTCCTCCATCCCATACTCGCTCGGTTCTCGCATGGAGACGTCGAGGGACCTACTGGCGTCTCGTCAGCTAGTTCACCATCCACCCACTACAGCGCAGCACCTTCCGGGCGTATCTGTTGGATTCAGCAACTGACTTTTAAAAAACTGAAATTTTAAAAAATCCCTAAAAAACTTTTTAAGCCCCTGAAATTTCAATTGAATTGTTTTATTTAAGTTCGTTTAAAAAGGGTTCAGAATTCTGCATTCGACTATGCAATGCAAAATAACAAACCTTGTTTAAACTTTGGTCAAAACAACAAAAAACAAAAAAAAATTAAAAATATAATATATTATGACTTAACGCCGTTTGCTTTCAATACTTCTTCTTACGGACTATTTTAGATGGAATTTCATTTTTATGTGTCTGATCGTTCTGAAGGCTGGAAAAATATTTTCACCCAATCGGGGACCCGCCCTCCCCCCACCGCAAGGCCCAAGGTTTCAAGATAATATCTTGAATAATATGCATATTATTTAGGTACAATGCGACAAGTTATGATTCGTTTGGCTATTAGGAGCGTTTTACTTTTACGGTTCTATTATGCAGATAAAAATTGCATCCGTCAGACATTGAAATATCTAAGGTAGACTTATGAGAGTAAAGAATGTTTAACCTCCTGGAAATCGAGATATCCTCATAAATCAGAAATTATGAGTAGGTGGAGAAAGCCCAGAGCGCATTCAAAGGGTCCGGGCTCCATCTGATAACCGCAGGAGAAACTATTGAGTCGGGGTGATCGACTGATGCTAAGCTCTGAAGGCCTTTTCGAGCTTTGCGATTCCCGCAATAAATATGCTGGGCGAAGTTCCGATTATGAAGGAAGACTTGTCGGACCCACCGGCGTGGAAATGCTTTGCCTCGAGGCAGGGGCCTGTATGTGGATGAGATAAGGAAATCGTCTCGCTGTCTTCGCTAACTTCAAAGTTAACTAGCAGTTAGCGATGAGTTGGTTCGATGGTCGCGTCAAACCGGCAGGAATGAGGGACAGCTGGAGTCGTGTCACCTGGAGGGAATCGTTCTCCAAGCATGGCAATTAATTTCGTACGAAAGAATGGTCTCGAGAAGTACTGTATGGGCCAAGCCCGAGGGGCTGACGTGAGCAGTTCGAGATCAGCGGAGCATGAACTCTTAGTTTCTAAATTCCCTTCGTCCTAGAAGTATGATTTCAACAAGGAAGGGTTGTTTCGGGCTGGTCCTGGTCCAGGACTCCTGGAGTGGCTACTGGCAGGAGCATCAGGTGCTCTGGGTTTTGCAGATTCTGCAACAGCTTGGCCAAAATGGGAAAGAAAAAAAAACAGCGACGTACCAACATAATAATAAATTGATTACTGTCGCACTATTCTCAGCTCTTTACCATTAATCGTCTCCCAAAAACAACAACAAAATCGTCCGGGAAGGCCTCGGTACTAGAAATGGATAGGGAGGGGAGGGGTGGGGGGTAGGAAAAATAAGAGAGAGTTTTGAGGGTGAAGTGGGAGGACGTGAGGCTCGCCGCAGAAAATTGTGCATTTTCGTTGCATGCGAGAGTATGTTTGGCGCTTACGATTGACTACGGTGTTAGTGGTAATGTGTTTTTTGAAGTAGGTAGGTACCTATTAGTGAGTGATTAGAAGAGCTTGACGTGAACTGCCAGTAGAATGCGGTAGGATTATCTTATCTTATCAGTTCAAAATTCAAATACCCACCTACTAATTTGTTTTGAATTTTGTTGCATCATGCGTTTATTCTTCTCACCTATTCATTTGCATTTAGTTGATGTTGATGTTTGTCTGAAAAAACCATAATGTCCACCATAAATTGTCTTCCTTTGCGATTGTATGTTTCATGAATTTCGAAGGTGTATACATGCCAGACAAGCCAATATACGAATTTTTGAATATCGAATTTCGTACTCAAGCACGGATTGTTTTTCAATTTCTCTACCTGCATAACGAAAATGCTGGAACATGATTGATCTCATCAATTTACACCAGATGATTTTATCTCCTGGAAGAAAAAAGAGTGCATGTTGGTACAAAAATTCTGTCTCATTCCATTACTGTTGCCGGAGGCAATTCTTTCTGCCCCACTACTTCAGGAAAGAAAACAGTATGCCTAACCTTCCTTTTCTGGTCAGGACAATGGTGGTATCTTGTCTCTCCGGCAACAATGTTCTGCTCACTTCCTTATGCCGCTCCTTTAGCCACCACAATAAAAGCTACCCTTCGGCATCCATTGTTAAAATGAATTTTGAGGGTTTGTCTTACCGTGCCTCATCGCACCTGGATGCCTGAGGGAAGATCTCCTCATCAGACAGTCACTGCCTATTGTCGCAAATCCAACCCGTTTTTTTTACAGTAGATGCTCGAAAAATAACTTTGTGGCAGGGATAACATAACCGTTTCGTACGTTTAGAGAAATTGGCCTCGCATTAAAGAGCGTCAACCATAACACTGATATAATAGTCGGCAAAATAAACATGGTAAAAAGGTTTGTTCCGTATCCAAAATGGAGGGGTATAAAAGGATTCCACCAATGTGCACCTTTACGCACTTTCAGAATTCTTTTTTTCTCAGATGCCTTTTCCTCCTAAACCGAGGACCGAAAAGCGCATATCGAAAACAAGGGAGGGGAAACCGGATATAGTTATGGATATCATCAAGTAGACAGCTGGGCGAAAAGGGAGAAAAAGATGATATGAGAATAAGAAAGGAGAAAATTCCTTCTCCAAGGGTGGTTTTCCCCCTGTACAGATGACAGCAACATCAGACAATCCGGGATTGGGAAAGTGAAGCCCTGGAAAAGCATACGCCTTCCTTACGATACTTGGGGTCCAGAGGTTCTGGATGTTTTGCAAGTTCTGCCTTTTCCTAAACCTTTCGTTTTGTCGATATTATTTCTTCTGGCGCTAAGCAATAATTCTCTCTATATTATAATTTAGGTAAGCAGTAAATACCAGAAGTTGACATGACAGAAATAAATAAAAAATAAAATACCTTTATAAAAAAAACCTATATACAACCTATATAACCTATAAACCTATATAAACATACAACGCGAAAAAAATTAACTATTTAACAAAAACTAGCGATTGAAATTTAATAATGTTACTGGAACTCGGAAAAAAGGTTTGGCCTTCACGGGTGGTCCGAACCTTGAATATAATCGTATCACTGGCCAATCGGCCGTATAATTTGCTCGGCCTTCAATTCTATACAACGCTGAACTACGTCCCAGTCGCAAAAATAGACGTCACCGGCTCAAAGAAAATAATGTTAAAATCCGCTCTTTGTTAAGATGCCCGGAAGCCGTCAGCAGGCATTTACAGTCGGCAATGCGGTAGGTGGTAACAGTTCTGCAATGATATTTTCATAGGACCGTGTATTAGGTTAAAGACCGAAACGGTTCTTTCAAATTTGAAATCCGAAGCGAATTGAAAAACCTAGTATGGCTCAAGTTTAGGGAGTTCTGTAATGAAACGGTATACTGTGTCACAATTTGAAAGTGTACAGGGTGTATACAGTTAGAATTGTCTTCCATAGGGTTCGGTTCTTCAGCACATTTACTTTTTTGTGAACCCCAGAAAAAGTAAAACTTTTTCTCTTTGAAGTTGGTTTTTCGTGTTTCGACTGAGTTTCAGTAAAATGGCCATAAGTTCCTCAAATATTGAAGCAATTACAAAAACAAGGATACCGTTGGAAAGAGCGTTAAATTTTCAATAATCTTACGGTATTTTCAGCTCTCTAACTTCGAGTTAAAAATTAAAGAATTAGGCCAAAGTTGGGAAATGCTCAATTTTTTAAAAATGCCTGTCTTATCATGGGAGGAACACCCGTTGATCTTTCATCTCAAAAATATTCTACCCGAAAGACTTCGTTGGAATTTTTTTATCGGTCCTAATTTTTACTGTAGTAGGCAAACAGTACCACCAGAAAACGTTACTTTAGTTCGTATAGATAGTCATATAATGCAGCAGTCTAGATAATGCAATAAATGGCGGCCTCCAAGTACGTTGAATAATGTTTTGTATCGTCCTTGACTGAGTACCAATAGACATTTCCTGTGAAATTAAGTTCGTCGCCCACCATATCATTTTACCCACTATAGGGGGTAATTTGGTGTTCATAATTGAACGTACGTTTGATTACGTTAAAACACCATGCGTGAAACTGCGTCATTAGGCGGTAAAGTTTTTTTTGTTTTTATCAGCAAAGTGAAACGATAATTGCCGTTTGTCTGACATGGATGTGTGAACTTGGAGTTTTTCTATTCAATTTCGACGCTGGAAATTTCTCACGAAAAACGGCGCCTATGAAAAACGGCCTGAATTTACGTTCGAAGCGTCAAAAGCGAGAGAAGAAAGGAAAAATTGAAACTATAACGTCGAGGGTCGGTTGGCACCTTGACGATCGTTCGTAAATCACCGTCCAAAAGAGAATATTACTTAGTGCTCGTCTCGAAATGTTAATAGTATGAAAAAGAGGTGAAGTAATGAAGGGAAGCATTTCAAAGTATAATTCGAATCTAATTACCGGATGCGCTGGGTGGATCCTTCGCGAGACTCTGTCGAGCGGAAACTCGTCGTACGAAAGGTAATTTAGGATTGGCTGGCGGAACGTTGGGGTGGAGGGGGCTACACGTCATGGTTGTGTATGAGGTCCGAGGAAAAGGAACTCAGAAATGGCAGCCAGTTGAGTTCGCCTCAAGACAGGAAGTGTCATGTCCGAAACGAGGCGAGGTGTAGCCATTTTGATCGACAAACGCCTCGACGTCCTCAAGTAGAGGAATTCTATTATGTTGCGGATACTGCAGAGGGAGTAATGGTCGTATGATATTGTAATGAAGTCGGTCCAGTCGTTTCAAAAAGTGCGGTATGTTGTCAATGGGCAGGTGAACTGATGGAATTAGGAGCTGAGGTTTTGAATTTTCGTGGATTTATGGTGCTAGCCTGATGAAAAATTGAAGAATCGGCCCTGATGCGTGGCTGAGACGCATCGATTTCGATTGGATCATCATATAAGCGCAATTCCTGAAGAAATAACAACTTTTCGTTTCTTTGATATCCTCTCATCTAAATACTTTGATGAACACTTCATAATATGCCATATTATGGCCATTCACTACAGGACTGATAATCGTAGTCCATAGGTACGGGCGTATGGCCATAGGTTTTATCAGATGAATTTCCCATTTGATGAAACAAACCAGCTCAACGTGATGAACAGGGTGTGGAGCAGTCGGATCCCATATCAGATCTTATCTCGATATTTGTCCTCCGTTATCTCCATCTATCGATCAATCACTAGTAATTACATCGTTGGTAAATTGACTTACCGTAAAATCTGAAAAAAAATGAGCAAAAGAGATGAAATTACTGAATCATTACTCAGCTGCAACTGTAATCAATAAATAGTTTGACTCGACTGATACCAATGTTTGATAACATCCGAAAAACGCGGGTCGCCAGCAGATAACAACTTCGGTAGGTTGGTCCGTGCGTGGTGCAATGGTTGACACAGTCATGATAGGAAAAACCCCACTCTCACGGACTGTAATCGGATAATCAGCGGGCATCTTTTGCTGATATGGTGGTAACGTTGGAGATGGAACTGGTGGTGGTGTTAAGGGTGGTGCTGGTGGTGGTGTTGGCTGGTAGGGGTGGTGGTGTGGGGGATGGTTGGCATGAGCACGTTGTTCGGTATGCACTTATCCCGCCTGACCCTCGATTTTTATACTGAATTTTTTGATCTTATGGGTCGGATCTTGCTTCATAAAATAGCGGCTACCTTTTGCAAATAGTGCCACCATTCCACTCTCCTGCTGAACGTTCTGGACGACCTGGCACCCAACTGACGGTAACTCGACCGTAAACCCGATACGTCTGCGCTTTGCTGCAAATACCGAGCAAATCGGACTTCGCGTGAAGTCCTTTTTCTTCGGGAGTAGTTTAAACCACTTTAAGTTCATTATGATATCGCCTCGAAGATCTGAGGTCGTGAGGACGGTATTAATATCGCCTGATACTAGAACGGGTCTGATCTTCGAGGTGGCTCGGATCTCACATTTGGCCTTTGTTGAGCTCAGCACGGAAGGCGAGTCATGCGGGTCGATCCAGTTACATCGTTAAAAATTATGTGCTGGTGAACTTACCTAACCGAAGTAGCTCAATGCTCAAAACAGCGTTTCTCCCGACTGCCAATAACCGCCTGCATTCGAGTATCGAGTTTTTCGATTTTCATGGTACGCATGGCAAGTTGTCAGACCTGCAGGTATTCTCTGGGCTTTTCTGGCTCTTTGCTGGGCACAGAATGAACATTGTGCGGGTATTTTCGAAAGGTTCGTCAGAGTTATAGTCCCAGAGCAATTGAAATATTGAAAAGCTCGGCGATGTTTGAAGAGATGGCCGTTTCGACTGGCGTAACTATCTAGTAACGATTATTGACAATCCTGCCTCTTAATGGTAAACTAAACGGGTGTGCAATAATTTTTTCTCTTTCTAGATTACATACAAGAGCGATTTTTCAAACATTTCGAATTATGCCATCGGACTGCACGCTTTACCCATTAATTAGTACCTATACTCTCATGAGGACAGGACCATTTTTCTCGGCCGTCCCTCAGTGGAGAACGCCCATTTCAGGTAAAATACCCGCCGAGTTGTTCTTCACGATGTGATGAAATACATTTCTAGGGTACAACAAGCACCTGCTTTCGGGAAAGTCATTAGTTCGACTTCTTACATTTTGTTGGTTTTTCGTAGCGCCCACTTCCTCCGACTCTGCCGATCTTCGTAGCCTCTTGGTGGGTGAATAGGGACTCTCTTTTACGGAATGAGGCTCTAATAATACGTTCGAAACATGTAATTATCTTTCCGTCCGGAGCCAACTACCTGTGTTGGTTTTTCCTCCGTGCGGCAATTCCTCTCGGCCGTTTTTACGTTGATTTCGGGCCTTCTTCATCATTGACAGGGAAATCATAACCATAAAAACAGCCTGAATTGAAAAGATTCTAAGGTTTTTCAACTGAAATGGTTTGACAAAGGTGCTCAATCAAATCAAACAAAATCAATCATTCCAGAGGAATTTCAGTCGCAATTTTCATGCCATTGAGTCAACCTCGAGTCTATAACATTGAGTTCTCGATGTTTAGGGCATAACATTCTACCATATTGGAAACAAAATAATGTCTAACGGCTCCATTCCAGTTCAAAATCGTGATAAGTAGGTAAGCAAATTTTGATTTTGCTATCTAAGTTCCAACTATGTCCAACCATGACTGATAGTTAAAAGGATAAGTTTCGTCTCTTAGGGTTTGAAAATGGAAAGAATAGAGTTTGAAAACTTAATAAAGCTAAAATAATGCGTTAATTCACAAAAAATTGAAAACTATGACGAAAACATTTTTGAAAATCTTTGACAGAACAGAGAAATTACAGAAACTTTTAACAAAGTTTGGCAGAAAAACTGCGTACTATTTCTGACGAACCTGACAAAAATTTGCCAATGACAGGTTGGAAGACGTTTATTTTAAATATTGCTCTGTACATGTCCAAAATTTCTGTAATTTCTCTGTCATTTCAAAATTGTTCTAAAGCGTTTTCGCCATAGTTTTCGATTTTGGTTTGTGAATTATGGCATTATTATGGCATCATACTGTAATCATCATATCAGATCAGGTCATATTGGCTTATTATCAGATCATACACAATAAAATTTTTTAATTCATGTTTATCTTTCTTTTAAATGGACAGTTTAAAGGGTTCCACTGCCGTACACTGCAGTACATAAAAATTAAATATTATTTTCTATTTTCATAAGAAGTGGAAAGAAGTTGATTTTATTTTCTATTCTATTTGAGCTTAGAAAGCAAAGACTGGCCGACCTCCAAACCTCGACGACACTTGACAAACCTTAACCTGTCAGGAAGTGAGCAATATAACTTGCACCGAGGTTACAGGTTACATCGCATGCTGTCGTTGCGGTGACAAACGAGCCATAGGTGGACAATTGTCTACTCGTGTACTCGTAGAATGTACCGAGTTTCAACATAAATTACCGCATGCGCTATTCACATGTCCTATAATTTCCCATAAGTGTGGACAACACTCGCAGAGACGCTTGCCAACTGGTACTGACTATTATGCGGTTGAAGTTCTTCATCTATTAAACTAGGATTATTGCCAGAGCAGTTGAAGATGTCGAAGTAACATGGTAATAGAATCCCTGTTTCATGGCGTTTTCAAAGGTCATGTAGAGGTTATTAATCATTCCATGTTTCAATAGAATAATATTCTATTGTCTTAAAGGGTGAAATACATTATTTTGAAATTTTTTGAATTTTTATTGCAGATTCGGATTCTACACCTTTTGAAACGAAAACCAACAAATTTTCAGGGGTGTTAAAAAAAATTTCTTGGCCGATTACAAAGGTTCTTAAGAAAAATGAACTATAATCACATCTAGTTTCATTGGCATTGAATGGTTACGACGCAATTCGTTAACGCGTAACTCCCTCTGAGTTGCGCATATTTCAACGGCTCGTTAACAAGTTCCGATTTTAGCTCATTGAATTTACAATCATTAATCGAGGTAATTGGATTTTACTATTTGTCTCAGTCATGAGCGCACGCATGCAAATATTAACCGCGCTCGCGATACCTTTACGAGTTATAATTTATCGGACCAGGACAGACATGCGATACGGGCTGAAAGCCATCTGAGAACGTAGAACATGTCGGAAATAAATATTGCTCAACGGCTCCAACGTTATCGTATTATGAATATTCACGCTAACGAGGTGTTAAGCTGAGATATTCCCTATCCGGAGCGATTTTCAGTTATATTATCTTTTTTTCCATTCGACTGGCTATTTATCTCTAATTCTGTTCGAGGGAAGTTTGAAGGAATCCTCGAGAAAATTACACGTACGTAGTAGACGTGTCTACTTTGTTGGAATTTTTCAAAAAAAAGTCATGACGTCAACAATTAATAGTAAGCTCACAATAACATGTGGGAACCGAAAAATTATGTTCCATATGACCTAATTGAATGCCTACTCTGAAAAGAGGATTTCGTACTTTTATCGCTCGTCAAAAAAATCTTCGTTGCACCATCTGCATTGCCTAACTTGGGTAGGTAAACATCGGGCAGGAATCGGTCGGATCATAGGCCGATAGGAGGCTTGAAAGTATGGAATTCCATGGTAATAATCCAGCTTTTAGGCCAGAACGGCGCCCCAATTACGATCGTTGTTCGAGCGCTATGGGACCCAAGCTGATTTCATGTCCCATCGCGGCTTCAAAGCGAAGCTCGAATATTCGAACGGGGCTCCTTGAGAAAATTACAAGCGTGACCGCGCCGTGAAATATCCGACGACGGAGATTCGTTTGAGACCCTTCAATTTGCCATGTAAAGTTTCATACGAGACTGATACCGGTCCGACCTAACGAGCTGTCCTCAATAACAACAACTCCTTTTGGGAGAGGAAATTCGACGATGGGAGTTGCGGCGGAAAAACTCGGAAAGATCGAAAGGCGAGATATTGGACGGAGGACATCGACAGGAAGACGGGAAAAATTGCTAGGTGTTGGCGTCTTTGATGAGTTTCACGGCTTTATTTGGCCAACGATCATAGGAGATATCCCGCTTTATGGTTATCGTGGCGTTGATGATAACGGAGAATAGCGTAGGTGCGATATCCGCTTTCGTCTTCCTGGTAATCCTGGTCATGAACTTGATGACCTCAGCCAAAGTCAATCATCTCTTGGAAAATATTCGTGCATTGGTTGAGTTGGGGCTCATAGCCTTCTGCGTAGAATTAAAACCCAGTGCTTAGATGACACACAATACTTTAATATTTTGATTCGTGAATTTTAGACAAGATTTGATCAAATTTTGGGTCTGTGAGTCTTACAACAGCGTATGAACATTCTTTGCCAAGGTTTCACGTTCTCACTCGACACAATCTAGATTTTTATCTCTAGTCCTTGTCCCCAAAGTGAATTCTCACGTTTTAAGACGACGACCTTGAAAGTTGGTCGTAAACAATAATTACATTCAAGCCCCCTTTTTGTACCAAAATCCGAAACTTACGCCATTCGAACCGATTAACCCCACGACGTGACAAAGTCGGTTTTTCTTTCACACGAAGGGATCATCTACGAACAATACATGGTTTACATTATTCATAGCACATCTCCCCATGTAAGGGATTTCGTCGAAGGTGCGATACGATCTTGAAAAAGCACCAAACACGTCCGGTTGCGTAATGGAAGATTTTTACAGGCTTACGACACGTGTTGGAAAGGCGTTGATTTCGTGAATCCGACAATTATTGTTTTGAGTTAGTGTCCTCGTACACGCAACCAACACAGGATTGCTATTTACACCCACCCGCTGGTTTTTCCAATATTCATAACTTTGAGATTTAACAACGAGTGAAGGAATTTTAGTGCTTACGTTTCCACCATCAGAACATTTACTCAGGACCTGCTGCGGGCCGACCCGACCGCAAAGAAAGAATTCGCTTATTGTTACGTTCCTAGAAACTTTAGCCTTAACTTTCTACGTTCCAAGCCACTTTAGCCTTAACTTTCTACGTTCCAAGCCACTTTAGCCCTAACTTGCTACGTTTCAAGCCACTTTAACCCCAACTTGCTACGTTTCTAGCCACTTTAGCCCTAACGTGCTACGTTTCTAGCCACTTTAGCCCTAACGTGCTACGTTTCAAGCCACTTTAGCCCTAACGTGCTAAGTTTCAATCCACTTTAGCCCTAATGTGCTACGTTCCAATCCACTTTAGCCCTAATGTGCTACGTCCCAAGCCACTTTAGCCCTAACTTGCTACGTTCCAAGCCACTTTAGCCCTAACTTGCTACGTTCCAAGCCACTTTAGCCCTAACTTGCTACGTTCCAAGCCACTTTAGCCCCAACTTGCTACGTTTCTAGCCACTTTAGCCCTGACTTGCTTCGTTCCAAGCCACTTTAACCCCAACTTGCTACGTTTCTAGCCACTTTAGCCCTAACGTGCTTTGTTCCAAGCCACTTTAGCCCTAAAGTGCTCTCCAGAAATACGGCACCAACTTTGACCATTCAGGGTCTACTTTCGTCTTCTTTTGCTCTTCGAGCCGGCCCTCCAATTTAGCTGACCAAAAAAAAAATCGGTAATTTCGATTAATTTTCATGTGTAGCTCGAAGAACCTCGAATTTTTTTAGGTCAGTTCCAAAAGTAGGACATGCTCGTTCCTCAAAAATGTCAAAAAATATTGTTGTCACTTTTTCTGTTTTTTACAACTTTTGTATTTGAGGCACATTGGCGATTTTTCGATTGCACTGAACCCTATACGGGCAAAATCGATCAATAGCCCGTCATTATCCGACAAACTGGGGCTCCTACTCGAGCAATCAATCATGTGTATGGAATGTCCGTGAAAACTGATACCACGTGAATCACCGGGGGCTTTTTGCAAGAATATTCGCGTGGGTCAAAAACACGGTTTTCAGAGTCGGGGGCATAAATTCGACTCGGTGGCCGAGCTCGCAGGCGCCCGACTTGCCTGGGTGGTATTTTTCAATCAATCCCGTCAACTAAAATTACAGCCTTTGCCCGTTGCCTTTTCTCTCTATGTGAATCAGGCGATCTTCTGCACGCAACGGCGAGGCTTCACAAATCTCCCTAGGGAAAAGGGTCGCTGAGCCCGGAATTCGTCTTTTTTATTTAATGTCTTGCTCTGCCTACTTTCCACCGGTGACTACCGCCGATTTCGATAAAGGTCCAATGCCCCGGTATTTTAATAGCCAAAAGATTCTGGGGTAAGGCTGAAATCATCGAGAGAAAGACAGTCTCTGGAAATTTTATATTTCAATTCATAATGATGCATTTTTTCATTGAGGGTTGCTCAGGCTATCAGAAAATTTTATCCTGAAATATTCAGAGACGACATTTCTCCACCCAAGTATGTCAAAAAAAGAAAATGAGCATATTTTCGAAAAAAAGATAAAGATATCACTCTTCTCCCAGCAATTGACCCCTAAGGAGAAAATGAAGTAATAACAAGCCGTAGACAGGTAGGGTGAAGAGGGGAATAGACGGGGGAAAATAAGAGGATGCTGCAATTAGAGAGAGATGCCAAGCCCTGAAAGGACGATGGATGTACTGGCTGAAGTTTTGTCGAGAAAAACAATCCTCATCAAGAGACCACCCGTTTGTGGGGAACCCCTCCTTTTCAACCACGGAGTAACGGCGAACACCCGGTTCCAAAACGGCGTTATACCAAGTCGTCGGATGAAGACCAGGAATATCTCATTTTCCTGTCGGAGCCCGAAACACGATTTTGATCCTCAAAACGATACACGTCGTCTTGGAGCAACATGAAGGAGAAAGCGGATGTACTCGGTAACTAGATAAGTGATGGTACATGGCGGTGACAGGAGGCCAAGTGAGATCTTACTATTTTACATCACCTAATATAGTAACAGCTCAAGATATGCTCATTTCTTGTAACCAATTTACCAAAAGTAAGCTTACGCGTTATTAGTTGTGACAGTCCTGAAGGGCAAAATGATGTCTCACTCCCATGCATCACACTTATTGCTAAAACTCAATGAACGTACATGACTCCAAAGGTATGAAGCGCCGCAGTATGCTCCCTTGATCTTATTACCATATCATTTAAGCGGGAAACCTCCGCCAGATTTACGCGTATTTCAACGCGCTAAAATGCAGCAGAAGGAAACAGGCGCATCCATTTGTTACAGCAAACTGACAGAGACAGGCTTGACGTCGCACGGACAAACGACGTAGCAAAGCAGCTGATGAGCTGAGCCTTCTGTCAGCCAACGTGAATACTAAGTGTGCTTCTCAGCCCTCGAAGTGTCCCGAACCGCAATACCTTTCAACTTCCACGATTTCCCACCCTTAAACCGAAACCTGCCAGACGGATCGCCTGAAGCTACCCTTTTATTTCCTTCCGAAAACCGTTCAAAAACCTTCCCAAGCGAGAATGGTCTGAGCGTTATGTAGGGGTTATGTTTAATGCATAGGGCAGGTCTGGAATATGCAAAAGGGAAGTAAACGCGGCCTCGGATGGAGGCGTAAACAGCTGTAAATGTTACGAATCTCAGCTTACTCATTGAAGTCCTTTATTACCATTTTTACTTAATTTTTATGCGATATTTGTTAAAAATGCTTTTTTGCTTTTTCCCCCCAATTCCTGTAACTGTTTTCCCCGTATTTCTCATCCAAAAAACGGTAAACTACCCAGAATTGTTTCCAAAAAAATTAATTCTTTGACAATATGTAAGTTTTTATTCATAAAATCGAATACACTTACAAACGTGGACATAACTCGGGTTCTACTCATCAAATTGATCTGTTATTGGTCTCATTTTGTCCAGGGAATATCCTCTGAACTTTTTGGTGGCACAATCAGGAAATAAAATTTTGAATTGCTGTAAACAAAAAAATAATCTTTAGTTTCTAAAAAAGCTATCTGCTTTGGTAAATTTCATAATATCTTTTCTTGGCTACATGGGGTGATTTTGCCTTCTCACGTCTGAAAAGTTATAATAATATTATAGCTTACCTTATTACTTGCTTAACATAACTTAAGTACAAACATATTATGTTTGTATCCAAAAACATGCGATGTACATTTGAGAATAAATATAAATTTTGGGTGGTTTTCAATACTATTTATATCGCCGTAAAATTCGATATGAAATTCAGGGGGATGATATCTTCTTTTTTTAATAACTTTATTGTTGTGCTGTTATCTGATGGTAAAACTCATAATTGAATTACTCGGGCAGATACCTATACAGCCATCAACATGTTAACCAGATGCCTTACCAATAGGAGATAATAGATAATGGACCAACATAGCTCAGCCCAGACTACTAAGGCTGGTAATTCGTGTTCGTTTACATGTTATTTACCCAAACGATTTTCCAACCATTGATCGCGTGCTGCTAACAATCTTTGTATAAAGAGGTCAACTAATTGCGTTTACCAAGCGCTGACACGACATTTCCAAACTCATCTTCTGTTCGAATTGTACTCTTTATTTCGATAGTCAATGTTCCGGAAACTGTTCGGCCAGGTCGTTGGTCTTGATGTGCATGTACACGTCTTACGTCGCATGTTCAACCCTCCAGTTCAAGAGAGGTACCTTTATTAAAAGATATTATGCCCTAGTAGTCCAGTAAATAGGTGCATTGGGGAAGAAAAAGATGCTTATGTTACAGCCACATATCCCCCTCCCTTGGTCTGAAATTAAAGGTAATAAGATTTGCTATAATTTCTATGGAAAGGCTCCTTTTAAATGTTGATATTGATATTCAACTCGTTGGACCAGCCAAACTCAAAAGAACAACTTTTTGGAAAAAAATTATTTTTTGACCATATAATATAATATAATATAATAATAACCATATAATATAATATAACCATATAATATAATATAATAATAATAGCCTCTGAAATGTGTACCTATAGTATACCTATTTGTATTGCAGCTAAAGACCCCCCTTTGTTTACAATTGAAGTGATAAGATTTGCAACAACCTCTATGGCAAGGGCCTTCTTTTACATTTGATAATGATATTCAACTCGAAGGAAAGCCAAACTCAAACGTGCAACGTTTTAGAAAACATATTTTTTTACCAGCAATATTACCTTTGAAGATATTTGGGCTAGAAAATAATTGTTCTCGAATTTTCACAAATTTTGTAAAATTTAGCAATGTTTACCTATAGTGTGCCCTTCCATAATATGAACGGTTTTAGGAAAACTAGCAATTGATTGAATTTGAAAATAATTTTGAGGTTTTACGCTGTTTTCAGCGTCATCACGGGTTATCTCTCAAATTTTGGTATAGACAAGTATAGGTGGATGCTTCGTCCACTTGATTTCATATCAAATACGGATTTACCTAACGTTCTGAATATTTGAAAAATTAAGCAAAAACGTGGCATTTTTTCCTAAAGATTTACGGGAAGTCGGCTTTAACCTTCGACCCATTGTTGTCTGGACGACATCGGTGACCAAACAGCGATACAAATCGGAAGACTTGGCTTTGTTGAGTTGTACTATTACGACCGCACCCTTGAACCTCAACTTCTGAATGGGCCATCTTTCTGTAGATAATCGTTTCGCATTTTTCGATCGCCGTGACTCGGGAAAAGGAAGATTTTCGAATTGGATGCTCCGATCTCACGAACATTGCATAACGTACTCGATAGTTGGTAGCGAATTGGGTATCGTTATACTGGAACCGATGGGAATTCACTTCACGGTAGACCAGGGGTCATCGAATTGCTGTTTCCTGAAGAAATATACTCACTCTGGTGACTCAGTCGACGGAATTATCAGTTGCATGAGAAAAACGCTGCTAAGTAGATCAGTGGCATGTGCACATCAGTTTTCGGTATATCCGAAGAACTCTGCAAATTTTGCACAGGGGTTCATTTTTCGATTGCAAAGACAAATCTTACGATATATAGGTTCTCCTTAAACACGGAACTTAGTTGTTATTATTCTAGAATTTCAGTATAAATTGGTAGATATTTTAGATGGGGATTTAGAAAAACGTTTTTTCAACCCGGCAAAAAATAATCATCCTCTTTGCTTGGTCCTCCTGGCTTGACCTACCTATCTATCTTTTCAACGCAGCGCGTCGTTAATTTTTGTTGAAACCATCACTTAATCTATTCTTATTTACCTACATAACTAACAGAATAATATATAAGGATTAATGATTATTAAATTCTCTGAATAATGAAATTAAAAATGCGTCAAGAATGCTTCAGAACCTTTGTTAAAGCCTGTCTCGTTCTTATGTTGCCAAGCGCAACTGGTCGTAGTGTGAGTGCGTCACCTTGTTGGTGTAATAGGCTAGTAGTCGTAAGTAGATCAATCAACCGTATCTAAGAGCCGAGGCCTAATTCTCAACTTTTTCCAATTTTTGTTTTGCTGATTTGTATAATGCGACCTAATTCTTTAAATTGAAGATATCGGGAGGACAGAAGTTTTTGTGGGGATTCCAACGAGTGGAAAACGATTTTTGTGGCTCTAGTCGTTTTCGAGTTATTAAGAATTGTAGGCATTTTTAAAAAACTCAAAAATGTCTCACTAAAACTGCAATAACTCCTAAACGGTTGAAGCTACCGGCGTGGCGATGGTCTCATTCGATTCAGCATAGAAAAATCTATAGAAAATGATGCGTCACATGCCTATGTTTCAAATTTCCAGAAAAACACGAATTTTTTCCCACTTCAACAGCTGTTTTACTGGCCTTAAAATTAAGGTAGGGTTCTGCCGAGACGTTAGGACCAACTAGATACGGAACTTGATTTTTGGTAAAAATTTCAAAATTTTTCGATAACTCCTTCCCCCTGAAAAACCCCGGACGGCGGACGGCGTACGGCGTACGGCGTACGGCGGACGGCGGACGGACAAAAATTTTTTATTGCAGATTCGGATTCTACACCCCTTGAAACGTAAACCAACAAATTTTCAGGGGGTGTTAAAATTTTTTTTTCCTGACCGATTACAAAGGTTCATTTCTATAGAAAAATGAACCAAAATGTTCAAGTTGCTAGCAAGGGTTCTAAGGATTGCCTTCCATCGTAATGGATTATTACTGCTGTTTTAATGGCAATGTTTTCTGGAATGACTTGTTTTTCAATTTAATTTATCACGTCCATCCTGAGATACTTACTCAAGGCCTCAAATCAATACTTCCAGTTTGACGAAAAAAATATTTTTTTTGGAAATTCCGAAAAGCTTACAATTTTCAAACTCATTTTCCGGATTATTCGATGAACCATTTCCTGCCATAACTAATGAAGATTTATGGAATTTCCTAAGAAAAGTAAAAATCGTTTTTTTCAACGTTTCACGTAGGGAAAATTGATTTTCGCACGCCTTGCAACGAGCGATGGAAGTCGCTCGTCAATATTCTAGCTGTTCATGAGTTTTATCACTTTTTTCTGACGTCCCGTGAATACAAATTGATAGTAATTATACACACGGCCGAACCGGATTCTCAGCCTGATTCAAGCCTGTTAATCTTTAATGGCTAATTGTTATTTCTTAATTCGGCTAGTAATTTGGTGGGAGTGAACAGTTTTTTAGCCCTCGCATGATACACCCTGCTTTTATAACAAATAAAAACCGTTCCAGTTATTCCCGTCGCAACGTTGTCCGCAGGTTTCATTGGTTTGCCACAGGCTGAAAAGTTCCAAACGTTAAAAAACAACTGGTTGCGATACCGACGCTACTCAAACTCCCAATGGCAGGTTTAAAGGCTTTCACATCAGGCCAGTCCGTATTCGATGAATGAAAGTCAGTTTACCAGTGTTTCCTCGAACAATACCGGTCAAACTGCGCGGAAACTCGGTTTGCAACTGGCGCGAGCCACGATCGAGTTGAGCCGAATGCTCATCGGACAACAGGTAGCTCGAAAAATGCAAACAAAAACGGAGCGAAGTGAACCAAACGTTTAAAACGACCAGGTATTCGAAGTTGAACTTTTTCCTAATATAGAGGAGCATTAATGAAACCCAAAAGTGCGAAGATAACACACAATACCTACTTCCATAATTTAATTTTTTACACAGTTTGATTATGTTTCGACTGCTTTCAAAAAACACATTATACAAATTTTGAAATTTGCCTTCAATCAAAGTACGTCAAGTTATCGGATTATTAAAAATGATTCTCATATTCTGCAAAGTGAAATAACGATTCGAGACCAAGAGTCATTTTGAAGTGATTCGTTTTTGTGGCCAGAAAAAATCATGGAACTTGATGACCTCATCCAAGAACAATCATTTCTTGAAAAATATTCGTTGATCTAGCGTACCTAATGCTCATAGCCTTTTGCATATAATTAAAAACCAGTGGTGAGTAAATAACACACAATACTTCAATAGTTTGATTCGAAAATTTTTGACACGATTCGTTTATATTTGGACTTCTTTTGGGGCTGTGGGAATAAAAATGTCAAATAACACAAAATGAACATTTTAAAACACAACCTAAAACTAGTAGGATCCTATCTTGGATTATTCAATTCTCGTTCAGATTATTTCCAGAGTAATTTTTTTGCCACTCTCGACTCCAAAAAGTTTTTTTCGTGGATGGGGTGATAAGCTTTCTTTTCAATTTGATATGGACTGAATTTTGACCTCGACCTACCAACAAAACAAGTAGAAAACGTGAGCAACAATAAAAAAGTTAAATAAAAAAACCTAACTGATGGATTTTTGGTACATTTCTAGAAGTAATCGGTCTGGAACAATTTTTTTACAACACCCCCTCAATTTTTTATAATCAAACCGTAGTAAATACCATTCATTTGGTATGTCTCCCATTAAATTCGGATTGCTGCTGAATAGAAGTGAAGGAAGAATGGAGCAACCGAATGTGCTGCAACGAAGCATCCGAGTGAATGGGATAACAGCGTGCGGAGCTGAGCACCTAGACGACTCGGGATCTGGAACCGAAATCCATTGACGAACGCGCTGGTTATAACAGGTTGTTAAGGTGTGAAGGCCAGTCAACGTTCATTCACAACTAGACGCTCCAAGTTACTATACCCCAGGACTTGCTTATCCATTGACTGGATCGAACTCTTAGCGGCTTCGAATAAGAACTCAAATTGAGGGAATGTACCACGAAAGTTTACGAGTTCCATTCCCTCAATTTGAGTTTCAATTCGAATTATGGGGTACCTCAACTTCTTCCCAAATGATTTAATTCATAGTCTTCTGTACGTCGAGTTGTTGATGGGCAAATCGTTGGGTTCAATAGAGGATCCTTTCTTTTTTGGCCTTTCACTTGCTGCTTTCACTTCACCCCAAAGGTGGTTTCGTGTTTGTGGTGCTTAACGGTTTTGTACTGGTTTGCAAACTCGTAAAACTTTGTGGAACAGACTACTTCCATTCCCTTAATTTGAATTTCTTTTCAAATTATGAGTTTTCACAACTTCTTTCCAAATTTGCAACGTTTTTGATTATTTGAGCGAATTTTACTCAACTGCTGTTTAAATGTATAATTTATTTTCCAATACTTATTCGAAAATATTTTTCCCTCGAACAAATCGACCCAACCGTCAAAAGTAGTGCAGGAGATGACAGTTCTGGGACGTGAAAAAGGGTGACCTGAGGGGGCAGTGGCCCCCAACGTTCCCTCCACGTTACCCTAATGATAACCCGTACGCAACCCAAACGTTAACGTTAACGTTAGTTCTCCTACATTGGGTACATTAACGTTAACGTTGTTTCTCCTACATTGGGTACGTTAACGTTAACGTTGCGTTCGGATTATCATTCGGGTAACGTCATGGAGGGAACGTTGGGGGCCACTGCCCCCTCAGGTCACCCTTTTTCACGTCCCAGAACTGTCATCTCCTATACTACTGTCAAAAAGTCGAAGTAAACCAAACGTAAATTACATTCCAGCCAAACATTACGGATCATCTACATTGCGGCTAAGCATTTTTATGCCGATGAAAACACCAAATGAGAGGTTCTTCCGAGTTGAAGACAATGGAGGTGGACCATACCCAATGAACAATAGCCAGCCTGGATCGGACCAGAGGTAGGGCCTCAGGAATTTCATGGAGCCAGTTCCTTAGATTAGACTGGGCACCAGAAGGGTCGGCCTTCACCTTATAACCTGCAATTAGCCTGCCGTCTATCGTGGCTTCAAAAATGTAACGTTACCATCGCAAGATGATCTATGATACTCGTCCTACGTATACGACGCCCACGCGGCGCAACGATAATGACTTTAGGATATTGTTTGTCTTTTTAGGTAGGTGCAGCATTAAAATTTAATTTGGGTAACATGACTCTGAACATAATCTGATAAAGGGTAGGCATAATCGAGGTGTGCCCATCGTGATGTCTGTTCAAGAGAATTTACGTGATCCTTACAAAACATCGTTTCTTGCATCAACTCAGTACCTACTCTTATTTGAAAATTTTCTAGGCTTCATTGATGATTTGGACTCGTTTCCGAACCAAAAACTCACCATACCATTGATATACCAAGCTGATCTCTAGATTCGTCCCTACTCTGCGATAGCTATCAGTAGGAAAGGATTATCGACAACTGATTATTAAAAAATAACAAAATTTAGCTATAGAAAAAAACTAAAAGTGATTCTGAAGCCAAAGTACATAAATATCAAAGAGTTCCAACCAACCCTCGAATAATATTCAGCATATTATGCTTTTTTCCACAAAAACCTTAGGTATTTAGATACCCTTATTTACATGATAATTATAGCTTTAATGTTGTAGGAATGTAATACTTTCTAAAGCAATGATAAAATACTAAAAATTGTGAACATAAATTATTCAGTGTTGTGCTAAAATTGTTCCAAATTGAATATTTCTCGATCCCTTCGACAGTTTATGATTTCAAAAACAGATGGATATCCGTTTACAGCCAGGAAATCATAGGAATATACGTGTTCGTAGCTCTCCTGAATAACCCAAACGGACTTCCATTGTTATTCGCCTCCAAACCTCGACTACAGCAAACTGTTCGCTGCAATTCGAAGGCTGCAAAATAAACGAGAACTCATTAGTCGATCCATTGACTCCGATTGGGTCACGTCTTCCGCGAAGGCTGAAACCGATTCCAACAGTAACCAGAAGTTTTAGATTTTAGACCTTCGTTGCCTTTCAGGCTTCTCACGGGCAAACTCTCCAAACGCATTCCTAGAAGTCCTCGGCGTACCTATCTGACGATTTCCTACTTCAGGTACCAAGCCAGGAGACGAACCTGTATCTGTGAGATATCGGTAGGGAAAGCAGCTGAAGCTGATAATGCAACACGAGCTCAGACTCAAAGTGTCCAAATGAGGTTGATAGCGACAGTGAAACCAATACCATTAGCATTGCCGATACCCATACCGATAACCATACCGATAAGCACACCGATACCCATACCGATACCCATACCGATATCCATACCGATATCCATACCGATACCCATACCAATCCACATACCGATACCCATACCGATACCCATACCGATGCCCATACCGGTACCCATACCGGTACCCATACCGATACCCATACCGATACCCATACCGATACCCATACCGGTACCCATACCGGTACCCATACCGGTACCCATACCGATACCCATACCGATACCCATACCGATACCCATACCGATACCCATACCGATACCCATACCGATACCCATACCGATACCCATACCGATACCCATACCGATACCCATACCGATACCCATACCGATACCCATACCGATACCCATACCGATACCCATACCGATACCCATACCGATAACCACACCGATAAAAATACCGATATCCATACCGATACCCATACCGACACCCATACCGATACCCATACCGATACCCATACCGATACCCATACCGATACCCATACCGATACCCATACCGATACCCATACCGATACCCATACCGATACCCATACCGATAACCACACCGATAAAAATACCGATACCCATACCGATACCCATACCGACACCCATACCGATACCCATACCGATACCCATACCGATACCCATACCGATACCCATACCGATACCCATACCGATAAAAATACCGATATCCATACCGATACCCATACCCCCCCCCCACCCATTTCGACACTCATACCGATTCCGATACCCGTACCCATACCGATACCCATTTCGACACCCATACCGATAACGATACTCATACCGATTCCTATTATAGGAATCCTATACCGATACTTATACCGATACTTATACCGATAAATACCCATGCCTGATACAGATACAAATCACCAGCTCGAATAAAAACTGTTACTCATACTTGAACTAAAAAACAATCCAATCTCAAATGCAAACTAAAAAAGATAAACTGAACTGACTAAACCCAAGGTATTCAAACTGAAAGTGAAATTCAAACTGACACTCAGACGGAAAGTGATACTCAAACTCAAATCTGAAACTGATGTTTGAAAGAAAGGTAAACTGAAACTGACTTCAACTTTGAATTTCGGTTTGACTTCAAGTTGGAGTTTCAGTTTGACTTCAACTTCGAATTTCAGTTTGACTTCAACTTCGAGTTTCAGTTTGAGTTTGAATTTCAGTTCAACGTCAACTTCGAGTTTCAGTTTGCATTCAAGTTCGAGTTTCAGTTTGAGTTTGAATTCAGTTCAACGTCAACTTCGAGTTTCAGTTTGACTTCATGTTCGAGTTTGAATTTCAGTTCAACGTCAACTTCGAGTTTCAGTTTGACTTCAATTCCGAGTTTCAGTTTGAGTTTGAATTTCAGTTCAACGTCAACTTCGAGTTTCAGTTTGACTTCAAGTTCGAGTTTCAGTTTGAGTTTGAATTTCAGTTCAACGTCAACTTCGAGTTTCAGTTTGACTTCAACTTCGAGTTTCAGTTTGAGTTTGAATTTCAGTTCAACGTCAACTTCGATTTTCAGTTTGACTTCAAGTTCGAGTAGGTATCAGTTTGAGTTTGAATTTCAGTTCAACGTCAACTTCGAGTTTCAGTTTGACTTCAACTTCGAGTTTCAGTTTGACTTCAAGTTCGAGTTTCAGTTTGAGTTTGAATTTCAGTTCAACGTCAACTTCGAGTTTCAGTTTGACTTCAACTTCGAGTTTCAGTTTGACTTCAAGTTCGAGTTTCAGTTTGACTTCAAGTTCGTGTTTCAGTTTGAGTTTGAATTTCAGTTCAACGTCAACTTCGAGTTTCAGTTTGACTTCAAGTTCAAGTTCGAGTTTCATTTTGGCTTCAACTTCGAATTTCAGTTTGACTTCAACTTCGAGTTTCAGTTTGACTTCAAGTTCGAGTTTCAGTTTGAGTTTGAATTTCAGTTCAACGTCAACCTCGAGTTTCAGTTTGACTTCAAGTTCGTGTTTCAGTTTGAGTTTGAATTTCAGTTCAACATCAACTTCGAGTTTCAGTTTGACTTCAACTTCAAGTTTCAGTTTGACTTCAAGTTCGTGTTCCAGTTTGAGTTTGAATTTCAGTTCAACGTCAACTTCGAGTCCCAGTTTAAGTTTTGAGCTTGCGTATCAGCTTAATAGTCAAACATATTATGTTTGAGTTTCCATTTGAATTTCAGTTTGAGTTTGTGCCTCACTTTCAGTTTGAGGACTGGAGTTTGTTAACACAAAAAGGTATTTTTTCTATTTGTTTTTATTTGAACTAGATGGAGTTTCTGAGTAAAATTGGCACTAAAATCTCAAATGGACTTAAGCATACATTGCCGGGATGGGGCTGCCCTGGATTCTCTTTCACCTTCCTGTTTCACGTGCCAGAGCAATTTTTCTTTCAAAATTGTTAGTAATAGCTTTTGTTGAGCTTAGCATACACAAACATTCTATGGATATCCGTTCAAGTTTTAACTCAACCTGTTTACTAACTATGTTATAGTAGGTCTAATGCATCGAGCACGTCGTATGAGTCATAACGAATCAGAGGTGAATCAGATAGGGAAGAGACCGGAGGTGATGAAGGGATCTCTGAGGTTTCCATGAAGAGATCGTTAGAAGTGGACCGGCCCGCAATGGCTGAAGAAATGATGACTGCGTATATGAGGGGAGGGGGATAATTGCAGGGTACGAAAAACCAACAAGGTGGGCCTCCAGGCATGTTTTACCTGGCTGGTCGTTGGTGCCCGGTCGGGGCCCCTCGGCCTTGCCCGCTGACATGACGCGTATCATCTGCGCCAACTAAGGACATCCTTAAGGAAGCGTTTCATTACGGGGGTAGATGTACGAAGCTCATGTTTTTGCTGTTGTTCCGCCCCCACAATGCCGTAATTGCTACGATTAAATGAGGCGTCTCTTATTCGCCACATGGTTCATTTTTTGAGAACTAGGTATCGAAATTTCATTTTTACTTCCATATTTACAGAGTAAATGGAAGTATTGTGATCGTCCTAAAATCGAGAATCGGAACGGAGCTTCAGAAAAAACTTTTTCTTATACACATTTACTCAGAATCACTTCCTGAACAAGTGTCTGTGTGTCCGTGTGTCCGTCTGTCCGTCTGTGGTCATTTACAAAAATGGCCATAACTCCCTCATTTCTCAACCTTTTTTCAAATTTCTTGAACTGAAATGTTTGTCTCGGCAAGACCTAACACCCTGTTTAATCGGAATTTGGATAACGCACAGTACTTCCGAGATATTTGCATTTTTAGTGTTTTCTATTTTATTTTTTTCCGGCCGCAAAAATGAACCGATTTGAGCGTTCTTGGTCTTAAAATCTTTGTTTTACCTTGCAGAATATGTTGATATTTTTTACATTCCGAAAATGTGGCGTTTTTTCATTTTGGGCAAATTTTAAAATTTTAATACTGAATTTTTTGATATTTTTGACCTAAACGCTTTCAAAAGCAGTCAAAATATGATCAAATTGTGTCACAATTTTACGTTCCAAAATATGGAAGTATTGTGTGTTATCTACGCACCACTGGTTTTTCCTGCTATAGCGTAGGTATTGATAAAATTAGGCGAAGATGACAGCACTTAATAAACAACCTCTAGTAACATTGTTCCGTATAACAGGGCTCTTCAACAGTAGGTAACCTTTAATCGTGAAAAAAGATAAGAAAAAGAGCTAAATTCCGTAATCTGATGCTCGTTTTGCAAAAAGTGAATACTTCGTTATTAATTACCTACCTATTCTTCGTATAATTTTTATAATCAGTCCGGGGAAAAATTCAAAATATTCCCTCCCTCTTCGCCTTCTACTGCTCGTCAGTAATTTTTTTGTCATTCAAATACCTGCGCCGT
This sequence comes from Nesidiocoris tenuis, assembly GCA_036186465.1. NCBI lineage: Eukaryota > Metazoa > Arthropoda > Insecta > Hemiptera > Miridae > Nesidiocoris > Nesidiocoris tenuis. Next base: position 11,124,883 of record AP028920.1, read on the forward strand.
CACCTGGAATAAACGTCTTTCCTCAAGATGTGGCCCACATCGTAAAAGGTCCGTATATCATTCCGTGTGTCCGCTCGTGGGTGAGGAGAAACTTGCCGTACAAGAAGGTCGCCAAGAGCACGAGGGGTTGAAGAACTTCAGAGAACTTCCTTCTTATTCCCTGATACATATTTATAAAGATACCCCCAAACCTCATCCGGTTGGTATAGCATCCCTTCATGCGCTCGGGCACCTCGATTTTCAAAACTCTTCTCGATACAAACGAGGCCATCTTTATTGGCGTTTCGCCCAATAATGCGGCGGCTGACAAATTTAAGCGATGTTAAACACGTCGGACCGCCGCCTCTGTCGTTTGGGAAGCATCGAAATTTACGAGGAACCTCCTCGTATTTTCAAAGTCCGACGCTCGAAAATGTTATTATTTGTTCTTACTTTTTTTCGTTATTATTTACATTTTTATCTATCCTTTCGGAGCATCTTTTACGACCACTACCTACTTGGTTTTTACGTTTTTAATATTTCATCCATTGACAGCGCGATAAATGTCGTCTGGGCAGTAAAAACGGAATGGCCTTGAGTAAGAAGTGTGCTTCCTAGCCAGGATAACGACTGCAATTAATTCAAGTACCGACCTAACTAGATGGAATAATTTAGCGAGTTTCATTAAATTATTCAGAAATAATTGTTTTGTTGGGGGGATAAGCACAGTGTTGAAATCTATCGAAGGAATAAGCCGAGCTGACAGCTGTCAGCGGAAAAGAAAGACTTTGGCATTTGAAAGAAAGAAGTAAGTTTTAGCGTCCAGCAAAGAATGAACATTTTATTTGGTAGATACCTGTTCACATTTGTTGCAACCAGCAGCAAGTTGTTACCAAAATGATGAATGTTTCCCAATAAAATCCTTGGAATTAATAGTCCCAAATTTCCCCTGGACAATAATGGTCCCCTGCTTTTGTGTGATGTTGACATCAAAAACTTAATATGCAAATTAAAATTTCTCGTAAATTGCCTAGAAAAACGAACAAATTTTTGGTCTGATCACATTAGTTGAACTGCAAACGTCCATGCCAAGATTTTTTATCGCGCTGTACCTATAGGCCTAACTCATATTACTCGGATGCTATGTATTGTATTTTACGCTTTATTATGCCCCGTATTTCATGTTTAGCGATTGATTGATACCAGCATTGCAACATTTTCTTGCCACATTCCGGACAAACCCTCGAGTTTGACCTGAGGCCTTCTAGAATTATTACAATTTCTCGTTCTCCCATCTGAATTGATTGCGTGCTTTAGTTGGCAGGCAATTCTCGGAGCATGCAGTAGCAAAATATAACATGGCTGCCATTACACAATTTCACCTCGACTCTCTTCGAACGAGGGCCGTGTTTCATAACAAACGGCCAACGATTGGCCCTGGGTCAGCGCCAGCTAGTTAGAGTAAACGAGCTGTCAAACTACATAAAAATCGCAATTACCCGCCGAAAGGGAGAACGTTGATTGATTTGATTGCTCTTCTTGGGAGGTCTTCCAGAACTTGGATGAGAAAGTGGTCGGCGGGGAAAGAGCGAGAGGGGAAAATAAATAAGATGGCGCGGAAACGTAGTCCTTGAACGACGTAGCTGAGGAATCGGCTTCTGGACTGGTCCAGTCATTGATTGGGAATCATTAAAACACGATCCGCCTCGGGCGATCTTCGGACGAGGTTCAATCCCCTGTGAAGTTCACGGAGCCGAGAATTATTTCCCAACTGCAGAATCTACAATAGTCTATCCCATAAAATATCTAGGAATCGATGGTGCTGTATTGCTACAATGCATGAAAATAGAAAATGGTTGAAAAAAGGCTTAAAAACTATTCTGCAGGATGAACCCAGCTGGAACCCATTAAAAAAATCCTATTGAAAGTAAGCATGAAGTACTAATACATGTTTCCGAATGAGCCCTCCTTGTCGTGACATCACAGCGGAGAAATTTTCAATCGATTTCGGAAGTACCTAACTCTACACCACAGTGCCGTTGTTAATTGTTCTGTTCGTTGAGTGAAATCATGCATGGTTTCTTCATATGAGATTGGAGAATGCAATGGATTTTACCGGTGGCATTGATGATCACATAATTATGATCGTACATCTTCAACATTATTGTTGAATGAACATTACCTATTGTTCAACATTATTGTAGAACATGAATGTTCAATTCTTCCATCCATTTCTGGTATCCTTTTTTTCCGGTAGGTATCCATCGCTTTCCTTACCAGCTTGAATGTTCTCTTTGCGGCAATCATCTTGAGGTCAGCCGAAGACAGGAAACCGTTTTCTGAGTCTTAACAATCGTAAAACTTGTTCATGCATCCAGTGTCTACCTGAGAGGAAAATGTTGGTGATGGAAGAAGCAAGGACGCGCTCTCAGGCGATTAGAGGATGATTTGTCCAGAAACCGCAGGCCACAGGGACGCACTTGCCCAGTCTCCAGCCATTGATTGTTTGTAATATAGCAGCGCATCGTTCAGCTTGTTAGAATGACCAACTCAACTGGAACGGTGTGCGTCGCGGTAAATAGCTGTTGTTTTCTGAGGACTAAAGTAGCTCCAACGTTTTCCATGCAGGTAACCATGCAAGATCATTCTGGCGCTAAGTACTACTTGTAGAGCAACTACTTCTTGCTATTATGGTGGAATGCGTGGGCGGATAATGATTGTGATCTATTTTTGAAAGAAGAATAACCACAGAGTGTATATAAGGGGGTTTTCACCTATAAAAGCAACTCTTATGGGAAAAGTGATGTTAGAATGATTAGGTAGGGAGGGTAGGTACATTTAAAAATCCTCTTGAAATAAATAAATTTCTGAAAGAAAGAAACAGAATTTAGCGATACAGGATCAGTAAAATGAATGTACCTAATATAATCAAGAAATCCACTAATTCAAATTCTGATTCTATTTTTTTATAAATACCTATTTTTTGTATCAATATGTCTCAGATACCTACCTACATAATTTAAAGAAGGTGCATACCCTCCTGTATCGACTCCTGCAGAGTCCTCATCACCCTCAAAGTTTTGATGGAACGTCATTCGAATGTGATGAACCTGGATTTACCCAGGTAAAGATTCGCTGTTTTCCCATGTTTACGATGGGTACAAATCCAAGATCCCAATGTATGGCTGAGTTAGACTCCCTCGTGTCGTTGACGCAACACGCAAGAAAAATGACGAGTAGTCTTACGTTTACAACCCTTCGAATTTCAGGACACCATCTTTCGGGTATCTGCTTGGTTCTGCAAGCCTGTATATTCTTGATGACATTGAAACCAGACAGTTTGAACCCGTTTTTATGGTCGCAGATCATAAAACAGGAGTTACGATCAGTAAAGAGCCGAAACTAGCTTCCGGACTCTTCTATTCCGTTGTTTAGCTATGTGGATTCGGAAAAGTGGAAAAAATAATAAAATCGATTACTTGGAAAATTAATAATAAATTATGTTTCGACGTAAATTTGCGATTTCCTATGAGTATAAACATAAATAATAATCACAAAATTATCATTATTTCTTTTCCATTCCAGGCATTATTTCAGCGCCCATAATTACATTTTCAACTAATTAAATCTAAATCTAAAATTAAAATCTAGCAATTTTGATCAATCCTGATGTTCAAGGATATGGGGCCCATATTATGTTCCTAGGCAGCCATGCCGCCATTCAGTACTTGTGATGCATAAGAATGTTCTACCTGATTTGACGCATTCAAGCGAAGAATGATGGCTTCCTTCGGTATAATTACTACTTTCGTGTGCTAATGGACGTATGGAGCCTTGGAAGTTTTTATCAATTAGTATTTCCGCTTGTGCCTGCTGGCAGGTCTAATTTATTTTTCTATCTGTACACGAAAAGATAGATTACAACGAGATGATGTATCATAAATGAGTTGACGTACATGTCATGAGATTTACTGAATAATAATGTTCTAGGTTTCAATTTGTTTTTAGTATTCCTGTGTTTAGAAGAGAAGAGAGCAAATTCAGAATTCTTTAAAAATTTTCATGCATCTATGACATAAATTCCATGTAGATAAATTCCATTGTTTTAAGATATTCCTGGCCCAAGATAAATGGGTTTACATACAATGATATTCAATGTACTTTGTGTAATGGTAGGTACCTACTCGTAAGTTCGACAGTTCGCAACCATCTCAGAATGATCCTCAGGCCATAAGTCAAAGAAGGTACCACCTATCTAAACCTAATCTTAATGTTTATGCGAGACACTAGACGAAAGACATTTCAAGCTCATTGCTTCCACAATCCATTGAGATGTGCGTTATAGAACCAAAGTCTACCTTCAACCAACCATTTATAGCCAAGTCTGAAAGATAAGCAAGCTGTTTGCCTCGCAGCATGTTTCTACTACTCTCTTGGGAATGTTTGACAGTGTTTATTTTTCGCCAGATAGTAGCGAGCGCCATGCGTTTATGAGAATGATAAAATCGCCCCCTTCCTTCGGGATGTTTTTCACACACTTGGGGCCCGACCGCAATCCTAATTCTTCTAGGTAAGCAAAGTTAAAAAAAAATTATCAATTTTTAAATTTTTTCTTCTCAACAATTTGATCAGAAATTTGTTACTTGAAAAAAATTGCTTTTCTAAAATGTGTTGAGTAGTTTTCAGAAATTTGTTCGTTTTCAAAAAATTCGTTAATCTTCAAAAAGTCCTTAATCGTCAAAAATCTGCTAATTTTTAAAAATTTGTTAGGTGATCTTCGAAAAATTCTCAATTTTCAACACATTTAATATACCTTGGGTATTATATACCTACCCAAAGAACCGACAACACCATGGTAAATTTACTTACGCAGTCTTCAATCCAGAAATACAGACAGTTCAGTCACCACCGCCATACTAATCCTCCGCATCCGACGTTGAGTAATTTACTGCTCTCTCTCATTCACCTTAAAATGAATTATGGGGTTGACAATGGTGCGTACAACGTAAATCGAATGACCACGGTCCGTGTCCATTTGGCAGAGTCCACCAAAACTTCGCATCGCCGGAGTAAAGAGCAAACCCTTTCTCGTAATGGATGTGGAAAAGAACAAATCTCAAAGGAAACCGGAGAACGAAGGGCGAGTACTCCTTTAGAAGAGTAATGAGGCGTTCATTCCGAAAGGTCGCGTACAATTTTGGAACAGGATTCGAATGGGGGAGAAATTTTGGGCTTCGGATTTAGTGGGTGGACACGTGTGCGGCCGGAAAAGGGCGAATTAAACCCCAACTTCGGGGAAGCCTTTTGCCGGCATAATAGGCCAAAAAGGCGAGTTCTCGAGCTCGGACAATGAGTTATGGCAATGAATCAACCGGAGCATTGGCCTGTGTAAAGGCACGACTCGTAATAAATGTTGTTTTCTCCATTGCATTGCTATGGAAGAGAATATTCCAGATCCGTGAGATCCGTTATTTGACTAATATGCTCTAGATCTTTGTGCATTCGTACAGCTTTTTGGATGATTTGATATCAAAACGTCGTCGGTTAAGGAGCAACTCAGGCCAGGCTGTGCAACTCAAGGGATTGTGTCATTCTAACGCACAAATTGTGAAAAATTGGTGGCTCCGATCTTCTTGATCAACATCGCCTAGTGAAGTGATCTATGATGTCATCATCGTCATCTTCATCACCATCGCCATCACCATCAATCTTTGCCACCATCACCATCATCATCATAACCATCGCCATCACCACCACCGCCATCACCATCACCATAATTACTGACTGGTAAAGGCTGATAAATAGAACAACCTCGGTATTCGCCAAATCCTTCAGCTGCCAATTGGGAATGTGACCTCCTCTGAGACAAATCGCACTGACTGCTTCAGTCGTTCTCCTGAATTCTTGAACACGTTCGGCGAAAGATGCGAGGCCATTGATGAATTATTTCGCTGGATGTTGTCCCTGTCACAACAACGAAGCTTCCGGCTCATTGACCTCTTGGAAACGAATTGCAGCACCTGAAAACCCGCACTTAGACTCTGGGTATGCCGTTTATGGGCGCCTCCCGGAGCCGGGAATAAGATAGGCCTGAAAAATTCAGAAGGCTTCTGAGGGTGTTACGCATACTTGGAGAAGTTCACGTTCTCTTGTCTCCAGGCGTATGGGGAACTGCGAAGCCTTAAACTTTGCTATGTGGGCCAGCCCTGGCAGTTGAGTTTGGGTAGTACCGAATAGTAATAAAACGAGGCCCGTCCAGGCATCACTAGTTCGGTTTTATGACGTCTTGCCGGAAAAAGGTAACTGTACAGCATTGACACGTGATGTCAATGTTTGAACTGAGGCCAGTCACGTGAGCTGCGTTGAATTTTCAGGTCAAGCCCCTGACGTAAGACATTTACAAGCTACAGTCGGAATCGTCGCTTCGGGATGTGAGTTTGAAGTAGGTACCTGTAACATTATTGTACGGTTGCATGTTTTCTGAATGCTTGTCAAAAGAAAACATGAGAATCAAGAGGGCTGTACACGCTGCTCTCATGGAAGCTAGAAATGAGGGTTTACTCTTTTCGGTTCATCCTGCAGTTCGTACTTATTAGAGTGAAGTTTCCTTAAGGAAGATATTGAAAGCGATGTTTCCTCAGGAGGTCGATCATGCCATTGAGGTTGGGTGTGGGGCATTGAATAAGAGCTGAGCCTCATACTCGTATAGGAGAAAACAACTTTTTGAATAAAATTTAACTTATCCCGCAAAATGCTGCAAAAGTGCCGCTTCCATTGAATACCAAGAATATCGTTATCAGCTATATTGCTACTACCATTGTCAGTGTCCGTTAGCCAGTGATCCAATCGGATCGTATTTCATGCAGATCATTTGCCTGCAAACGCCTGTAACTCAAGCAGAATGGGAAGTAGGCAGCATAATGGATTTTCGATCAGAGCCAGAGGCAATATCAGCGCAATAACCGGCCGTACTGTTCATAAATCGGAACTGCAATACGACACCTATCACGGCAGTCATAAAAGGATAGAGCAACTATTAACAGTGAATCATGGGAGCTATTCGTTGAATAAATGAAAATCCCTGAAACACAGGTCCGTGGATTCTCTGGATGTAAGACAACATTCGACCTGATATATGGGAAACCTTGGTACGTTTCCTCTGGACTAGGGGAGATTTTCCACCCCTCCTCAATAATACATAGTATGACATTTCCTTCAGCACATCCCCTCTTATGAAGCGAGCTCAAGGGGGCAGTGCCCCCACTGCACGGGTCAATTTTCACACTTGTCATAAATCACCAATGTTCCGGAATTGTTGAAGACCAAATCTATGGAGCTTGACTCCCTTTTTATTCCTTTGAAGCAAAAGTATGATTCCAATCTAAAAAGAATGAAATCCGACACGTTGAAACCGACCTTCGAATCACGCGGTTCCTTAATAATGCAGTTCCTCTTTCTCAAATAGGTTCCTCGGACGTCTTATGCCAGTCACTTAGAATCCGGAGAAAATCAATATTTTAACCACGTACCCCCTCAGTTGGGTCACGATTGCCTTCATCCCTTTTTGATAAATATTTTATATATTGTGGGTGAAATTCTTCCTAATACTCGAAGGCATCCTCGGGCCCGGGAGGGTTGTCATGACTTAATATTTCATTGAAACGACCCCGCTGGCTCTGGAATCAGAAAAATGTGTACTACTGACGTCCGAAGGGGCACCTGAGTTGGGGAAAAGACATTCTTCGTGATTTCAATCTACATATTTTTATGAATATTCCAAATCCTTGACAGGAGGGAGTGAGGTGTAGTAAAAAACTACCAAAGCGAAATAATTCTACTTTTTTGGGCTCACAACACAGTTTACACTACAAAAATTGTAGCAAATGCGCTTCAATATAGACCCATTCAAGGTAGACAATCATAAGTATGAAGTCCCTTGTATGCCCTGCATAGCAGTAAACGACGTTAATGATGTCGTGGCCAAGATTAGCTCACCAACTATTCACAACTCGTATGTGACTCGTGAAATAAATTTAATATGGGTGGGGTACCTATCGAATATTCACTGTTAGGTCTTGAAACAAATTGGAATCGCCGGAAATCTCCGCAGATCATTTTTCGAAGACCCACCCCGAGTAAAGCTCTTCTTTCATTTTTTAATTGGAACCCACGCGAGTTCTGTATACAGATAGAAACATTAATTAAAACATGGAGGATCCTGTTTTACTTAATATCACCGTTGAAAAAATCTTAATGGCTCCTCGTAATTAAGTGACCGTATTATTAATTGATCCGTGTATTTTTAAAAGGTTCTCGTCCTACGGAGGGAAGATTCGCTGGAAATTCGATCGCCAAAATATTTCGAGCATCTTGTTCTCGTTGATGAGAGGAAACGATGGTAGGAGCACCGTTAGTGGAGAAATTCATTAATGCCGCTACATCCTGATGATCCAATTTATCTATTCTTTCGCGAACTGAAAACCAAGGCTGAGAAAAATTTTCGTCGAATTTCCGACGCTTTATTTTGAATTGTTTTATGCAGGACTCCTGAATATCTAGGAAAAAGTTTGCATATATTTAATTTTTACGCTTCCTTTAACGTTGCAAGCAAAAAATATTTGTGTTCTTCACATTCTAAGTAGGTAGGTACCTATCTAACTAGCGGTATTAAATACCGATACAAATTTTGTATCCTGCCACATCCCAAAAACCTATGAAGATCCCCGATAGAATTGGATCAAGAATATTTTTAATAATTTTTTTGTGCCTAAAAAAAAACAATGGTAGGACGATACGCTACACCGATTTTCACTTTTACGAATGCTTTGATTCTCAACATGATTATAGCTTCCAATGTTTTTATGAATTCTTGAAAAGACGATAGGATATTCAAAACCCGTTCGGCGGGGTGTGGGAAAGTATTCAAAAGCGTACGCACGGAGGAGCTTACGAGATAACAAGTTAATCGGCGGAAACTCCTCCAAAAACTTCATCGACTGAGAAATTCAATGATTGCTTGTTTCTTATCTTATCAACGTGGGACGATTTGAATCATAGGGGAGACGGTAGAAAAGCTTTGAAAAATTCATGGGGCCACAAAATATGAATCATCCATGTTTTATTTTGGATTGTTCCCTGATATTTGAAGGAATTGAAAGCTCCAAATCTACGAAAAAACCATTTATAAAGGCTAGAAAAACATAATTATAATACTTCTGTTTGTACATCGATGTGACGATTGACGCAATTGATAATTGGACACAAATAACTTTTTGCTTCCATATTAAAGAAGAGAATGGATGTATTGTAATTTTCCTGGAATCGAAAATCGGATCGGAGGTTCAGAAAAATTGTTTACTTTTAAGTAAACATAGCAAAGTGTATTTATACATTTTGTGTATTTATACAGTAAAGTGTATTTATAAATACACTTTTGATCAAAATCACTTCCTGAACAAGCGTCTGTGGTTGGAAAAATATGTACGATGTGTTAAGTGCTCCTGAAGAGGGCCGTACGGGCGAAAGCGCCCGAGCTCGAATAATTCATATCAAGAGAAAGCCGTCTTCACTTTCTCGCCCTCGTCTCTCACAAAATAACAGCAATACGACGAACGAGCCACATAATTAAGTTTCTCCACAATACTCATAGAAAAATTTCCAAAAACTTTTAACCCTTTTTCAATTCTTGACAAGCTGTTAGTTGTTCTGGCAATTTCAGCACACACCCTGTTTAGGGGAAATTGCATTCCTACTCCAATTGAATACTTAAGGTTATTTATTGATGGCAGTTGAAGTGCACTCGTTCAATGCAATTAACCGAAAACGTAGGCATACGAGAGATGGGCTCCTCTCAATTTGCCTTCGTAAGAGGCGTGCACGTAGTAGGTACGGTATTGTTAAAAAGGGCCCGTCGAACACGAAGGGTTCATTTGTTAAGCACAACCCCTATATTTGACTGGTGTGACCAACAGGGGTGAATCAGCGATTTGATTACGTTTCACCCACTACTGTAGCCGAACTACTTCGACGAGTTTCCCTCCTTCGATTCTAGAATAGGACCCTTTCAGTCAAGGTTTAGGTCCTGTTTTGGGCCCTGAATATGATTTGAATAACCTCGAATTCCCAAGCGACTTGGCGGTTCTGCTGGGGCGGTCCTGGGCTCTCGATCAGATTGCCAAATTTGATACATCAACGCCAGGCTCATAACAAGCTGACACCACATGTTCATATTTTGGCTACTCTCATCGTTCTTCTGGAGGGCTTTCCTCTCTAGGGGTTATTCGTGTCTGCCCCACCTTTCCCTAAATATTTTAAGAGATTCAAGAACCCCAATAACTGTTGTGGGGATTGTGCCAATCGATCGGCTCTGCGGTAAATGGCGGTGGAATGCCAAGTGAGGCTGACTCAGATATCTCACTATTGCCTAAGTCAATTCAGCCAAGGTACCATAAAACATGAATAATATTGATACAACATCAGAAGCGTTCGAATCTTGGTCAACTCTATATTGGAATGAAATCGGGCTCTGCATGTTTATTGCCATCAATAAATTAAATTAATAAATCAATTAATAATCAATAAATAAATTTGGAGCTCAATTCCTGAAAGCATGCTTTTGGAGCAATCCAGGCATAACTTATATCCATTAACTTATAGAAGGGAGGCAATTCTGTTTATACATCATTATAATGATAATTCATCAGCACCTTTGTTTTTTCGGAACATTATTTCCTCCGCATTAAACCTTGACCCTTGGAAAATGATTGTAACATCCTACCTCATAAATAGAATGTCCCGATTCAATAATTGCACTGTTGCCTCAGTCGAAAAAATATCCGTTACCGGATAATGGAATGAAAAACTTGTCGCGAAAGAAAAGAGAACTGGAAATAGAGCTGTAACGAGTTGGAGGAGAAAAAGACGGAAATCTCGCGTGCTCCTGCAGAATGGAAACGTTACACTGTCACGTTTAGGTTGCAAACTTTTTGATACAAAATGAAATTGAGTATCCGTCAGAATGAGTTATACCTACTTCGGGAAAAAGAGAGACCTACTACTAGGAGAAAGAAACGACCTGAGGCAAAAGTTGCGAGTTGGAAGTCGAAAAAAGTCTGCCAACTTTTTCACGGTAGAGCAGCACCAGCTCCTGGTAGCAGAATCGCGAATGGGTCGGAGTTGGTGTCGCGTCAGACGTGAGACGCTTGTTTCACACGGCAGTTAACTGCACCTGCTATGTGCACCATTGCTGAAGAAGAGGACACCCTATATGGTTTAGTATCTATACGTTCAGTATCTGATACTGATTTGAGAGGCTACGTTCATGAGTTGAATGTGTTGTGCATCTGTTGGCTGGATAGTCAGTTTTTGTCAACTCGGAAATGGAAACTTTTGTGATTCAAGTGAGGAAATATGTTTTTTTAAATGATCCAAAGTCCGGTTTGTAGTTATGACTTAAATGAAGTTGATTAATTATTCTAAGAATTCAAAAATTAAAATAATAGGTCTCATGAGGTACCGACCTACATTTTTTCAACCCTTTGTGATACTAGGTTGGACAAATTTTAGGAAATCTTTCTGAAAATATAAAATCGGATCCTTAGTTCTTGTGGGAAGGTTACAGAACTTTAGTCATTTATTTACGGCTCAATTAAGCCGTACTTAGCAAGGATGAAAAATTGTTATTTTCAGTCTTTATTCGCAGGTATTAAAGTGAAATAAAATATTTTTCAAACAATATCATGTTCGATCAATATAGCATAATATGCCATATTATGTCAGGCTCGAAACATAAAGCTGCGTTGGTAACTTCAAAAAACCATGTCTTTTTTGGCAAACTTTACAGGAAGGACCAAAAACTAATTTTCATTAAAATCGTTGAACGACTTAAAACGATTTTTATTCCTTCAATACACGATCTGTATCCAGCAGCCGATGTTAAGTAGCATTTTTATCAATATTGTGTACAAAGATACCTAGATGAGGAGTTACCAGCGTGTTTTTCTTGGTTGAAAATGGTATGGTCCAGAATCTGGACTCCAGATTTGGATGTTATTTCTTTCGACGCTAGAGGGCAAACTATTCATCGCACGAGGACACGGCTTTGGCCGGTGAATCAAGCAACAATAATTTGCCTGCAGAGCTCAAAACCTCATTTTCGGAAAAATCGGAATCACATGGTTTTTTGACGTTACTGTCGCTCTGTCAAATTTTCGATTTTCCCAAGAATATTTTTCGAAATTTGGAATTTTTTCAATTTTTTGTCCAATAATTCCATGGCGTTCGTGTGATTCTGTCTGCCGTGAACTCTTTCCGTTTGCTGAAGTGTTTGCAAGTCTGGGCGGGAAATCGCATCAGAGCGGGGGGCAAGCGACTGGAATAAAATGAGGCCAAGTAAAAGAGATTATACTCCACATCCCACGGAGCATATCAAATAGGGCTGATCATAAATCATAAACTCTCGAGCCCTTTCAGTGTAAGTATACTGTATATACTGCCATCGGCCCAACCTCCGCCCCGGCCGCCGCACTTTATTACGGCAAAAGACCCGCGACGACCCCTATCAACTTTTATGGTGTCGCTAAAATCCCTTCATCCAATTGGTGAATTTTTAATGGTGTTTTGAAGAGTTGCTTCGCTGTTGGCGCTCTTTCGAACCCCAACATAGTGCGAGAATTTAGAGCGGAGGGTTGACGTCGTAATATCAACTGCTGAAAAACTCAACAAATCGTCCTCTTCACGGTGAACACATCAATTCAGGCCGAAACTTTGTTTTGAGAGTTGAACTTTTGTGAATCCCAGCCTCATAAATGACGCAAAAACTTGGTTATGCCCTGCCCTTCAAGCTGAAATAGTCAGGTCCATAAATCCCGACACAGTTTTATGATGGGCTCGTACATTTTTGCGATAATGACTCGAAAATGGCGATGGTGATGGTGGGGTGGATATCAGCCATAAATTCTTAATACATAATCCATGACGTTTCAAATCGTATTTTCAGTCGAACATAGGTATTCAGGAATCAATCGCTACTTATGATTCAAGATAATACGTAAATAACATATCGCAGCCGAAGGCCGACAAGTGAAAAGAAGAAGAATGACCGAGACATAAAGAAACCATCGCTAATAGGTCATTTTTCGTCTGAGGTCAACCGGAAAGATTGAGCGAAGTTATCATTGAAATCGGTCTTCGGCCATTATTTCTTTGAACATTTTCGACTTTTCTTCTCATTTCTTTTTTTCACGGTTCCACAATTTTTTCCTCGCGTATGAAACGCCATCAAAACACGAAAATCACACTAGTTGAAGCGGAACCGTAAAATCCGAAAGTCTCCGTCCAAAACCACAAGGTACATTTGTAGACAATACAATATTGTCTTAGTCATGTTTAGAGTTGAGCAAATTTCGAGTTGTGGTGCGACCAGAGATATTTTTTTAACGATTTTTCTCTTTCCGCGAACAATTTATAGAGGCATGATGGCCCCTATCTTCCAACCCTTATCCAATACAAATTGAGAAATTTATTATTTATCTGTTAGTTCCCTTAGATTTATTCGATTAAGCGAAGAATTTGAACTTGATACATTTTGTGCTTCACAATATTAAATTAATTTTTCAGTTTCTTCGTGTAAAAATTTTTTTAAAACTTTTGGTACATTGTTTTGGCTATGAAAATAGGTCTTATTACTTCTAGAAATGATTTTATATTTAGGTGCACTGTTAAGAATGAATGGAGAAAATAGGAGGTACCGTATGTAACCATTCTACTCAATGGATCACCAATTATTAGGTGTAACATTCGAATTTAACCTGTTCTTCGTCGAGATTCGACGACTTTCTCACGAATTGTCGACTAAAATGACGAACGCCCGAGGAACAATGGAAACGATCCGTATATAGCCGAAAATGTAAGTGTTCATATCAAATTGCTCGACAACAATTGAAATGCAGTCCTCGATTCGTAGCCCCTTCCATTGTTCTTGGAAGAAAACGGATGGATACCTATAATGTCCGTGATATGAAAGTCTTGAGGGCCAGTCAGATTGTGCCCCTCATTGATAATCATGGTTTTTGTGATCAAGATGCACGTCCTATTGTTTTGGGACATGACAGTTCGTGGCAAGTCGTACAGACAATTGTGTATTCTACCCGACAATTGAGACCTATTCGGGAATCGTGGTGCCTACCTTCACTCTTTTTCAGATAATCCTTCCTGTTCCTAAATCTCCAAAAACAACACGAATCTTTCAGGGCTGGTTTATCAATTTACTTAAATATCGACTCATCCAAGGACGCATGCACTAAATTTCACCTTGGACATGTTTTGATTTACCGTTATACTGAACATTTCTTGGACATTAGTCAATGCAAGCGTCCTAGGATGAATCTAGCTTTAAAAAAATTGATAAACCGGCCCTCAATATATTTTACAGTATAATAATTCTCCCATTTACACCGGGGAAATGAATTTGATCATCAAATTGGTGGAAACACATTAAGCCCTTATCTTGATAAATGAGAGGTTCCTCCGATTTTACTGTCCTTTGCCAATTTCAGCGCTTCCTATTCCTGAAGTCCTCCTCGCGGAAAATTCGAATTTTATTACACCAAATAGCTCTCCGATGGAGGAGTTCCCTTTACGTCGTATTACGATTGTTTCATATTTTCACCGAATGAACCAGGACTGTTACTTCAATTTCGGTTGAGCTGGCACTCGCGTATCAAGCACCCCTCGACATCGGCGTCGAAAACGTAATTAGTTTGGCGTTTCCACTCGGCGCCACCCGAGACTGCATCAGCCGGCGGGGGCGTTTTCAAAAAGAGGAAATCCACCGGTTTTGGCAGATCCCTGTTAATCCCTCCCTTTCATAACATTATTAACACAACTGATAAATTGCACGGTTTCTGGTGCTGGAAAGGGGAATTCGTATACGGGGGATTCGGCAAAGCCGGGAGGGTCATACAAGTTGCGATGTCGGGTGCGAATTTCAAGCAGACGTGTCATGCTCAACTGTGCGGCGTGGGCTTTGTTTAAATATGTACGGATGTACGCTCCCGCATTTTTGGGTAAATATATGGAAAAAAAGTAATTTACTGGCTGTATTCACGTTTCATCTTGAATGAAAGCAGCTCGAACTCTATCAATTATTCTGAAGAGCGAATGTTTGCTCGAAAATTTACGGTAAATTAATTGAACCAATGGGGGATTTGTATGTTTTTAAACGAATTTTCAAATTGAGGGATAGAAACTCAATGATATAGGTACATTCAAGTTGAAAATTAATGACAATGAACAACAACATCAATAATAATGAATTAATAATAGTGATCCGAGTTGTACGAATTGTTCTTTTAAAAACCAAGCTGCTGCAACGTTGGAGAAGATCTGGCAACGTCGCCGCGCAGTGACCTTGGCGCCTGCCACGCCTGTCCTCAAGGGTTGGCTAATAATTGGCCTCTAAATATGTATTAGAGGATTACAGGGTCTTTGTTTGTGCAAAATTACTTATTAGCACAAATCTATACGACCGATTTGAGTCGGGCAAACGGCATAAGCTTTTTTATGGACCAGAGAAGCCCGCTATAAGGTGATATACAATTTTCAATTTAGAGAAATTTACAAAATTATTTACCTAATTTTACCTCAATAATTTTTTACCTTTACTTAAAATTGTTTTTCAAACTTATATTTCTATCAATTCTACAACAAAATGGGGAACAGTAAGCTTTACAAGTCCAAAATCGGTTCTGCCGTTGCTGAGCTATCGCGAGAATATATTCCCATTTTGAGACATGGTGGCCGCTTCGGAACTGAACTAGGGACATTTAGGACTAAAAAACTGGCATTAAAAAACCTTGATCATTCACCTTCTTCCTTCAGCTCAGTGTATCAACCAAATATACTGTAAGTTTCACTTTAATAGAAGTAAATGCAATTCCTGGATTAGTCCCTAGTTTTCAGCGGTTGCTCAAGTTGGATACAGTTCATAAATTCGCAAAAACAGCCCACTTGAGAAGTAAGAAAATTCTACCTCGAATAGCAGCCAGCTCTCGCAGAGCCACATGGCCCTGCAATTTATTGCAAACGAGAGCAATTTTTGTGACAAACTAAACCCAGCCTTACCGCCTATACGGCCACATGCACGTTGGGGAGGAAAATTCGCAATTATGGAAATTACCCAATTACTTTAATGCAATGAGGGGCAAGTTGATGAAAGTCTGAAAATCCCCTTCAAAGAAAACTCGATTTTCCAACACAAAAGAAATTAAGTTAAACCGCAGAAGGGGCAGACTGTCTCATTCGTGCGCGAACCGCAGGCTGCGCTTTGTTGGCAGGCTCTCTGTTTAGGAAATCGGTTTACAAGTGTGAGGCCAGCAAAAACAGTTTTTCATTTCTGCACCGAAAAAAATTCTCGACGGATTTAAGGGGATTAAGCTGACAAAGGGTGTCTCATCGGCTGTCAAATTATTGCAAAATGGAGAACCGACGATTTAGATGTTTACCTGTCATTGAGAGATGAGTGATTTGCTCAGTTTGCAAAGGTAATGCAAATGTACATTTATCTATTTTTAGCGGCTGTTAAATTGGGTTGGAAGGTATCTAGTTATTGTGTAGCCGGTACATAGAGTAAAAAAGAAAAAAACCTGAATAACACTTCATTAGTTTATGAACAATCTCCAAACCTTTGCCATTAATCTGCCACCCTTCTTTCTAACCTGACTCATCCCGGATCGAAGACTATCGCGTAAACGTGCCACGACAGTAGGCTCTAACTTTTGAGGGCAATCTAGTCGGGATTAAAGTTCCCAATCCCTCGCCTTGAGGGACAGCTGCGTATTGATCCTGGACAGTTGACCACAGCCTACTCTTGAAATAACTATGCTGGCGGCTATTTTAGTTGTACAGTAGTCCGAATGCGGCAGTCGCATTAGCTAAACCGAAGGGTCCTGTCGTTCGATTTGTATGATAAAACACAGTAAAGCGCCCCTAATCCATTCATTATACCGTCATACTTAACGACAGGCCTGGGGCGTTTACGAGCGGGGATTCCCAGTGCGTGATAGGCGTATCCCAGCAGGAGAAAAATCGCCGCTGAAATCCGCCAGCAACAACAACAAAAGCTTAGCATTGTCCAGTGTTGCCAAGTTGGGTGTTACCAAGTTTTCTGAACAGCTATTTTGTTTGAAAGGGAGGTTAGTACCTACAAAATAAAGGCCATTTGAGGATCGGGGTGTACCTATCTACTTGTAGGTATCCCTGATTTGTATTGACTGTTATTGCGAGCTACACTTGTCAAAATAATTTGTCACGTTTAAAAGCTAGATTGTAAATAATCGAGCATCAATTGGACAATTGGTAGTCGGAAAGAATTTGTATTAAATAGTTTATAGTTTAAAGTACAATTGAAAATCATAACTGTATAATATGGATTTAGGTCCTGTTTTATGAGAAATAGTTCATTTTTAATTCGTCCTCAACTTTTGGGGGTTTTTTCAGGGATTTTTTTCTTTCTTGGGGGATTTGGGGTTTTTTTCGTTTTCTCAGGGGTTTTTGTCGTCCGGACCTTGGCAACACTGGCATTGTCCTTCAGATATTTTGTTGGCAAAACTGAATGGCTTATACTTTATTTTCAATAATGGGAAAACTTGTCTGGCCGGTTCTTGATTTTGCTGGTTCTTCTTTCCAACTGTACAAAATACCTTCCCCTCTGAGTCCAACTGCTGATCCTGAGTCTTTTCGTCCTGGCGCTCATCGCACCCCTAACATAATGCGTAGGATCTACCCCACAATCAACCTGCTTGGTATGGGATTGGGAACACATCAAGATTTATTCAAAACCATCATCAAGACAACTTGATAAAAAGAGGTAAGCATTCAATTACAAAAAATCCTACGACAAGTCAACTTGAGTACCTAACCTCCATTTTTTTAAGTCAGGTAAAAGTTGTATATTTTTACAAATTTCACTCGGTAAGCGGTTGGAAATCTGGCAATGTAACGTTTCGTGACAAATCGATTTACAAAAAGACATTCCCTTATCGTAGTTCCGTTAGTAATCCGCAGTTTTCCTGCCTCTGAAGGTCACGTGCGTGCCTGCGGCTGAGGACTGTACTAAAACGATGTTCAACCCCCTGAAACGCGATCTTCAGTCGTGAACTGTACTAAATAATCCCATTCGGAAACAGCAACGTTGTATCTGCATTGTCGAGATGAAAGTGGAGCCCCTCCTAAACTAAGCCCTCATCCCCGCCTTCAGTTCCAATCGCATTAGATTCCACATATCGGAAATGGTATGCAAATTGTAATACACTTAACCCTGTGAGACACGCGATACGTTTTCCTCCAATGCTTTGCCTATCGTTGAAAAAAGAGGACATTTTCATATCTCAAGGCGGATAAGTATAATCGTGTCAACGTCATCGCGCTTGTTCAAGGTGCCGTAAAATAAATGCATTAGGTTCTTCGAGGTTGTGACGGGGGAGTCGATGAAGACATCACACGCCTTTTTATATTCAAAAACGGTTCAATGACATTGAGGTTTTCGTTTGGACGAATTTAGCATAGCGCATCTTGAAGGGCTCAATTTTTTATGGGTTGCCTACTCAAACTGTTTTTTTTTTTTTTTTTTTTTGAGTCACCATAACAAAAGTATTGCAGCCCATTCAGCATGATCGCACTTTCACCGAAATATGTTGACTTTTTTTAACGAGTCGCCATTTTTTTGGTGAAAGAATTTTTAGTTTGGCAGGCAAGACCGATATTATGCTTGCATTACTATACGTGCATTATTTAATTCGATTAGTGCTCTTATGCGAGAAGACTAAACTCTTGGAGAAGAAGCACACCCTTCTTCGAATGGTGAATTATGGACACCGGGTGCTCTTGTTGTTTTATCGTGTCTAGAACTCTCGAAAACATTCTGATTAACTTATTGCCCAAGTAATGAAAATCAGAAACTGAAAACGCCCCTTATTGCCGGTCTGATTTTGTGAACAGATGGCGTCAGCCGAGTCTTCATATTTGAAAGTCCCAATGTTATCGATCGGAAGGACTGAGGACAACGTTCGCTGGCTGGGATACAAGGAAAACAACGAAACCGGAACCCTTTCAACATTCAGCCGATTTGGTCATTTCCGTTGTTTCGGCAAAAAGAGTTTCCAAGACCGGAGGCCAGCTGGAAGTGTGCGATTGTCACAGCTGGATCAACTTTCTGGGGTTCGGACTTCGACAGGGTTCGTCCATTATCTGGGCAATTAGCCGAAGGTGGCCGGAGGGCTGAAACCTACGTCGCCCCTTTTAACGAATATCACCACCGTGTGATTCCTCCATGATGTGCATTCGATAGGATTTCGTTTCTCAAACTTCGCAATTATCGATTTCCAGAGAATCGACGACGCTCGAATTTCCGTATTTTACAAAAATGGATAAAATTAATTCGGGGTACCTAACTTAGGTAACTATAGTAAAATTGTGTTTTTACCTGTCCCTTTTTCCTTCGATATGGGCACCCCCCTCCTCCACTAGGTGACCCTTTTTTACCCTCCCGAACTGTCATTTCTCCAACTACTGCCAAATTTGCGATCGCGTATCGATTTCATGAAAAAATTCATGTTTGAATTCCCAAAAATCGAGAGGTTATCGTCGGATGAATGATTTGGGATTATAGGTAAATGCTCTTTAATAGAATAAAAACACTTTTTCGAGGCTCCGAAACCAAAACGCCTATCTAGATTATGGACGCGTTTCGCCCCACGCTAATGGCGCAACAGCTTGACTTCTGCGCAATTTGCTATCGCTACAACGATGAAAAGAGGATTTCGCTTTCTTCGTATACCATTCACGCAGACAACCGGAAAGACAACAGCCGTTTTTCATTTCTACATTTCAAAACCAAAAGGAAAGAAGGATTATTTGGTTGTTCAGAATGGAGGCTTTTCTCTCGGGGACGATACGATACGATGCTGTAGCGCTGGAAGTATAATTGTTTTCTGCAAGGGAAGATCTACCCTTCGTCATCTAATGGAGTTATTACGCACGGGTTGGCCAGACTGGGAAAGTCTTTTCAGAAAACGTTCGCCTTCCTTTGCCGCCTGCTTTTTCCAAGACAACTAACAGTCCAGCCACTCTGATGCTCCTCTTTTCCCGCTCTGATTGCACAGCTAAAGAGATACGGCGAAGAAGCGCCGCAAAGAGTTAAGTGGAGCGCTGGGCCTGACATATTCCCTTATCTTGGCTGCTGGATTCAGGCTGCTGAGGGGAGGTATAATAGCTCGTGTGTGATCATTCTGCGTATCAAGAGTCGCCGCCTGCTCATGGCGGTTCTCCGTCAAATTTTTTCCTGCTTCCTGGGGCTGAAATCACCCTAAAGTACACTTTATTGCAGGGTAACTCTGAAAGTTGGTTTACCGGGAGGCAGGGTATGTTGTGCTTGAAAGGTAGGTATTTTTCTGCCGATTTCAATTTTTCAAATCATGGCACGGCCAATCCAGTTTTTGATAAAACACCCTTTACCGTCATGGCCCTGTCAATGCATCATCAATAATTTATTTTTTCCATAAATGAAGTAAACACTGTTCGGAGTGGTACTGCACTAAAATTTAATGTGTTGGAGAGCATCTGTGAACTTTTTCAAAGCAATCAAATGGTTTTCATATTTTTGACTGCACGCACTCAAAACTGCCCCTTTCTGTGAGAATGGCCCCAATAATCACTGCGTACAGCATTATCCTTTATGAGATTTAAAAGAATTCGTCGAATAAAACAGAACGCTAGCGCACGCGAAGCGTGATGAAGACAATAAATCTAATTCGTTCGGCTGACTTGTTTCATTATGAATCCTCCACGTAATTACCCTTAGGGCTTCATGTATTGGAAAATCCCCCACCTCGCATACTAATGAAACCAGCCTCTCGAACAGCAGGATAAGGATTTCATTCGAAGATGGAGAATTCGGTCGTACCGAGGGGTACAAGAGACCCCCAGCGTGTCTAAGTGATAAGTATGACCAAGGATCAGGGGATCCCAGGGAAACGAGTGACTCATTGGCAGCAATTGACTTGAAGCAATTAGTCTGCCGCAAAGCCTCCTAGGTGATATTCCCCAGCCTTGCTGGACCGGACCAAATCATTCATCACAAAGCTCAGGTTCCATCAGTATTATGGGGGTTCAAGAGGCTGCAAACCGAAGTGTCCTCTTTAAGGACGGCATTAACCCCTGAGACTCCCCTCGGTAACCACCCTTGGCATTTTATAGATTAAAAACAGCAACGAGGGGCCTTGCATGCTGGTTTTCCCCGTTGAATAGTCCCATTCGAGAGATACAAGACATGCATCAGAAAAGGTCATTTCGCCTCTTTTGTGCCGAGTTCGCATAAAAGTAAATCCATGCATTCACAAAATCATCATCACGTTTGAACAGGTCAGCCGTCCGCTAATGTTGGTTCTTTTCAACAACATGTCTGCCCTCATACGTGTGCGTATGCGTTGGAATATTCCATTTCACTACACTTCCCAGAGCAGCGCTCACTCTGCTCACATTAAAGCCTGAGGGAGAGGAAAATGAATACTCCAGAAGAATAAGGACACTGAGAAATATAATGCGATGGCCATTCGGGATGAAATATTGTCGTCAAGCCATGAAGTCATCGTAGTATTGGCAAATCTATGTTTTAAAAAATTCCTGAAGAATGCAAGTGGTAGGAAAATACTATCATCTATACTCATGTAATTAAAAGTAGAGCGTTTTCTTCCTCTTATGTTAAATTTCTTTCTAAAGAAAAATGTTGGAAATGAGTTGCGAGTTTCAAATAAGTACAAAAATCGATTTGAACCAGCTTTGCTCATCAATATAATAAATTATCCGTTGACAAGCTGGAAACCAGAGCTGTGCGTTCTTTATCGTTGATTGATCTAAAAAGAAGAATAACCGTACTAAAATAGGCATGAAAATCGTCATTTCGGTTTAGAATAAAATGATCCAAATGTGTTTATTCCTTCTTTACCTTCAACGTCGCCCGGGTGTTTTTGTAGTATAAATAACCCGAAACCAAAAAGGTCAAGACGTACAAAGCAGCGGCAACCCAGCAGTTCCGTGCTGCTATGCTATAGCTGTGCTCCAAATCTTTTTGGAACTTGGAGACATCTGTGTAGTCGTGATGGGCGACTGGAAGGTCTTCTAGAAAGCCGACTGCCCTAAAAAAGACGAAGCACAATCTTATTGGTCTATATTGAAAATCTTACCTATCTTTCAAGATACCATAGGTAACTTAAAATCCATTTTAGCCGTATTGCAAAAAGGTTATTCGAGTCGAGTACCTTAGCCAGCAACAAACGGCCATAGACGTGAGTTGTAGGACTCCCCATACACTAATTATCATGAAGCAAATATTGCATTTGGGTCCAAACATTGTTATTTTCAACTTTGTTCTGGATGGGAAAGTGAGCCGGTGGAATGAAATAGGTATACGGTAAAGCAACTAACACATCTACCGAATCCGCAACCATGAGCCATTAGGAATGTTTTCAGTTAAAAATCTTGATATCCTTAAATGACTATTTGTTTATGTTGGATGCTATGGGAACAGTGGAATTTGTGTGGCAAGCGTCAACTATGGAAACAATTGAACGCTGCAGAGGCACATTTTGACAATTTACCTTTTTTTGGGGGTCATAGCAGTTTTATGCCCAATGTTGCCAAAACCAAGTTTTATCTTGATCATTACCGCAATGTCGTATTACCTGGACAGAAAAGTAATTATGGCATGGAACCAGTTTATGTCACTCAAATTAGGTGGTGAAATTTTTGCAAAAGCTGATCTAAATTTGCCTTAGGAAATCAAAGTATATTATTCCCAAGTATCTACCTATGTATCCCTCCTTGCTCTATATTTAGTAATTTCAGAAAGCATCAAATAAATTACGTTATTTATTAGAAAAATGTATTTCATGATAAATGTATTTATTTTATAAAATCTTCATTAAATATGATATTTCGAAATTCGTCGTAATCAAGACGGCACACGAAGATTGGCTTGGCAAATTTTGATTTTGATATCGTGCGTATGTAGCTACTACTAGTGCTGAACAGGGTAGGATGCACCTCCTTATCTTAATGGCTCCTCTCAGTTGTACAAACAAGCAAAAGCAATACTTTCAACCCTCTCGACCGTGAGCCCCTCAGTCGAACACATGTACACATTAATTAAAACATGCGTCCTTTTATGAGAAATATGCAAATCGGAAAGAGTGTATCGAGCTTTGCCGATGGGCGTGCACGCCCTCCCCATGGAAGTCCCTTAATTAAACGGCTTAAACCCGGGGAAAAGTCTCAAGGGTGTAACTGAAACTTATGTAAAAGGGTTTGGACGAAAGGGCATAGGCAGCTCGCGGGAAAAGCTCCACCAGTTGTTTTAGGGAAACGCTTTAACCGAATTGAAACAAAACAATCCGGCTCCGGAGAGTTTTGATGCTCGGAGATCGTCCTCAAGGGTACAATCGAAAGCTTATCTTTCATTCCAGCTAAACTGGAGTGATCCGAATCTCATATTGTTGACGGGAACGATCAATGGGTCAAATTGGATACTTTTGTGGACGAAAATCCGGAATTTCGACGGGAGCTATTGAGAAATCGGCATAGGATTCATTGCCAATATCCCTTGCGCCAGAAGAGCAACTTGAGTCCATTCTCTTGGTTCGAGGAGATGCGCAAGAAGTGGTTTTACCAGTAGAACTCAAAACATCATTTTCCCAAAAACTCAACTTTCGAGGTTTTGTAGGTTCACTGTCGTTGAGAGAAAACACAATTCCAATTTTCATAATTGACTGCAAATACTGCGGTAACAGGTACTCTCGAATCGAAAGCCGCATCTTTGTGAAGCACTTCAGCTCAACTCAACGCCATTGATTAGCGGACCGTCAATAATTGGAATGGAGTGGGCTCTAATGAATTGCCGAAGTGTCCCGACGTATCCGGGCGTTCAACGCCGATAATTGCTGCAGAGTTGAATGTTGCAATTGAGCGAGTTGAGTGGTCAGAAGGCGGTCAGTATAATTGCAGGAACCTTAGCCCACCTTTTCTACCGCGGAATGGACGGCCAAGTTCTGTGTGCAATAGCAAATCAATATTTTCCTGTGGAGCCGTTTTGATAATATTCTATTACGAGGGCTGAAAACTTGATTCTATCGAGCGGATGAATTCGTTGAGCAAATATGAAAAATTAGAGAAAATGCATCCTGAAGAAAGAAAAAACTAGCTGGCCTAAAATCATCACTCACGGAGAAATGGTGGGATCCCATAATTTGAATAAAAACTCAAAAAAATAAGAGAAAATAAATAGTCTATTAGTAGTGAAAAAAGTGGCATCTAACTATTTCGAATAGTACAGAGATTGAACCTTGGTGTCAGACAAACTGCGATTTCGATGGAGGAATTTAATTTTTTGGAATATTCAAACAGGTGTGCCAATCAGGTGCAAAACCTCGCAATTTTCATGCAAGTGGTTGTTTATCAGACGCCATGGGGCACTTTTGCCTAGGTTTTAGGGTTCAATAACTGTTTTTGCTGGGAACAATCTCATTATTGTGTCATACTCAACTGCATGGGCTTTTTCAAGAGGACCTTAATGTCGGCCACACACTATCCTATTGCTGGCTGTCAAACCCCAGTGAAGTTTGTTGGGTCCAACGCCGACGCCACCTCGACCAATCTCAGCAATGCATTTTTTTACCCTCTCCACCAGCAATCGGATAGCGTATGGCCGACTTTTTAACAGGTCCTCGCCCATCGCCCACAGATTGGAAATTGTATGAGGTAACCCACCGTCCAGTTCCAAGGGTAGCGACGAGGGGTTGTAGAACTCTCCAGACCGATGCACATTCGAATAAAAATTGTTGTGGATCCTACGAACTCCCACAGCCCAGAAAATGTATGAGGCGTCTGAAGATGCACCAAAACAGGATTCAATGAATCATTCGAATACAGCAAGCCATAATTAATGGACCTTGTCACCGAGTTTTCGCTTTTTTGCTCCAGAGATTAAATATTTATTCGGTCGAGAAGGAGGCTCTCGTCAGTTTGCCCAACAGCCACCAATCAAAAGGATCGGTTGTGACTCGGAAACTCCTTTGCGCGTGATAAATGAATTTTCCCTCCGTAACCCAGAGAACGCCCTCTTCTTGGAGCAGAATTTTTTCACTTTTCCAAGGGGGAAAACTCCATTAGGCAAAAGCAATAACGCCGCTGATCTCGCTGACGAATGAGCTCTTTCTTTACCAATCAAGGGAAGCTGAAAACAGCTGTTGGAATCGATAATTCGAAGAACAATCGACACTGCTCGCTTATACTGGAGATACCCGTTGCTCAATCAAAGCATGCGCCCTAGTGTGGTGCCACATGTTGCAATTTGTTGCATTTTTTAGGAGCGAAGCCGGAGTGACCCCAGAGATTTGGTGGAAACAGAGAGCTGGAGCTTCCCATACCACTCATCCGGAATTCGAACCGGTTCCTTGGATTGCGACTATATGCTGGGCTTGCGGCTGTGTGCTCCCACCAGTGGCGGCTCCTGCCCTTAAACCCAGGGGGTGCACTTAAGCCATAAGATAATATATTATGGAACAATCGCGAAGGGAATATGTTATCATAAACTAAGTAAATGCAAATTAATAGGAAAGTTTTGCACACTTTCACGTCTCATTATTATAAAATGAACACCAAAAAACGTTCACTAGTGATAACAGAGGAATTTTAAGATGATTACCATCTATCAATTTTCAGAAACCCTATTTTGTAAAAGTTGAAATTGAAGTACCTAAGTATTGTCGGTTGCACTTCCGAGTCGTGGAGCGATTTTTAGCTTTTACCTTTCTGTAAAAGTCCTTCCAGCGCAGTTGAGTAGCGGCCACCCGGATTGCTATTTTCTCCTCCAAAGTAAACTTGGAAAAATTCAATTGAACTACCTTCACGTCATTCATTTTTGCAGAAGAATAACACCGATTTTTACACAAGAAAAATTTTCACCGAAGAAAAACACCGCGATTTTTACAAAATCATATCAGTTTTCGAACTGATAAGATAAGATGACCCCGATTAGACCGCATTCAACCGCAGATTCGATCGCATTCGACCGGTGCATTGAGATGGTCTGCACCTGGGCCGTACGGTGAGGCATTGGCTGGACACTCATACACCAAAAATCACACTACTACCACTAATACAGTAATCTACGTAAGCGCCAACCTTTCTAGTGCACTACTAGTTCGTGCACGAGCCGCCATACAGTAAAGCGCTAGTCCTATCCGTCGGTGATCCTGAGGCTTTGCCAATGAAGTTGTTGTTGTTTTTCACAGAGGATTGTGAAGAGTTGAGAGTAGTGTGGCAGTAATAATGATATTATTAAGGTAGGTCACTGTTTTTTTTCTTTCTCATTTTGGCCAGGGGGTGCACATGCTCCTCTGCTCCTGCCAGGAGCCGCCACTGGCTCCCACCTAACTCTGGAGTCACGTCGGCCTCGTTTCTCAAAAAGGGTTGACGTTTGTGTCCTAAGGCCCGAAGAATCCTACAGTACCGAAAGGCAAATTGCATTTTGGCGATAGAACTGTAGATTGTAAAAAAATTGTAATACATTGTAAATTATGGTTTAATTTTAGAATCCATAGGGTATCACAAGGAGTGGGTTCAGTATTCCAATTTGGATTAATTCCAGAATACCCTAATACCAGGGATGACATGAATAATGAGACTATGGATCACATTTTTCATGCCACCTATGGGAATCGAACCCATAACGCCCGGATATAGCCTGCAGCTAACAGATGCTCTAACCTCTAGACTAACCCGTGAAACTTAGGAAGAATTATGAATTATTTTATGTACTCAAACACTGAAAAATCACACCAGCTTCTGTTACGTGAGCAGGAGGCAACGATCATTGGTTCATTTGTGGCGGCAAATAGCACAAACGACCCATGGTAATTAAAAGAGTAACGACCCCATTAATCGTGGCTCTTTATCTATTATTCAAATCGAGGATTTTAAATAAGGAAGTGGGAAAATCGTCCGAAATATGGGCACTAAAGCGTAATTTTACAGGTTGTTTACACAGAGGAAAGGCGCTTCGTACAGAAGATCGACTCTGTCCTTTCGAGTAGAACATCTCGCCTTCTTTTACGGGCAACGCTGGAACTAAAAGGGATGCTGTTAACACAAAGGTTGATAGCATCTGGACTATTATTAATCTTGGCCGTTTACGGCTCGAGAATATACAACTAATTAGCAGTTAAGGGGACTTTTCGTACCTATCTGACCCCTCAAAGAGTAATCCGGCGACTTTTATGAATCGTTAGTTTAGTTACGGCTTAGGACACGAAAGTAAACCCGAAGAAAGGGAATAAACTTGAAAATCTTTTATAGGTAGTTTCTATTTGTTCTCATTTTTCATATTTCTGATTATAGTGCACTTCTCTTACGGAAAATAAAGTGAAATCGTTCTTCAAGCTATTTATCAGGTTTTACTATCTATTGAAACAGTCTGTTTGACGATCGTTATCCCGTTCGGCTACATTTTATCCCGGCAAATTGATTCTCCAACAAATGGAAGTGAATGCACATGAAAGGATAAATGAATTTCGAAAATAGGCTGCAGCAGAAAGGAGGAAAGGACAATAAACAAATCCACCCACCGTCCATGATTCGATTGAAATCTTATATAGGGGGAAGTCGTCATTTGGATTGTAATGTCATTTTCCCCTCAGCCCTTCTAATTTCACCCCATTCGTCATTATCTCGCGCGAATCGCGTTGCCCGACAATGGGAGTGAGAACCTGTCGAATGCGTTGGGCGTCTTTCGAGTGGTGTTGATGGGTGTTGGCGAGCACATCTGCGAAACAATGATTTCCTCCGAAACTATGTTCGCCTCGAATTTCATCAATTCCAGATTTCTTGAGTCACCAAATTTACGATTGGGGAGCATCTAAAAGCCGTATCAGATAATTGCAGCCGTCGGCTTATCTGAAACATTCGAAAATGGAATCCTACTCGGCAGGCGGCTTGAGCCGTCCGTTGATTGCTTGAGCCGTCGATTGGCGGCTTGAGCCGTCGGTGGCTACCCAGCCGTCGCGTCTGTGATTGGCAGAGTGCGGCACGCCCCCTTGGCTTATTGCAGACCATACCAGTATACCAGTGTGTGCTTCGTATGACATACACAATAACATTATAATAGGTCGATGCTTAATTTACCATGATGA
This sequence comes from Nesidiocoris tenuis, assembly GCA_036186465.1. Classification (NCBI taxonomy): domain Eukaryota; kingdom Metazoa; phylum Arthropoda; class Insecta; order Hemiptera; family Miridae; genus Nesidiocoris; species Nesidiocoris tenuis. Next base: position 11,153,100 of record AP028920.1, read on the forward strand.
TCCCAGAAAGCTTTTACACCACCGAATCTCCAATTTCATCATTTTCGCCCTTTTGTCCGGGAAAGTTTCTCGAAAAAGAGGGCCTGCCGTGCATTTTCATTTGCAGGGGCGTTAAAAGAAGCAACTGCTGATTCGAACGGAAGAAAACCGTGGAGAATACGAAATGGAAAAAATGACTAGGGTGCAAAAGAGGAAAACTTCTCTTTTTAAAGTTTGCCAATGGGGAAATGGAAGAGAAAGATATTATTTTGCCCTCTTCCGATCGGAGCCACAGGATCCGATAATTATGAATAGGAATGAATATCAACTCACCTTCCCTTACCGGCAAACTTTCACAGGGAAACTTTTAGCCCTCTCAAAAGAGTAAAAAAATTCTTTTAGGAAGAACTCCCCATCATTATCACTTCCCAGCCTTCTCGAGCCTCCAAATCGAACAGTTTCTCAGTCACGTTTTCTTGGATATCTGTAACTATTTAGTGTTTCACTTTTTTATCGGCCAACTTTGAGTTCGGTGGACGAAAGTAAACATTGGTATTTTTAACATTCTTATTTTTATCGACTGCCATTTGGCCGGGCCCCAAAAAAAACTGCAACGTAAACTGCGATTTTCGCGTATTATTATTTTTGCGCTGTTGTGTGAAAATTCAATTTAGGTACATACCTAGGTATACCTGTGCTGAGGAATATCGTTAAGATCGCAAAGCAACCCTCCATGGAAGTTACAAACTAAAAACCAAAAAAGTCCAAAAAGAGTATCGCACAAATTCAGTCTTGGAATTGGCCCGATGAAATTTTCAAAAGTCACTCCACCCCAGCCAATTACACTAACTTTGGCACCGAGAAGGGTGACGGAAGGATCCAAGATCTTCGCATTGTATTAGCTTCTTAGGCAAGGGGAGCCAGCACTTTACTGCCGAAAAATGTTAAATTATGCAAACCCAAAAAGATACACCTGAGTGAATCGCTGAAAAGAGAACAGGATCCTGCAACACGAGTGATGCTGCATAAACAAGTGAAAAAGCATGAACTGCACATACAATGGGTATTACATTTTCCCAAAGAAGCTGCTCTACCTGAAACAATGGTACCGAGGTATGGAAAAACATCCTACCAAAAATTGCTCAATATTTCGACAGTGTAGAACCAACATTGCCCAATCCTTTTGCCATGGACGCGTGGTAGCCCAGACGCCCAGAAGCCCAGACGCCCCAGAAGACACGATGCTTTGAATTGTGCAGTTTCACCGTCGATTTACGACACATGTTTATTTACTGATTATCCTTATCGATTCATTTCCAATTTTGCCTATTGGCAGTTATCGAATTTTCATCAAAAATGGCTGTTATTATAACAGGATCATTCCTGTGCCTAAGACTTGCGTTCTAGAGTGGCGGAATGGCCTCCCGTAACCTGGCGGGCAGATTGTGAGAACAATCATTCATCACACCCGCTGGCAGGCAGGGATTACTTCGACTTCTGTGAGTGTCGGAACGAGCTGAACACCTTCGTCTTGTTCTTATAGTGCCTTTGGCCCATTACAACAAAAACAAGATAGTCGTCGGGAATCGGACAGGGAGAGTTCTTTACGCCTAAATAAAAATAGATGCGCCAACGTGCCGTGGTCATCCATTTTGTGTCGGTTTGACCCCTTGGGCCTGGCAATGCTATTTCCTATCCCGTAGGATTAGCTACCGTTTGGGGACCGCAGATGACCCCCGTCGTTCTCAGTGAAGGACCCCTGGATATTTTGCTGCTGGTTTTTTGTCTTAAGGATGCGGCGAGACGTCGTTTGTCATGGTTAAGGCCAGGTAGCGATCGTACGGTGCCCCTAATCGAAATACTGTCCATATCCAGGACCACCCCAGTTGGAGTGAATTGATCTTATTCATAGGCTACAGAAGAGGCTCGAACAAAACACGAAACCACACCCCATGTCCCCCCTTCCCCAAACAAAATTTTCTGCAATTCCTTGTGCATAATTATTACTATTGTACATGATATATTTTTCATTACCAAACTTTCAAGTGTCAAACTCACAATGAAACACAAATTCGAGCTCATAATCAACTCCTAGTCAAACTCACAAAGAAACGAAAACTCAAACTCATAATCAAACCTTAAGTCAAACTCACAATGAAACATAAATTCGAATTCTTAATCGAAATTGGAGTCAAACTCACAATGAAACAGAAACTGAAACTCATAATCGAAGTCATACTCACAATGATACTCAAACTCTAACTCATACTCAAACTCGAAGACAAACTCACAATGGAACATAAATTTGAACTCATAATCGAAATCGAAGTCATAATCATGATCAAACTTTCGATGAAACATAAACACAATCTCACAATTGAAGTCGAAGTCATACTCACTATGAACAGAAATTCGAACTTATTATCGAAATCGAAGTCAACCTTGCAATGAAACAGAAACTCAAACTCATAATCGAAATCGAAGTCAAACTCACAATGAAACGGAAACTCAAACTCATAATCGAAATCGAAGTCAAACTCACAATGAAACAGACACTCAAACTCATAATCGAAATCGAAGTCAAACACACAATGAAACAGAAACTCAAACTCATAATCGAAATTGAAGTCAAACTCACAATGAAACAGAAACTCGAACTCATAATCGAAATCGAACTCAAACTCACAATGAAACAGAAACTCAAACTCATAATCGAAATCGAAGTCAAACTCACATTGAAACAGAAACTCAAACTCATAATCGAAATCGAAGTCAAACTGACAACGAAACAGAAACTCAAACTCATAATGGAAATCGAAGTCAAACTCACAATGAAACAGAAACACAATATCACAATTGAAGTCGAAGTCAAACTCACAATGGACTAAAAAGTCGAAGTCATAATCAAACTCGAAGACCAACTCACAATGGAACATGAATTTGAACTCATAATCGAAATCGAAGTCATAGTCACAATGAAACTGATACTCAAACACATAATCCAACTCGAAGTCAAACTCAATCAAACATTAATTCGAACTCATAATCGGAATTAAAGACATACTCACGATGAAAATGAAACTCAAACTTATAATAAGGTGAGTTTGATTTTGAGTTTGAGTCTGTTTCAGTGAGTTCAACTTGGAGTTTGAGTTACAGTTTCATTGTGAATTTGACTTCGAGTTTGATTATGACTTCGACTTTTTAGTTCATTGTGAGTTTGACTTCGATTTCGATTATGAGTTTGAGTTTCTGTTTCATTGTGAGTTTGACTTCGATTTCGATTATGAGTTTGAGTTTCTGTTTCAATGTGAGTATGAGTTCAATTTCGATTATGAGTTTGAGTTTCTGTTTCATTGTGAATTTGACTTCGAGTTTGATTATGACTTCGACTTTTTAGTTCATTGTGAGTTTGACTTCGACTTCAATTGTGAGATTGTGTTTATGTTTCAATGTAAATTTGACTTCGATTTCGATTATGAGTTTGAGTATCAGTTTCATTGTGACTATGACTTCGATTTCGATTATGAGTTTCGGTTTCGGTTTCATTGTGAGTTTGACTTCGATTTCGATTATGAGTTTGAGTTTCTGTTTCAATGTGAGTTTGACTTCGATTCGATTATGAGTTTGAGCTTATGTTTCATTGTGAGTTATACTTCGATTTCGATTATGAGTTTGAGTTTCTGTTTCATTGCAAGGTTGACTTCGATTTCGATAATGAGTTCGAATTTCTGTTCATTGTGAGTATGACTTCGACTTCAATTGTGAGATTGTGTTAATGTTTCATCGAAAGTTTGATCATGATTATGACTTCGATTTCGATTATGAGTTCAAATTAATGTTCCATTGTGAGTTTGACTTCGATTTCGATTATGAGTTTGAGTTTCTGTTTCATTGTGAGTTTGACTTCGATTTCGATTATGAGTTTGAGTTTCTGTTTCAATGAGAGTATGAGTTCAATTTCGATTATGAGTTTGAGTTTCTGTTTCATTGTGAATTTGACTTCGAGTTTGATTATGACTTCGACTTTTTAGTTCATTGTGAGTTTGACTTCGACTTCAATTGTGAGATTGTGTTTATGTTTCAATGTATGTTTGACTTCGATTTCGATTATGAGTTTCGGTTTCGGTTTCATTGTGAGTTTGACTTCGATTTCGATTATGAGTTTGAGTTTCTGTTTCAATGTGAGTTTGACTTCGATTCGATTATGAGTTTGAGCTTATGTTTCATTGTGAGTTTGACTTCGATTTCGATTATGAGTTTGAGTTTCTGTTTCATTGTGAGTTTGACTTCGATTTCAATTATGAGTTTGAGCTTATGTTTCATTGTGAGTTTGACTTCGATTTCGATTATGAGTTTGAGCTTATGTTTCATTGTGAGTTTGACTTCGATTTCGATTATGAGTTTGAGTTTCTGTTTCATTGTGAGTTTGACTTCGATTTCGATTATGAGTTTGAGTTTCTGTTTCATTGTGAGTTTGACTTCGATTTCGATTATGAGTTTGAGTTTCTGTTTCATTGTGAGTTTGACTTCGATTTCGATTATGAGTTTGAGCTTATGTTTCATTGTGAGTTTGACTTCGATTTCGATTATGAGTTTGAGTTTGAGTTTCATTGTGTGTATGACTTCGAGTTCGATTATGAGTTTCAGTTTCTGTTTCATTGTGAGTATGACTTCGACTTCAATTTTGAGATTGAGTTTCTGTTTCATTGGAAGTTTGACTTCGAGATTGATTATGTCTTTGAGTTTCGGTTTCATTCTGAGTTTGAGTTTTTGTTTCATTATGAGCTTGATTATGAGTTTGAGTTCCTGTTCCGTTGTGAGTTTGACTTCGAGTTTACCCATGGTTGTTAAAAGTGATTTAATTTTTGGGCGTTGCCCCCCTCCTCCCATTAATTAAAATCATGGGTTCGGCCTGATGGCAGTACTACTTATTAAAATGAATTTTCCATCAGGATAAAAAAATATATCACCTACCGGATACTGCCAAGTGTCTGCTCTAAATCAAACTCAGCGTTCAATGTTAAATCGACTAATCGTGTGACAGAGGGCAGACGTGGGTGTGAATTGATGCGGGGCTGCAATGCTGGGCAGATTTGAATCTGGTAGAGATGTCCGTCCAGCCCCTTTTAGGAGGTGCGAAAATTCGAGCGAGGATTCGGAGGCTCACAAGTTCTTCATATGCCTTCCCATTTCAGATGAGGTACCTATGCAATGTTTCGGAATAATGTAAACATAATGTCATTATCAGTTTGAATTAGTGCATCAGTAATAGTTTGAGTTTTTTTTTTTACTTTTTCTGTTTGGGTTTCAGTTTAAATATTCTTGCGATCTTTGAGGTTTAGTTAGAGTATCAGAATCAGTTTTGATTTGAGTTTTAGTTTCAGTTTGAGTATGAGTAACAGTTTCAGGTTGCGTTTGTGTGGATCAGTATCAGTTTGAGTTTCCGATTGAGTTCCAGTGTTAGTTTAAGATTGAAATGGTACATATCAGTTTCAGTTTGAGTATCCATATCAGTTTTAGTTAGAGTATCGTATTAGGTTGAATTTCTGTAATAGTATCAGTTTGAGTTTGAGTTTTAGGGCCAATTTCACCAACATGCAAAACCTTTTTTCTCCTTGATCTTGATGGTGGGGCATCTTGGTCCAGACGAAACCATGACATCGAAACAGGTTATTTTTCAAATTCTGCGTAAAATGTACACTAGGTAATCAATCTCAAAATCTATATTGGCTATAAGCCTATGAATAAGTGCACGATCTGTCTAGAAGTCTATGGCGGATCGCCGATTCGCAACCCCACCAGAGGATGCACGTGTCCTTCGTCCTGCCTACTGGTAGGTCCTTCTCTTCGGGCGGGTGGAGGATTTCATGGGAAAACACGCACGCACCGCTATCCTTCGTCGCCAAATATCTCCCTCCCCATCCGTGTAATGCAGTTCGTATGGGGGAGTCCTGCATAGCATGTCTCACACAGCATACGAGCACCCTCGCATATTAGGACGCACCTACCGACTGATTGCATCCCCTCGACGGCTCTGGGAACGAAGATACGTCACGGACCATCACCCGACGTGCGCCACATCACTCGAATACCTCCGGCCATTCACTTGCTGACTCCTTGTCTCAGATCTTCTATCGCGAATTCAATTCGATGCGGGTATTTCCGGGAATAATAGCATAGATTGACGAACAGATGTCTATTCATTTTCACATGTGAATCATTCACTGGTGTCTGCTGGGTGCTGGTACCATGTAAAAGAATACATACCATTTTGTTTGCATCTACCTTTCATGGTTATTGTACCTGCCCAAAGTTTTATTTTACCTCCTATATCGTCAATTTCCTAGACCAATTTTTTATATCAAAAGGGTGGGTTCATCGATTCAGTTAAGGGTGGGTTCATCAATATAGTTTATTTATCGAGTAGGTATCCGATTATTATCCAATGAATTACTTTCGTGGAATTGTAGACTACGAATTTCCCTGTCAACATAATGGATATTATCCATGGAAAATTTTATTTGCAGAATAATGGATATTCGATGAATAAACTGAATTGATGAACCCACCGTTAAGTAATATCCCTTCTCCGAATAAGTATTGCTTGGAAATGTAGGCAATGAATTCCTGTGCCAACATGTCCTTGGAAAATCTAATCCGGAGAACTATTAATATTCGAAGAATAAACTGACGAACCCACACTTAGAAAAATACCACAGTAGACTAGGAAGAAATACATAAAATGTAATAAATATATGAAAAAAAAAATAAAAGAAGAAGATAGCTAACTTTTAGGTCTTGAGGTAGCCAGAGGACCACCAAGGAGTCCTGACCTTGGGCCCCCCAATTCAGCGAGGGCTCCTCCAGTGATTGGTCGGATAATAAGCGGCCGACTATGACATTAAAGTCACAAGCAGGTGGATGAACCCTAGTTTAACGAGGGAAACAGGAACTTAGCCAAACCTTTGTTTGTTTTCGGGTAAAAAACATTAAGCGAAGATCAGTTTTAAATTTGACAGTTGTGAGGAAACACTTTCGAACGACGGGGCCACCGCTGGAAATAATCGGTTCCCCTTAAAACAAACACCTGTCATATTATTTGAAGAGCAGGTCCCTATAAGAAGGGACAGGTAGCTAATTATAATGGGCTATCGCCATTTTTTACGGCGATTAAGCTGACGTCGAAAAAACAACACATGATTAGCCGACCCTTGCTTCGGAATCGAGCCAATTTTTCTGACATCTATTTAGAGACGATCAGTTTTCTATTCTGCCGATGCCAGCTGTCAGCAGGACTCGAAAAGTGTGCTGAATTATTTCGATCGAAAGCGTCGGACGATGGAAACCTCATTTTCAAAAACAACTTACCCAAAGGTATGGCTTCATTCTTTACTGATAATATTACTCGGGTTTCCTCAAAATCTGGTCGCAAACTCACGAAAAATCTAAAGCAAAAGTTCGCATAGTACGAGAAGACCTAACAAATTCAATTACCAAGAAAGTTAGAGCTAGAAACCGATTACTTTCATCGGATCCTTTCTGCGGAACTTCTTTCCCGAAGCCAGCGAAAGGGGATTGATAGTTGGAAAATGAACGAGGGGCTTCTTTGTTTTTGTACTGGTTTCACCAGGCTTCATTGGATGAAAAGTTGTTTTTCTCCAACTTTATCTTCTTCGATGTGTTCTTGTCGAAGAGGCCCGATAAGGCAAAACATGCTTTCTGGTAATGGATTCTAAATCTGTCTGAAGAATACGGGTACTTTTTTGGTACAATGTTTTCATTTCATTTGACACTTGGTAATGGCACGCTATTGCAAGAATGGAAATGGCCGATTTTGAAAGTGATGTGGTAGGTAGGTAAAGAATTTTTTGAGCATATTCCCCGAATTTCCCGCTTGATTTTCCATAGGGTACGGCGTATACTTGACGTATTTTGATTTTAGGCGAGTTTTAAAATTTGCCTAATGAGTTTCTTGAGATTTTTTATCCACGCGGCCTCCAAAGTAGTCAAAATGTAATCGAACTGTGCCAAAAATGTACGTATCAAAACATGGTCAAGTATGTGAGTTATGTACGTATCACTGGTTTCAAGAAATTTCACTGACTAATTCGTTCGAATCAGTTCGGCTTGAATTTCCTGACTGGGATTTCTTCTTTTTTCACGGTTTCCAAGTTAAGGGGGTCTGCTGAACCAATTTTGAACCAAAAAAAAAATGGGCCCACACCAAAAGCTGAGTAACTTTTTGGATTTACTGGAAGAAAATTTTGGAATCTGGAGACATAAAATAGAGCATTGAAATGGACCCCGCTATTGGTTGCAAATATAGCAGTCTGCAAATAATATCGCTGGAATAAACGTCTCGTACAGCCATGGGAACGGAGCTGAGCGGAATATCACGAAAGGTGATTTACTATACCGCCGATAGGTGCTAACGTCTTCTTTCAGTCCTCGTACAAGGAACACAAGCTAATTGCAGTATGACCAACTTATCGACGACCGATCTGCTCACGGGGGCCTCAAGTGAAAAAACCTAGCTATCTCAGGCACGACCTGCTGAGTGGAAGGAGCGTAGAATAAATCACGAATTCAGAAGAATTCTGTGTGCACAAGGCAGGAGTGGAATGGCGATGGAGTGGCGAGGAAGATGACCATCTTTATTAGCCATTGTCCAAGAGCCTTGGGTAATTAGGGTACGAGAGGGGAACGAGAAATTCGAAGGCGAATAAGGCATCCCAGCTCCAAGATTGGGATCTATTCAATGCTCGAGTTCGTGGCGCGGTCTTAAGAAATTTTGACCTATCCCTATACATCGGGATATTGCAAACGTATTATGTACGTGATAGGCAGGAAAACGTGGATAATATCAGACAGGCCTCATTTGGCCTCTCGAACGTCAAGATATCTCGATGAACGGAACCGAGTTTAAGTCAATGAGAATCTTGTGCCTTGAGAAACGGATGTGTCTTTGACCCTAGATTTGGAGAAATTTTTGCAGGATTTACTGGATTCATGATGGTAGGTTTTTCGAAAAGCTTGGAGACGGTTGCTATACGGCCTCGCACTCTGCACTCAGCAGCGTCAGAGCAGGGGGGGCTCACTCCCTACGTTCGGCTGTTTGCTGTGCGACAGTTTGGAGCGCTGCTATCGCAGTCTCCGGATACCCCCCCACTCATCCCTTCCCATCTCATTCCATTCGTTTCGCGATGCCATTTTGATTTAGCTATTTGTCCGTTACTACAGTCCTTCACGATTTGCATTATTTCATCTTGAATTATTTTTTCATCTTGCAAGTGCTCGGTTGTGCAAGAATTCTTATTAAATTAGTAGATTTCGTACTTATTAAATTCAATGAGGTGCGTGGCAGAAGACTGCGGCACAAATTTCAGCAGCCATCCTCATCTGAAATTGTTTCGTTTTCCACGACTGCCGGAATGCCATCCGAGGTAAGTCACATTTTATACTAACAGTATTATAATTAATAGTATAATAATATAATTGGTATGTTGAGGGAAGCTGAAAGACAGGAGATTGGGAAGGATCTTCATCAGGAAAACTGATTCACGCGTAATGTACTTACCTAAACATACCTAACATACCTACGAACTCAAGGAAATTTTCGGTATGACGGTCAATGAAAATAATGTCCTAGTACCTACATTAAGTAAATTACTGAATCAAAATCAACGAAAAAAGTTCTTCGGGTTTTTTTTTAAAGATAGGATTAGATGTTTGAAATTTCTACAAAATATCCCCGGTTTTGTGAAGTAACAGACTAAATTCGAATTTGACGTGGAGTCAATAAATTTATACTTTCCAACAGGTTAGGACGGGTATGGTCAAAGTGAGCGATGGAAAGACAAGATCGACCCCCATGAGACTTCATTTGTCGTTGGAGCTGCTGAAACTGCAAAAAGTGGAAGTTCAACCGCCGAATCAAAACATGCGACCGTCTCCCTACGCTATCAAAAATACCTACGCTAAGTTCCTGGAATGAACGAAAATCTTTTTGCAAGCTGATTGTTATTTCCTGTGGCTGTGATTTTTGTAATGTAACTTTGCTTTGTAATTTAATAAAATATTTTACTTTCTAGAAATTTTCAAATTTTTATGTGTCATTCCTTCTTTCGATTATTTCAACTTCAGGTTTTCCTGTTTCCCCTAAAAAAAAAAGGATGTGGGAATTTCCAGTGAAACCCGATGAGAAAAATTGTATCAAAGTCATTAACCTACCCGAGAAAAAAAACAAAAAAAAATTAAAAGGTAAAGAAGAATGATGTATTGGAAAATGCCTCCCAAGAACAGTTTTGAATATTGGCGGAATCGAGATTTTAAATATTGGCGGGATTGCGATTTTCGAAGGTGATCGCAGCGCTCCAACTTGTCGTGTGTGAAACTGCTACATCGCGGAGTGGCCAATCTCTATATATCTGTAATCTCTGCGTCAGAGAGAAAAGGCTCAAGAGAGCAATGGGGACATAGTCTTAAGAAATAAGCTGGGGTTTTCACCCAGCAATTTTTGAACAGTAGGTGTCTTTTTTCTATTTCTTCTCGCCTCTTGTTGTTTCTTTCGTTTCTAGCTGAAGAATTATGTGAGGTGGGCTGAAACCGAAATCATTTCTCAACCTGAAGAAGACCCGAAACCGAAACACCTATTCACTCTGACGCTGCTGACTGCAGGTTGCCAGGACGGTCAGCAGCCATATCCAAACATTTGACCCTTGAACCTGGCCTGGAGCACCCCTGGCCAAAATGAGAAAGAGAACAAAACAGCGATTTACCTGCATAGTAATAAATTTATTACCATCACACTATTCTCGACTCTTTACCATGAATCGTCTCTGAAAAACAACAACAAAATCGTCAGGCAAAGCCTGTGGAATAGTAATGGAAAGGGGGAGGATGGAGAAAGAAGAGAGAGTGGTGAGGATGAAAAGGGAGGACGTGAGGCTCGCCAGAGAAAACAGGTGCATTTTTTATGGATGCACATCCTTGGTTGGCACTTAAGATAGACTACGTTGTTAGTGGCAGTGTTTTTTTGAAGTACTAGTGAGCCAGTCAGCATTCTGGACCTTATTGTCCAGAAGCAAACAGCTTGTTGTGCTCTGCCGGCAGAATGCGCTGGGAATATCGATCGACTTGAGTTTTTCAGAGTGGATCGATAGACCACCCCATAAGAGTTGAATCTTTCGATACCAAATCTCAAAATTGACAATCTGGGACATCGTCTCTTTGAGGTATCAAATTGAGCCCATGGCTGTTTGTGCTATTAGGATGTTTCTTGCCGTTCCAAGGCAATCCAGCAGTTCGAAATGCAGCTGCCAATGAGGTATCTTCAGGCTTTTACCAGATCAAAGCATTTCCAGCCGTCGGCAGTCGTTAATCATGTTCAACCAGGCGACCAGCAGTCGGCTTTCTGCGTTTGAAGAAACTCCGGAAAGAAAAATCAATCAATACTCCGGTCAGGGGGTTGGAAAAACGAAGGTTACTCGGAACTAGTTTGTAGCTGAGGACGTCGTTCTCCTAGGTACTGTGTACAGTTCGTTTCAAAGACCGAAGGCAGACAAGCATGGAACAGGCGGAAAAACAGATTGGATAGGTTCAGTACGAATTAGCGCCAGATGACGGGCCAAGCCGGGGGTTGCAAGGCACAACTGGTCGCTGACCTTCCCCTCGTTAGTGGAAATTAAGCTTCAACCTACCCCGTCGACAGGCCGCCTTTCACAGTAAAGATTGATGATACCGAATAGTGCAAAAAGTATGTGTACAAAATTCATTACGAAAAGAAAATGACGAGTTTGGCTGAAAGCGCTGGTTGATATTTATTTGAAAAATAGGTACCTAGTTTATTGAAAAAATTGTTGTTGAGTTTTTTAAAATAGCTTTATTTTTGTATTTTTGAACGACACGCACACATATTATATATTTTTTTAGAAGCCGTGATAGTTTATATAGGTTTAGGAAGGTTTGTGTTTGACTGAATGGTTTCTAGTCATAGGATATGACAGGTGGAGTAATACGGTCTCCATGACTTTAGTTTTTTAGTAACGTCCGAGCCCTGAAGAAGGTAATAAATTTACCGAAACGTCGGCAAGGAGGTAGAAGAGTTTATTTTAGTGGCCCTATTCCCGATCAGTTGGTGGAGTTACTACGACGCTGGGTCGATCCTTAGATATCTACAGTAAAAATAATAACGCGCTTATCCGGAATTCCCATTTGATAAGGGGTTCAAGCGCAAGGACCCGAGGAGTATCGCAGATCCATGAGTATAAATATTTGTAGTATATTTGGTCGGCAACCGTTGGGGTTGCAAGGGTGTTATTATGGAAAGGGTCTTGTGGGGATAGGCAATAAGGAAGGATCTTCAACCCCTAATCATCAACTACCCTTGTTAAGTCTGGGTCCCTTCAGGGAGGCCTTGGAACGGGGAAGGATACGTAAAAAATATTTCAAACGTTTCTCATCCTTATAACCGAAGTTTTTCTCGTTTTCCGCCCGACATTTTTTTCTAATTTGGAGAACTGGGCGTTTCCTACGTTTTAAAAAGCAATGCATCAAGCGTTCAGAAAGGTAATTTCAAGTCAGATGAGTCATAAATTTCGAGATGACGCCTATAGTCTGTAGGGGATGTACGTACGTGTTTGGTAATTCAACAAAAAATGCTTATTAAAATGTCCTGTTATTTCAAACAACTAAGGATCAAGGTCTTTCTTATATTTTTATGTCGAATGTTTCTGTTCTTTATTCTCGATTTTAATTGAATCGGTCATTTCGAAAAGGGGTCATCTTCAATAATTTCACAAAATGCGTTTTGAGTGACGACCCCTTCTCAAAATGGCTGATTCAATTATTTTGACACGCACTTAGATCCATTGGGTGCCACTTTAGATAGTTTTTCTTGGAATTGAGATTTTCGAAAAATATTTTTCCTGATCTTTAGCTGTACATTAGAACCCAAATACTCCCAGGCATTGGATCTTTCCACTTAAGTGGTACCAAATTCAACCATTTAGCTCGGGCCACCTCCCCACGGAGAATCTCCCGTAGCTCTAGAGCCCTGAAGTATCAAATCGGATTAACTGTAACAACGTCGGATCCGATTGGTCAGATCACTTAGGAGCTTTTCCGGAGAGAGCATACGATTCATTATTTAAGAGTCGATTCGTCCAGCATGCTTTCGATCTGTTAATCCCGTTTCATTTGTGCCGATAATAATTGAGCTGAATATTTAATCGGAGGCGATTCGGGTCGACTTCCTCTTACTGCACAAATGCCTGTCCAGATGAGGTAAATGAAAAATTCACCGACACTCGTTCTGATTAATTAGGTATGGAAGAGGGGAACGTAAACAGGCTAAATTGAATTATAAAGTCATTACTGGGCACTGGACATTTTGAGACTTGTTCAGCAGCAGGTCCGTTGATAATTTACGAACAATACAAACGTAGAGGAAAGTAGCCAAAAGTGGACCCCTCCCCAAAAGTGGACCCCTGGCATTCTAGGCTCTGTACGGTGCTGAACTTGACCGAAACCAAGCTCAACTAGTAGTTCCCACTTGTGTGACAACATGTAGGAGAGCTCACGTCGTCTACTTCATCTGCCGGCTTTCAGTTCGCCATTATGTGATTTCTTGTTTTTTAGAATTATTACAGTGTCATACGTTATTCGACATTTCTCCTACACTTTTGAAGGTAAGGCTTCCAGCATGTATTATTCTGAAATAGTAAGGAATAAGGGTAATATTTATCATCAAGTTATCTCACTTGAACGGCTCTGTTAAACATTGAAAGAGTAACGAATAATTAGGGTATAGTCGCCTAAAGTGGACCCCCCTTATTGTCCTAATGCGGAAGCCGTTATTTGTCATGTTCAAACACCTGCTGAATCTGAAAAACGTCTCAACTTCGAAGAGAAATCAAGCAGTGAAGAAGACAGCGTTTCGTCTGGGTCGTCCGTGATGGAGACTCTGCCTGGAGCAACGCCCTCAAAAAATGATGATGCCTAATCGGAAATCGATATATTCATTAGCATTAAAGGATAATTTATTGTTATTATATACTTACTATTGACTTAGCATTGTTTTATGTGATTTAACCTCATTTTTCCATTTTATTTTCCATCCATTTTTGTAATATTTAGTAGGGGTCCACTTTAGGCAACTTTTTTTTGGATTGCCAAATTGCAGGGTTTTGAAAAATATTTTTTTTAATGACTATTTCTTAGTATAATTTTATAAATTGAAATTGAAATGATACAAAACATTGCCGTGCTATCGTTACATGCATTTAAAAATGTGTTTTTAATTGTTCTAAATTTTTTATTGATAAAAAACAAAATGGGGGTCCACTTTTGGGCACTTTCCTCTATAGGTTGATAATCCTCTTAACAAAAATTGCACAAAAAAAAATATTCAGGGTAAGTAAGCATTCCAAACGTTATCCAAGCTTCGCTGAAATAATGTGGAAAAATAAATGTCAAAATATTAAAATTGATTGACGTGAAAATGCATGAAATGTTGATAAAATCGGAATGATTAGATGATGAAAGGGCGGTTCAAGAGCTAATTAGAAGCTCGAGCATATTATGTCAGGCACTAAGTGAATGCCAGAGTAGATTTACGACTTAATGGAAGGCTGGTGGTAGAGCCTACCTGGATATTCATGCAAATGTTTTAAACCCGAGATCTTCATGGATTTTCAATATAGGGGAAATAACGGACGTCGAATTAGTTGGCGGAGGCAGGTGATTTTTTTCTAATCGATTATGAACCTTTTTGAAGCAGGTGAAATATGGTGACGCCTGGTGAGTGGGTGATAAAAATGCGCGTCTTTTTACCAACTCATCAAGCACGGAGAAATAGAAACGGCAGTATAATAGCACATTAGCATTGGAATTGAGGCGTTTCTCAATCACCATTTCGTAACGAGGCAGGTGAACCTAGCATCCCATATGAAATGTTAATTTCAGGTTTTGGGCAAGGGGATCCCAGCTTACCTTCTTTCCATTCCTTTTAGAAGAAAAACGAAACATAAATTGCAACGGTCAATATACTACTGAAACAACGTTTCGACTGTAAATTTTTGTACGTTAGAAGTTGTCTATAAAATCAAAATTTCGATAAGGTGAGGTGGGGATGGCCATTGATAGTCGATAGTATCGAAATATCAACGTTTTCTCCGATATATCGATATTTTTCCATTGATGATGCAAGGGCCGATAGTATCGGGTATCAATAGTTCGTAGCCAATGTCGTTCAATTTATTTTCGGCCTATATTTTTCAGACCGATGTATCAGCTTTATCCGACATGCGCACTCAGCCTCAAATTCCATGTTTTAATATTGCACAAATTCAAAAAAAAAATTCTCTAAAAATTCACAAAAAATTTAGTTCATCTGGCTGGATATTGATATTCATCCATGGTAATCGACATCAGTGGTTTGTAGGATCGATATGAAATTAGTACTTACCTACCTTGTATATAGAATTGCGTTTTTAAGGTTGTCTAAATACAAATTCGGTGTGTTTACTACCCTGGCTGGCTTTGCCTAGTATTTTCCCATTAAAATATGAGCAATACCTTATCGATAATATCATCAGAATTGAGATTCCTTTGTAGACCAAGGAACGGAACAGGAAAATTAATTGTTTCTTTTGCTCTCTTTGACTGAACCGATCTTTCTAAAACTATCGATAGTTTTTGGTCGATACAATCGGTCGCACATACTATCGATAGTTTACCCACGATATTATACCCGAGCATTATTATTACATTCATGTAGTAATATTGTTTGTTCTGCATTCATTGAGCATAAATGGAGGAAGAAAAATCGGGGAAAAAACTCTTAACGATTTGAATGCGTTTCTCCCTCCGGTTCCCAGACTCGAACCCATTCCGATCCCCCACCCCCTTCCCCTCGATTAAAATACGTCCAGTCAAGCGGCAAATTAGAAGCTGTCTCGAACGTAGAACACATTTAATTGCGAAACTGCAGAGGCGCCACCCGCTTGACTGCGACTGAACAGAACTTCGACCTCACCCCCGATCCCTTCCTATTTCCAAAAGTATTTTCCAATTCTGTTCAGAAAAGGGGTGCAAACGACATGTTCCTTCAGCGGGGAAGGGTGACATTTTATAGCCGATTGCACCAACTAGAGTCACAAAAAAAGGCTTCGAAAAATATTTCACAAACTACTCACCCTCGTTTAGAAAAAAAAAACGCTTTTGCAACAAAAGTTACTTTCACTTTCACGTTCAATTTTACCCTAAATTTCACGTTCAAGTTTGCTTTCAGGTTCACTTTAATTTTCAAGTCAACTTTCACGTTCACTTTCGCGTTCACTTTCACTTTCACGTCCACTTTCACGTTCACTTTCACTTTCACTCTCACGTTCACGTTCACTTTCACTTTCACTTTCACTTTCACGTTCACTTTCACGTTCACTTTCACGTTCACTTTCACGTTCACTTTCACTTTCACGTTCACTTTCACGTTCACGTTCACTTTCACTTTCACTTTCACTTTCACGTTCACTTTCACTTTCACGTTCACGTTCACTTTCACGTTCACTTTCACTTTCACTTTCACTTTCACGTTCACGTTCACGTTCACTTTCACTTTCACTTTCACTTTCACTTTCACTTTCACTTTCACTTTCACTTTCACTTTCACTTTCACTTTCACTTTCACTTTCACTTTCACTTTCACTTTCACTTTCACTTTCACTTTCACTTTCACTTTCACTTTCACTTTCACTTTCACTTTCACTTTCACTTTCACTTTCACTTTCACTTTCACTTTCACTTTCACTTTCACTTTCACTTTCACTTTCACTTTCACTTTCACGTCCACTTTCACTTCCACCTCCACTTTCACTTTAACGTCCACTTTCACTTTCACGTCCACTTTCACTTTCACGTCCACTTTCACTTTCAAGTTCAATTTAGCGTTCACTTTCACGATCACTTCAACATTCACTTTCACTTTCACGATCACTTAAACATTCACTTTCACTTTCACGATCACTTCAACATTCACTTTCACTTTCACGTTCACTTTATTTTTCACTCTCTCGTTCAGTTTTACTTTCACCTTAACGTTCACGCTCACGTTTATTTTCTCGTTCGCTTTCTATTTCACTTTCACGCTTACATCAATTTCACTTTCACTGCCACATTCGCTTTTGCTTTCCTTTTCACTTTTACTGTCATCGTCACTATCACTTTCACTTTCACTTTCTCGCTGAAGGACTGAAGAACGCTGCTTTTTGCGGGTGATTAATTGTGGATACACCATAATATGGTGACAAATGAACAAAGATGAATTGACAGAATATCAGAGATAGGGTCAGACTTGAATTTGAGATTACCTTCCCTAAATTTCGAAAAAAGTTATCTTCTTACATATTATGTAAGAAGATAACTTTTTTCGAAATTTAGGGAAGGTAATCTCAAATTCAAGTCTGACCCTATCTCTGATATGCTGTCAAATCATCTTTGTTCATTTGTTGCGGCCTTTCGTTCACGTTTCTCAAGACCTACAGCCAACAGGTATCCACTATTTGCTTTCTTCTACAAACACGCTATTTTCCTTCAGAAGTTAATCCGTCATAGAAGTTCTGACTACGCATGGCTACTCATTCGACTCATATAATTACCTGGGAGGAAGTTGGTCAGAATCGAGAGTGCCTTGAAGGCAAAGTCGTTCCAGGGAGGATGCGCATGAAGAACTGTACGGACGACAATTCATCAGAGATGCCACTGATAAAATTGAATACTGCCCACCTCGGGGCGAGTAAAGATCGGCGTAGTTTATGGATCAGTGGCTGAGCTAGTAAGTTAGTACCTCGTGGATTTCTGGTAGTTACAGCCCACGTCTCAGTTGTGCAGTTAGCAGTTTCCTATCTCGAAAGACAATATAAATTATCTAAATGGGAACGCACCATGAAGAAGTTGGTATTCCTTCTTCTGGCAGTGGAAACTTTCGGCGAAAAATCGCCTGTCGCTCGGTTATCAAACAGCTCGAATCGCCATGTATCATCTGAATCGCTTTATTGATTAGCACCGTAGCGCCTAGGATATCAAAAATGTCGGCTCGTTTGTCAAACAAGATTCGTGCCTCTGCACAGAGGGCAGGATCATAAAGTTCTGATTTATTTCGAACCGTTCCGAGTAAGCGAGGAGAATCATCGTCATCAGGTCATCTGAGACCCAATAGATCTCCCTCTTAGCCGGATGCCCAAAATCCAAACAGGACTCCCATAGCGTATACTTATGGGAAACTCAACTCCGCTTTCTCTTGTATCATCATCTCTTGTTGTCCGTTTTGTTGAAGATTTATCGTTCTTAACCTTTACGTGCGTGTGGTTTTGTGACGACGGAGGTCCACGATAATCAATTCCTATGGGCCGCGGCCTCGAAATACGGAATCTCTCAGTCCGTTAACGATCAGCACCGATCTATAATTAAAGTTTACTCAACCGCTCGTAAAATTGAATAACATGTTAATAACAGTGACGTGGTTTGAATTACGGCCATCCGAAAGATGGAGCTGTAATTATCATCGTCTTTCTACGATTTGAGTTGGGGCACTGTGAAAACAAGTGAAAATGTGTAGTATTGTTGAAGTAGGTATGCCGGAGGTTGTACTCGATTGGAATATTTTTGATAATTGCGTTGTACCGCTTCTGATTGATTTTATTTTAATCAGAAAATGATTATTGAGATGAAAATTTTACAGTAACTCAGTTTCAAACGTAAATGTGAAATCTACCGAAGAAAGTAGAAAACCTAAGTAGCAACTTGGTAATAATTAATGATTATCTATTTTTGACTTCTTCGAGATTTCTTTATCGCGATTCCCTTTCCTCCAACCTCTCCAATAACTATCGAGCATTATAAAAATAATAGACAAATAAAACACAAGCTGTCTTAAGAAAGATTTTTTTTTGAAAGATTTTTATCACATTTTTGGTTGTACATAGGTACCTGTTTTGGCCACAAAAAAAAATAATCATAAAAACAGTTAATGACAAACTTATTGTGGTAATTAAGGGCCAAATGGCAGATTTCCTTGACAAATTTCAGTAATTCTATACTTCATTGCCAAAAAGCTCCTTAACGTTTGGTATACCTGTTTGAAGGGAAGGAATACCTGACCATCTGAGACAGTGAGTACGCAGTAATGACATGGCATGATTGAATGAAAAAGTTTAGGGTAGGCTCTCCGCCAAGGAGTTTTCTTTTTGTGAGAAATCTAATAAAAGACGTTTTTGCAGCTTCCCCATCCACCTCGCCTGGGTAAACTTTTGATTAGACGAATAAACCAATTTGGAATTCTCTTCAGCCGGCCTCCAGGTTTTGCCTTTATTATTCCGAACCTGGGGATATTCATCAAATTTCAATCTACCCCAAACAAGCTCGTCTTCTTGGCAGCACCTAATAAAACCCAATCGGGGGAAGGCCTGGCACCGTCAACGAGTAAAGGTTTTGTCTTCTTGAGGTTTAGGAGGGATGAGACATTTAGCCGTCGACGAGAAGGTCACGGAATCAGATGTTACCATGTTAACAACTTGCCAAGAAACAATAAATATTCGGCCCGGGCACAGCCGGTACAAATTGATTTTATATTACGATAACTATGGTTTGTGAATGAACCTCTGCTAACTGAATCAGTATTTATCACTGGGGAAAATTTCAAGAACTCGCAATTCCTGCTTTTGCCGTGAGAATAAAGAAGAAAATATGGGTGATTCTCCTCCCCATTCATGATTTTTTGTAGGTTGCAAATACTTGGATCTAATTTGTACCTCGGCCGAATTTCTTCAAATACATCCTTGATCACAGAGCTCTTCCGAGTGTTTGTGATACGACTTACCTTTTCCAGGAAGCAATGAGCAAAGCCCTTATTGACCTCTTTTCAAACGGCGCTCCCACTTCGAAAATTTTCCCTGGCGCGGCCTCCTGAGCCTAATTGAATTGAATGAGCTTATTGCGGGATTCTTGTTCGTCTTGGGAGTTTAATGAAAATTAAAGCCACCCTTTTTCCACTTTCCCCAGGGCTGTTTTTCAATCCGGATGCCGGTGGTATGATGAGAATCATTTTTAAGGTATATTATGCTCCGATAGGCCATTGAAGCTGAGCCTACATTTTAACGATGGTTTGAAAGGCTTTTGGAATTCCATCTCTCCTTGAAAAGATAGGAATCCAATTTACTTCGATTTATTAACTTAAGGCGCAATCTTTGACCCATTCATTCTGGATTTCTTAGCAGTTTTACTAGCCGATAGCCTGCGCAGTTAAAAATAATTTTGGCTAAGAATCTTTTCTGTGTATTCAAGAAAAAGACGCTGGAGTTTTTCCGATGATTAAATTTAAAAGATGAATTTCGTTTACTGATATGTACCTAATACCTTAATTTATTTTCCCTAATCCATTTCAGCATCCTCGGTAACTCAAACAACTACTAACATAAATCCAAGAAAGGGTAGCTCTCTTCGTGGATATTACGTGTAACTATCCAAAGAAGTCTGCATGTAAAAAGTTCAAGGGGCAGAACTTCACTCCGGCAGTATAGGCCTACCAGAGCGCATCTGTGCTCAGAGAGGATGAAATGGGAATATAAGGAAACTGCAAAGGCTAATTGAATACGATGTGTTCTTTGAAGAGAACTCGCAAGACTCGTAGTAGTTTGCCCGAGCACGAGATCCCGAGGATAGAAGCTCACGAAACTCAGCTGACTTCGTGGACCTTCGTACGGAAAAGGCCATTTCCACAACTGCCTATCCAACTTTGCACTGGCGACAACTCCAAGCAAACTACACCCATACAATTTACGTAATTGGTGCTCACCAAGAGAGCACTGCCGCGGACGACAATAAGAAGCTCTCTTCGTCGGAGCAATTACTTAGCCCTCTTAGCTCAGCATCCGCCTCTCGGCTTGAGACAGGTACACCTCTACCTTTATGCTTTCAATCAATACGGTCTTGCCTTCTTGCTCTTCAAACAGGTAGGTACCTAAGTTAGGTAACCAAACTCAAGCGTGCCCAGTATCAGACTAGAGTGCAGCTCGTTGACAATAGCGATACGTAAATACCGGATGATTTGCTCTACTCGACGGATTTACGAGATTACCATTCCCAGGCCAAGAGCCATGAACAGAGCAAAGGATCAAGGCGTTCGCCTCTGAATTTGCGATTTCATTGACGGTACTCATCAAATTATCTGTCTTGGAAAACAAAAGCAATTTTTCGACACCCTCTGGAAAGCCACAAACGCAATTCAGAAGAAGAAGAAGAATAAGGATACGGATGAGGAGGAGGACGATGAGGAGGACGACGACGACGAGGATGAGGAAGAGGAGGACGATGAGGGGGACGATAAGGAGGACAAGGAGGAGGACGATGAGGAGGACTAGAAGGAGGACGAGGAGCCGGACGATGAGGAGGACGAGGAGCAGGACGATGAAGAGGACGATGAGAAGGACGAGGAGGAGGACGCGGAGGAGAAGAAGAATCAATTTTAAAAAAGGTGTCGAATTTCATACAGTGGAGCTTCGAAGGTAGGAGGAAGGTAAATCCAATTTTTCATTTTGTAATTTCGGCGCTAGATTTTGGTGTACCGGCCCGGCTTCCCTCTTGATTACGTTAAAATCACTCCTAATCCACGAACGAACTGCATTCTTCCTTCATGGCATCTCAGCATGGAGAGGCGATTCATCATATTTGACCTCAATTTTCCTCGTTTCACGATTCTGTGAGCACGACCGTATGAATGATCGCGCATCTCACTTAAATTTGTGCATCATTACAAGTGAAGGAAGTGAGCGGAAGAGGATGAAAAATCTCCCCCGTGAAGGATGGAAACGCCGTAGAATCGAGCCCACAAATTGGCTGCTTAGCAAATTACTTTCAAAAGACTAATTTCCGGGGAAGAAGAGTTTTTGAAAAAGGGAACAAGACCGTGCGCCGCCTTCGTGACCCGGCCAAAAGCTGATTGAAAAATATGTCGGGTCTGTTTGTGTGTTTTCTTTGACAAGGCCTTGAAGGGTGGTATTTAAGGGGACGTAGACCTCGGATAAGAGCAATGGAGGCAGCTCTTCTCAAGACTTGACTTGACTGATCAATTGCGCCCCATTATTACTTAATGGCCAGGTTGCTCATCTTTATTTTTCCACCCGTGCTGTAGCCATACCTGCTCAAGTCACGGATAGCTAGCATGTGTGGTCCTTCGGCTTTCTTGTAAGTACCCGCCGGTGTTGACTAGACATGATTCATCATGATGCTTCACTGCATGCTTGTCATCACTCAGAGGAATGGCGCTATCCGCGAAAGCTGAACGAGGGATTGAGACGATTCTATCCTGAGTCTGAACGCTGAAAATGTTCTTAAACCATATTTTTCCATTTTATTATCATTTTTGCTATTGCTAGATTCTGCTGCTGCTACAATTCGTTGCTGGTTTTCATAATCGGGTGAAAAATTGTCAACCCCCTCAACCGCATGCCCAGTTTAGCATTTGAAAGCAATGATTGGGAGAAATCTGTCCTACAACTCATTTTCTGTAGTAGAGCTCAAAATAATTTATTATCAAATGGAAATTTATTAAAAAATCGGGTTGTATACCTTGGGTTGTATGTAATCGGGTTCTACTGGTAGATGTATACCTTATATTATCATCCAAACTCCGGCAATATTTATTTTCCTTACCAACGTTGCCTATCGAACTGTTTTCGCCATCTAGCGCCAGTCAGGAGTATTAGGATAGGCCCGCCCTCTTTCCCCCTCTAGACATCAAGGAGGGAAAATTCCCGTCATGCAATGTGGGTGACGAAAGAAAAATGTCATGCATGAATATTTATGTTACTACCGCTCGTGTAGGAGCGGAACGCAATTATAGCCCGTCCACAAGAAAAATTCCCTCTCTTCAGGCCCAATCTTTGGGTGAATTCCGATTTGCTCAGCTGGAAAGGCCTATCTTCCTCTTTATTTTGCATCCATACTTATCGCAAAAGTTGACCTTGAAAAAATCATTTTTCAGCTGCTCTGCGACGGGTAGGTACATATTGATTTGACCCCATAAACCAGTGGTGCGTAGATAACACACAATACTTCCATATTTTGAAACGTAAAATTGTGACACAATTTGATCATATTTTGACTGCTTTTGAAAGTGTTTAGGTCAAAAATATCAAAAAATTCAGTATTAAAATTTTAAAATTCGCCCAAAATGAAAAAACGCCACATTTTCGGAATGTAAAAAATATCCACATATTCTGCAAGGTAAAACGAAGATTTTGAGACCAAGAACGCTCAAATCGGTTCATTTTTGCGGCCGGAAAAAAATAAAATAGAAAACACTAAAAATGCAAATATCTCGGAAGTACTGTGCGTTATCCAAATTCCGATTAAACAGGGTGTTAGGTCTTGCCGAGAAAAACATTTCAGTTCAAGAAATTTGAAAAAAGGTTGAGAAATGAGGGAGTTATGGCCATTTTTGTAAATGACCACAGACGGACAGACGGACAGACGGACAGGCACAGACACTTGTTCAGGAAGTGATTCTGAGTAAATGTGTATAAGAAAAAGTTTTTTCTGAAGCTCCGTTCAGATTCTCGATTTTAGGACGATCACAATACTTCCATTTACTCTGTAAATATGGAAGTAAAAAGCGAAAAGTCAAGTGGGTTAAAAAATCTATCGAACTGTTGAAGAAGGTGGGGTGAATTGAAATTGCTTTCGGTTCCAAGTTATTTTCGAGGAGGCTGCAAGATAGTTGGTCAATACATTTTGAGGTTTGGCGCTTTCGGACGTACGGACCTCTGAAGCTGAGTACTCTCACGAGAGGCAACCTATGTTCGTTTTCTCTCTCTTTAATAACCTCAAATGACGTTTATTTTTTAATCCAAACAAGAATCAAACTGATTCAATCAAAAGAATATTCCTTTAAAAAATATTCACTAACACAGTGAAAAATTACGAGGATATCAAAACTACTTGAAACCTGGAGAAGAGGTCTTTCTTGAGATTGTATACCAGTTTCAAAGTAGGAGAAAGTTGCAAGAAAATCCCGAATATCATTGGTAGATCGAAAGTCATCAAAAAGAATGAAAAAATATGAGTTTTGAAGTGAATCCTCAGAAAGGAGCAGCCCTGAGTTATTAAGTTTGCCCAAAAGGAAAGGTTGGTCAAGCTTGCTGGAGGACTTTGATAATAAGTGCCAGTTGGTCCGCTTCCAAAACTTTGGCCGTTATTATTTCCTTTCGTAGTCCTTCTCTGCCCTAAGAGCGACTTCTTATTCAGCCCTACGACCATCGCTAAAAACAATTTGTCCTTATTAATTTAATTGAAATTGATCAAGTTTTTGGTCGTGTTCCAATACTTTCTTGCTGTCTTATGTCTCAACGTTGGAAGTCTATTCGGGCCCCGAAAGACATTAACCAAAAGTCAACGAAAACAAGATGTGCGAATTCTGGTAGCATTACGCTTGAACTCTTTTGATAACGATACGTACCTACGGGGTTATCGCTAAAATGCAGGATAACCTGCTTATTAAAAAGCTTTTTGCTTCATTGATAATCAAGACGAACCCGACCACACAACGACTCAAATAACAACTGGACTCAATAAACCCATTTCTATAATTTATTTCTAGGTGGAATTGAGAATTGTCCCAATCAATTTGAAATTTTCTGGGCCAAACATTTTCCGAGGTTTGAAGATTTAATTTGATTTGAAAAATACCTTTGACTTGGAAATTTATGGTTCCAGAACCTCAATTTCCCATGGTTTTTCTGGCTTTTTTCCAATGATTTTTTCCTGAATTTTTATGGTTCTAGATTCTCGTTTTCTCATAATAAGTTAAAACTTCAATAAAACAACTTTACAAAGGAGCGGTCCTGTCGATAACGCATATTCGCTAACCATAACTCAATGGTACATTTCATTCGGATGGAAGTCGTATTTTTCAATTTACCAAGAACTCGCTGAACACGGAACAAATG
Organism: Nesidiocoris tenuis; assembly: GCA_036186465.1. Lineage (NCBI taxonomy): Eukaryota > Metazoa > Arthropoda > Insecta > Hemiptera > Miridae > Nesidiocoris > Nesidiocoris tenuis. Next base: position 11,178,080 of record AP028920.1, read on the forward strand.
ATTCGATTCATAGTGGCCGCTGTGTTGGCATACTTTACCATCTGTACCATCTGGATTCCTGTTGTGATATATCAAATGGTACTCAGAGAGCGAGATGTTTTCCTCGGGCGGTAACAATAATGTGGAGGATCAAAAGCAACGGTGCCGGCTCATCATTGGTAGATATTTCATGTGCCATACGACCAACGGGACAGGACAATAATGCACGTCTTGTCCGAGAGGAATCGACCGTAGGTTGTGCTACACATAGACTTCGTATTCGAGTTATTCATTATTCAGTCGTAGAAATTATACCGAACACAATTTTTCCACGACAAAATCTCAAAGAATTCAGGATGCATCATTGATACCGCATAATATGAGAAATATATTTCATATATATTTTTCAGATATTTTTTTTTCATAATATGAAAGTAGTATATAGTAGTATATATTATAAAGTAGTATATATTATATACTATGGCGTATTACCCTCTGTATTATCAGTGGCTCATTGTAAGGTACGATTTGTACTCTATTGTGCGGAAAACATTTATGACGCCCATTCTTGCAATCTTCTCCAAACCGAAACAACCGAATGGTTTGTACACCTTTCCAAACCATCGCTCAAGTGGTTCGCCACACACCTGCCGACCTTCAGGGGTTGACATCTTTTGTATCCACCAGGAAACCGTCTTTTCTCATTCTCACAAGCAATTTTCAAGGAAGACCACCTATGGATTGTTTCCCTCCTTCTCCGAATCACAATATTGGCATTATCCTGACGCTGAAACACGATCACTCCACTTCCAACGGGCAAAAGATGTTAACAACTCGAAAATCAATAGAAAAACATATCGGTCTACGCCTGAACTGACCTGCATTGTATGCACTCTGCTCGAGCAAAGTTACCTCGCCGGGGAGTTTTCTCAAATAGCAAATATCGAATTCAATACCTATTTTATAAAAACCTTCCGAAAGGGCGAGCACCACCCGTTTCTTACCAGGTCCTAATTACCAATTATCCAAAGTGTGGAATCGGATGATATAACAAAAAGTGTAGCACTTCAACAATTTTCAGTTTTGTTTCTTTTTATCAGCATTTTCAGTTTTTTTTTGTTTTTATCAGCATACGCTATGGTGGGAACAAATTATCTGCCTCGTCGCAGTTATTCTTCACTATCCCCCTCTGTAATCACCATTCAGCCTCGCATCGGCTTCCTATAATCTCGAATTTCTGAAGAAATAGGATTATTATAACACGGCGTATCCAGCATTCCACAGTTTGGCAGGCAGATATATGAATATAACGTCGTTTTCCTTTGATTGCGATGAATGGAAACGTGGCAGACCGAATTGGCATAATCGATTTGGCAAAGGTCGGCCAATGTTTCCAAACATCGGGCCATAAATCACGTTCAGAAGCTACAGGGAACGACAGAAGTTGTCACGCATGATGGCGAGGGGCCTCTGAAACGATGAGGGTCACGAATGATCTGCGGGGACGTAGGGCATGCGGTTACTACCTAGAAATTCACGAACAGGGCATGGAAGGGTTTCTTCGCCATCTGGCGCCATAGGTAGATCGAAAAAGTATTTTAGAAAAGTTTTAGAAAATATTTGAAGCTTTCCGTGTCTGTGGCGCGAAGCTTTTTTCAGCGAAAAAACGTCACACTCCGGCAGGATTTGAATCTGGCACCTCCTGCTCTCTAGGGCAGCCTGGGTACAGGCAGTCTGGGAGGTGCACTTAAGTGGCAAATTGACTTGAGAAACAACTTTGCCATTTCGAGTATTTTCAAATTATCTGACGATGACCAAGAAGATAAGAAATCCTTATACCTACCTGCGTCACTTGATTGCACCTACCAGACTGCAAAAACCCAGGCTCTCCTTAGTCATAAGGGTGTATTCCTACAGTATTCCTAGAGAGCAGGAGGTGCTAGGTTCGAATCCTGCCGGAGAGTGAAATTTCTGCAATTTTCCAACTTAACCTCATTATGCCCAATCAAAAGGAAAGAGTCTAGCAAATGGGTAACTTATTCTCAAAATCCTCTTGGAGCAGATTCATTCTTAATTATATTACTTAGTTCGTAAATCTTACAAAATCGGTTTACGTTGAATGTTTGGAAGGCTCGATTTAACGTTTATTCAAGATCGCAGAACGTTTCTCACAAAAGTCCCACAGGCCTTTCATTTTCTTCAACACGCCTCGTTAAAGGAGAAGCGAATGCATTTGGGAAAGTGGCAAAGATGGTAACGGCTGTTCGTGATGATTGGGATGCGAAGGGTTTAGTAGGCTCGCCACATGCGCCAAATGCCCTAATAGCTCACTATCCCATACGCTCTTTCCCACTTAGTATAAGCGACGAACGATTGTAATGCTTCCTTCGCCTTTATGACCGACCGTCGATATTCTGTTCTTCAGAAGGCCGTTCTTTATCGATGGCTGCTAAATCTAGGTTGATATCAGCTCCAAATGATAAACCGTTGATAAGCTTTTTTTACAAAGCTAATTCCCGCGGTTTTCTTCCAGCCCCCATTCGCTTCCGCCCTATTTTGTTCAACTGTTATATTGCCGACTCAACTAACCTATACGGATCCGTACTGAATAAATCTCGTAGGTAGCTAATATTTCTCCAGGAAGACCGGGTTAGGTCTTCTACTTTAGAAACGGACCATGGGGGAACACCGTTTGTATAAATCAGTTTGACTTTTATAGTGTTTCGGGTGGGAGGGCGACACAAACGGGCGGAGGCGCTGGAAAACATTCCATTGTCGCGGGGACAAGCGGTTTTGTCGGCTCGACACGAGATGGGTTCGGTTTTTCGTTGCACTGAGTCGTGTGATGTATTGTGGGCTAGAGATGGTGTGTTGTGACACTGTGTCAAGGCACTATGTCACGGCACGCATCTGCCAGAGCTCGGAAACGACCTGGACGACACAATAGCGTTAGGGCTCAGCTCGGTTTCTATTCATTAGACGAGGAGGAAAGGGTCTCATGACAAAGAGAACTAAGGTTCCATCCTTTGCGAAGTCGAATGTTTCACGTTCTTGAGACGCGGTTTCCTTTTTGGGGAGACACCGAAGACATCTGCCACGAATTAGCCTTACGTGGATAAACGGAAAGCTCCTATTTCAGTGGCACCCCTGCTGAATCGGTTTTCGCCTGGATGGCGCACCAGCACGCATCTACGATTGGTGGATTCCTCAAAAGTAGAGCCTAAACTGTTAAAGTGGCCTCGAGGGTGGGTGGTGATACTTTATTGTAGGGGCGGTCCCAAATCCAGTGTCTTGATTTGCACTTCTATTCAAGTTGAAAAAGTTGATTATTGAATTTGGCACCTGTTCTTGAACAGATACTAAATCACTCTCGGGGAAATTGTGCGATCCCATAATCCAGCTCCATTTTGGTCAAAAAGCTCCTTTTTTCCAATCGATTGAAACCTAGCCTTTTTCAATTTTTTACAGATCAGAGTACATTTAAGGTTTTTTTTTTCTTTTTTTTTGCTTTTCCCTCTCGTTTTTCCAGTTTTTGACTAATTGGGTTAGGAGTTGGTCACAAAAATGTTCGTATTTCATACAAGTAACCCCCTCGCTCCCAATATTTCTCAACATTTTTCCAAATTCACACAGTTAATCATTTATTCAATGATCCCCCATCCCCTCCAATGACAATGCTCCTTCAAAAGTTTGTGTTTAACCGACGCCACGGCCCATGGGACGCTTTCTGCACTTTTTTTTGAGATTTAGGTACGCAATCGAGCACAGATTATGACAGGGGAATGATGGTAGTACCTAATAAAATAAGAAGGGTAAAGATGCCCCCTGTGTTGGGGATTGGCTGTTCTAGAAACGGTGCAATGTTAATCAAGCCTCAGGTGAACAGACTGCTTCAGATTAATACCAAGCATGCATAAAAACTTTGAAATTTCATTAATCTATAGCTAAATTGTAGGTTTTAACCCATCATCCCTTTTTGTAGCCCCTTTTTCTGGAGAGGGGCGTTGTCTTAGCTCTCTTTTGAAGTGCCCATGTTCAGCCCTTATTAATAATAAAAATCTGGCAATTCTTATTAACATTTTTATAAATTTCAGGGAATAATATAGGTAAAAAATCCCGGCTGAAAATTTTCAAAAATACTTAGACTAGAGAACGTGAGACAAAATGCAAGTCAAGCTGTATTGAAACCAAAACTTTTTCCAAAAAGCATCAGCAGCATCAGTCCTGCCGGCATCGTTCTGCATCAGCTTGCGCGTTGGCTCTGCGTTCTGCGAATCGCTCGAAAACAGTTGCGCACGATAGGAGATTCGCAGTACAAAGGCAAATCAATACGATGCACCAGAGCTTCATTGCTGATGAGGCCGGCTCCAATTCGCGGACAGTATGCATGTTACCAATCCATGCGAATTCGTACGCATTCCAGTATGCAGAAAGGGTGAACATATTGAAGTGGACCGCGGACAGAAGTAATGCGATGTAGTTTTGACAACCCGTTCTTCTCAAAATGCAATTGTAAATAGATGCGGCGAAAAATACAGGAATGCATAATTTGATGGCATAATAGACGTATGGAGTGACTTCATTCAAATACCACGAGCCGTATCTGAATTCTGCAAAAAAAATCACAAGTCATCACAATAATTCCTGAAAATTGGTAATTATTCAAATATCATTGGATGCCTAAAATTTAAATTCCTTCAAAATCTTCAGTACTTTACATGGGTAAAGTCGCCACATGGCATTGACTCTTGAAACATCAATTACCTCCCGTTTCACCTGATACCGTGGAAGCGAGTAAACAGTAAATATTGAAGAAAAAGTTCCTCCTCAAATCGGACGAGCTTATTTTTTCCGTTCGCCTTCCGAGGGATACAGGCTCTAAAAGTAGATGTTTGTGACTCTTCAACGACTCGGCAGATATCCAACCGTATAAATTTATTGAGAAGCTCATCAAAAAAATCGGCTCTCCGTTCGTTGACAGGATTATGAAAACAGCAGCTATCGAAACGAAAATCTGGAAATCGCATTTGGTGGTTTTACACGGGAAAAACGTCAGAATCACGAATGCGTACCTTGAATACAAAAGAGCAGCTCCGGTGCATCGTCCGGACCCTCAAATATTACCTACTAATATCAGTCGTAAATCAAAAACATGAACAAATAAATTATTAAAATAAAAAATTATAAAAACCTGAATTTCTAATAAAATTTTTACTCTGCAATCCCAATAAATCAATTTTTATCATGTAAGTCGCGAAATCAAGAAAAATCATCAACAATTGCTACCTGTATTAGCCGTGGGATCAGCTTGCTGCTACCTGCGATTGGTAGCAGGGCAATGTTGGAAAATACGCCAATAAAAGAGAACCACGAATTCATCCCGATTTGAGACGGAAAAAGTAAAATTATGGCAATTATAGCAGTGCTCGATGCCAAAATCACACAGTCGGATAGTTTCATTTTGATTGCATATGCCAGCAGCCACGGTATGATTATCCACCCAGATCCGGCCAAAAGGTAAATGCTTTCATCCGGAGTTGTGGTATCGATGATGCTGTGCATTTCAAAACGAACTTCGTCAATTGCAAGATTTTTTTTTTTTTTTATTGACATACCTACTCGATGTGCATTTAGAAAATAATATTTTTCTATTATACATAGTAAGATTATCATTAGGTAGGTGGCTACGGCATTTTTCAATGAAATTATCTGTAGTATGGATCAGATACCTCAACAAAGCAATGAACGGAATGGATGAAAACAGCCATAACGAGAGGTTCAGGTTCATAGACGTCATCATCCAAATCAAGCAAAGGACCACCATTGAGATTACTAAAAAATAAATCGCTGGCCTTTGCGAAGCAATCAAAATACTGGAAAAGATATTTAATAATTAAGAATAATAATAGCACTATTCTACTAATAGAATTTAACCTCTCTCTAGCTGGTACCTACCTGATGAGCATAGTATTTTTCGAATTCGTTTTATTCTTCAGCATAAATCATTTCATTAAAAGAGAAGAATATGAATTACAAATTACCATATCACGCAAGTGACAACGATGAATAAGAAGTCGACGACCCTGCGGCCACTATGTAACCTCCTTTGAGGATCGGCCACCAGCAGTATTTTCAGTATTTTGAAATTCCTGCACGCTAACCACCATGGCATCACTAAATTTGTTATGAACAGAAAATACTGCCATTTGAAACCATCGATTGCTGCCAGCGCGATAAGTAGCATGTACAACAATATGAAAAATACGTCCGTCGTGCAAATCGCCTTCCAACACGGCTGTAACCATATCATTCTTCTGTTCAAAGGACTGAAAATAATCAAAAAATTGTTTAAATTTGAAAAACGTCGAGAGTCTGGCGATGACAGCATACAAACAAAAGGACTAATTTTGATACCCACATCTAAAGTCTGCAAACGTAACTTTTAAATATAAGTTTATAGAAACTTCTTAGCATCCTCACTGATCATTCGAATCCCGATCAATCTCCAGGCAGGCGAAAATAATTCCAAAAACGACGCATCCAAAAATCGTGAAGAAAATTACTTGGGATAGCAAATGCCCTCTCACTTCAGCAAAATACCGAATGGTCATTTCGCATTTTTCGATTAGTTCTTCGGCAAAACGGCCGCCATTTGATGAGTCTCCTGGAAATGAATCAAAACAGAATACCAAAAATTGAAAAAAATGTGTTTCTATTCTTGAGTCAGAAAACAGTAGGTATACGCCGCTATCGAGAGAGTGGAACCTAAGATATCTTTGTTCCAAATACAAACTTTCACAAATAAAAAAAATCGAAACCCCAATCCATTCATAAAATAGTGCAGACCTACCATTCCCGAAAAATGATTCGATCTTTCGAAAAGATATATCTGCATCCTCCACGGTGATCAGTCGATCTGACCAAAAAATCCAGGCAACAACTGCGCCGATATTTTGATTTTTCAACAAATTTAGCGCTTTTTGGGCAGCTCTCAAGTGGCAGATTCTTGGATCGTTCAAGTATTCGGACAGTGATTGAGGAATGGAATTCCGAGGAGGTGGTACGCCTGGTGACAATGAAATTAGTTGAATTTCTCACCCCATGATATATGTGTTTTTTGAACGTACCTCCGAAATGCTTGAGGCAAGGTACCTATTGAGAAAGTGTTACGAACCAAGCAAGCAAGCCAGCATTGGAGCTAACGTGGTAGCCTTCATGTTTTTGGGCTGTGTTGATATGGACCCAACTAATTTTGGAATCGTCAAATTCTCTGAAGGCGCTTTACGAATCCCACGTCCCCAGGCAATCAGGGGTACCTTCAGGCCGATACTTGTCACGAAGTACGTCACCTGCAGCTGACTGCTATCGAGTGCTGAGAGTATGGCGTCCAAATCGTTGAAAACTCTTTTCATGTTCACCGTCTTCAGATAGCTGCCGTCGAATTTATGGAGCCAGTCGTCCGAGCCCAAGAAGATGAATAGCACTTCCTGAACATTGATCATGACGTAAACAGATGACGGCCATGGCCGGCCCGAAAGATTCGATAATTGAATCTCTTCGGTAGAAGATGCGAGCCGTCGGTGGGCGTGGCCGGCCATGGCGATCGTGTCTCTGATTGGCTGAGCATAGCGCCCCGGCATAACGGCCCCCCGGGCCCGCACAATTGGGCGGCTCCGCGGACGCGGCGGTAGCGGGTTGAGCCGTCTGCGTGATCCCCACTTTAGGGGTTAACCGTTCAAGGCCCCAATTGAGGACTGGGGGTTCGAATCCCCTCAAGCCCTGGAATTTCCGCAACCCTTGCTGGTCCATCCTTTCAATATTCCCTTATCTGACAACCCAGGCACGGCTGAAGTGATAAATCTTGAAGTGAGGCAAGTAAATGTTCTTTTTACTAGCAGTTTTATGGAGAAAGCATTGAGTAATGATTCATCCAACAAAATTTCAAAAAAGTAGCCAGGCAACGGTGGACGGATTAAATGAACAGATAAACTCACCCGTAGCATGCAAAATGCAGAATGAACATACCGATTTCTTCGTTTCCGACCATAGGTCATTTCGTTTGGCGATATCGACAACGCTTTCAACCGTGCTGGCATCCCTTGAGCTTTCCACAAACCCATGCTGCTCGAGCGTCGGGTCGATCAAACGAAAGCGGTAGGCTATTTTCAGTGGGATATTTAGCTTTAGAGCCATTTCTGTCTCGCCGATGACAGTTATTCTGTCAAACGACGACAAAATCGAAGGGCCCACTCCTTCATCGTTACCTAAACGAGGGTAACCCGATTTTAGGAATTTTATGGCCATAATATAGCTTTTGATACTCATCGATTAGGTAGGATTGTTCGGATGACGACATCGCTTCGTTTGCTGAAATATGCACGTATGTAGGTACATTTAAATAATCTTAATACGTAGGTATTCTATCAAAAAAGTCTTACCAGTGAACATCTGCTGCAATTCGTTTCGTTCAAAACCATAATCTGATGCGGTCATCGTGCCCCAAATGCCATCCTTGGACATGACATTTCCCAGATGAACGTTGTTGGGGATCAGGCTGAAATAAGTTACCTTCTGAAGTAAAAATCGGCCCAAAGGTTTGGATTTGTTGGATATGGAGGGTGTGAATGGAAAATATGAGCTTTGAATGCCCACAATCGGTCTTCTTCAAACAGTTTTGAAACAGATTAAGTTTCTTCCAGGAGGTGATCGTAGGCGTTAAATGCCAAATTTTTTGGGTGCCTTACGCATGCGCAGTGCGAGGTTTAATAGGCAACACCCCAGCGTCGACACTTCTAACCCATAACTCGGCAAGGAATATTTTTTATCACTAAACATTCCAATCCTAACACTGCGCATGAGCAAAACCCCAACACGTGTCCACGCCCTGGAGGAAGCCCATTGTGGTACCACGGACTGAGGTGTTTTATCATTGCAGTATCATAGACCTGACAGCCTATAGAACTATAGCCATGATTACCTGATGAAATCGCCCTCTTTTAGCCCTCCGATGAAAATAACTACAAATTTCTGCTGGGGAATTGACGATGAATCCTCATCAGAATATTCAGGTGTCGAGTCTTCCTCTTCCGAAATCCATCTTATTTGGGATCGAGATAATTCTCCAATCGAAGCATACAGCGACACCGATATAATCGTCATAAATAACCACAAAAGCAAATGGTTTATGTCTTCAAAGCATAGGAGACCCATGTTTATGCGTCTGTTGTCTCAATCGTAAAAAATAGTGCTCTTTTTCGCGACTCTTGGTAACCAACTTACCTACATTATGCATGTTGTAGTCTTGATGATAAATAAATAAGACGAGAGGCTGGCAATTGTAACTAGGATGATTCTATTATTGAATTGGAGGCAGGTAAATAATTTACCTTGAATTTACCTTTGAATTGAATTATTCAAAAATGCGATCGAGGAATCAATATCACGTGAATTTCAGTTCTATCCGCTAGACATCACTTTTCTTTCGATGAAAGTACTGCTTATAAGAAATTCATCAACTCTTCCAGAAAGACAGAAAATTCAACGTTATTTTAGGGTACATCTTTGAATGGTATCGGCGGGGGGAACCGGTAACTCGATTGAAAGCGACGACTCAATTCCAGCTGGGCATCGATTCGAAATGAAACTTGAGCAGCTTACGAATGACACTGAATTCAAGGGAGAGAATTTCTAGGTGATTACTCCGTCAAATTGAGTGGCGGCGGGGCGAGTAAATTTTCCGAGAGACGCGCGGCTCTGAATTTGGAAACCTCGTACCTAATCCACTTTACCGCGACTCGGGCTCTCAATAATAATGAAGCGACAGGACTGCAAAAAGATCTACTGCAAACGATTGTGAAGGATGTTCGAATTATTTATGATTTTAAGAAGCAAGATCGATGATGGTGGGGAGAAGAACAAGTGCTCGATTAATGTTTTAACAGTTAAATAATAACATTAACCGATTCTAGCCATAAGCAAAAAGAATTTGAGGAAAAATATACATCTCAACCCTAAGCCCTCAGATATAGGGTCATCTGATCTGAACCGTGCCTGAATAAAAAACCCAATAAAGGTAAAAATCTGAGTTGCGTGTATGTGCATATACCTACCACCTTTACCAACGTCATGGCATCCCCTCGAGGGATTCCTCGAAATATATGACCCCCGAGATGCAGTCTCGTAAGTCCTTAGACGTATAATGAAAACTCAGTTCCGAATGATTACATCCGGCTTTACGGCTTTCCACCTGATGAAAATGATATTTTATCATCGTAATAAATACACTAAGGGATGAGAAACATTGCAGTGCGGAAACTGCGGCTACAGAGATAAACTGTAGGGGCAGTAATGACGAAATTAAACCCTCCCTTCTGCGGGTGCTTTTATGGGTTCTTGCCGAGTATAACCGTTGTCATCGATCTAGACATTTTGCCGGGCTAACAGAATGGAATCGTCCGGTCTTCCGAATGATAGCGAAAAATCTGAACCATTGAATGCTCGATAGACCGGATAACACGCGATGACCAATTTTTCAGAGTGAGTAACAAAAACCGTCTGAATCAAGGAAGAAATGTTTGCGATCTGCATCTGAGATTCACTTTCGTAGATTCCAAATGATAGCATTATGGTCGGTGGGCCGGGTAAAAAGGTCTCACATGCCCGTAAAAAGTCAACTGATGTATCAACATGATCTACAGAGTGAGCAAATCCCTGCCATTACAATAGTAAGGGCCGGTAATGGAAGAATAAATTACACCTGATGACGTATTTAGCAAATAAATGCCTACGAGAAACTCGAAGAGGGGGGGGGGGTCCGCGGACTATCGAACTCATAATCAATCTAAAACTCAATCTCAAACTCAAACTCATAATCGGAATCAAACTCAAACATGAACTCACACTCAAACTGAAACTAAACTAAAAGCGAAAGTCAAACTCGAACCCAAACTGAAAGCGAAACTGATATTCAAACGCTAACTTGTACCCGAAAATCGAACTGAAACTAAATTTGAAACACAAACTCATACTCAAACTCATAATCCCACTAGAACCCAAAATAAAACTAAAAAATGGAAATCTTAAAATGGAAAGAAATCTTAAACTCGAACTCATAATCAGAATCAAACTCAAACTCAAACTGAAGCTAAAACTAAAACTCATACGGAACTCAAACTGAAACCGAAACTAAAATTCAAACTCAGATCAGTTGAGTTGAGTTGAGTTGAGTTGAGTTGAGTTGAGTTGAGTTGAGTTGAGTTGAGTTGAGTTGAGTTGAGTTGAGTTGAGTTGAGTTGAGTTGAGTTGAGTTGAGTTGAGTTGAGTTGAGTTGAGTTGAGTTGAGTTGAGTTGAGTTGAGTTGAGTTGAGTTGAGTTTAGTTGAGTTGAGTTGAGTTGAGTTGAGTTGAGTTGAGTTGAGTTGAGTTGAGTTGAGTTGAGTTGAGTTGAGTTGAGTTGAGTTGAGTTGAGTTGAGTTGAGTTGAGTTGAGTTGAGTTGAGTTGAGTTGAGTTGAGTTGAGTTGAGTTGAGTTGATCAGTTCAAACTCAGATCAGTTCAAACTCAGATCAGTTCAAAGTCAGATCAGTTCAAAGTCAGATCAGTTCAAAGTCAGATCAGTTCAAAGTCAGATCAGTTCAAACTCAGATCAGTTCAAAGTCAGATCAGTTCAAAGTCAGATCAGTTCAAAGTCAGATCAGTTCAAAGTCAGATCAGTTGAAGTCAGATCAGTTCAAACTCGAATCAGTTCATACTCAGATCAGTTCAAACTCAGACTCGAATCGAGCTGATCTGAGTTTGAACTGATCTGAGTTTGAACTGATCTCAGTTTGAACTGATCTGAGTTTGAACTGATCTCAGTTTGAACTGATCTGAGTTTGAACTGATCTGACTTTGAACTGATCTGAGTTTGAACTGATCTGAGTTTGAACTGATCTCAGTTTGAACTGATCTGAGTTTGAACTGATCTGACTTTGAACTGATCTGAGTTTGAACTGATCTGACTTTGAACTGATCTGACTTTGAACTGATCTGAGTTTGAACTGATCTGACTTTGAACTGATCTGAGTTTGAACTGATCTGACTTTGAACTGATCTGAGTTTGAACTGATCTGAGTTAGAACTGATCTCAGTTTGAACTGATCTGAGTTTGAACTGATCTGAGTTTAAACTAATCTGAGTTTGAACTGATCTCAGTTTGAACTGATCTGAGTTTGAACTGATCTGAGTTTGAACTGATCTGAGTTTGAACTGATCAGAGTTTGAACTGATCTGAGTTTGAACTGATCTGACTTTGAACTGATCAACCCAACCCAACCCAACCCAACCCCGACTTGGAAGTTCGAATTCAAACTAAAAGTCGAACTCAAATTGAAACTGAAATTCAAACGCAAACTCATAGTCCCACTCGAACTTATAGTCGAACTGAAACTGAAACTCAAACAATCTGTAATTCAAACTGATCTTCAGTTTGAGTTCGATTCATGAGTTTGCGTTCAAATTTCAGTTTCAATTTGAGTTCGACTTTCAGTTTGAATTCGAACTTGATTGTGAGTATGAGTTCAAGTTTTACTTTACTTACTGATTTGTTGTAGTTTGAATTTTAGTATCAGTTTCATTTTGAGTTTGAGTCTCGGTTCGGTCTCAGTTTGAGTGTGATCATGAGTATGAGTATTAGTACAGTTTGAGTATCAGGTTTGAGCTCGAGTTTCAGTGAGAGTTTGATTTTGAATTTCAGTTTAAGTTTGAGTTTGACTTCGAGTTTGAGATTGATTACGAGAATGAGTTTGAGTTTCACTTTGGATTTGACTATGAGTATGAGTTTCAGTTTTAGTTTGAGCCTCGGTTTGAATATGTGTTTGAGTTGAATTCCAGGTTTGGTTTCAGTTTGATTTTGACTTTCCGTTTGAATCTGTATTCTATTATGAGTTTAAGTCCAAGTTCGGGTTTGATTATTAGTTTGAGTTTCTGTTTGATTTTTGAGTATAGGTAAGTTTCGTATGCGTTTGTATTTCGGTTATGGTTTCAGTTTGACTGCGAATTTGATTATGAGCATAAGTTTCAGTTTCGGTTTGACTTTAGGTTTGAGTATGAGTTTTAGTTTCAGTTTGAGTTTGACTTTGATTCTGATTATTGGCATGAATACGCAGTTTGAGTTTGTTATTAGTATTACTAGGAGTTTGAAATTCGGTTTGAGTTCATGTTCGATTATGAGAATGAGTTTCAGTTCAAGTTTGAGTTTGATTATGGGTTGAGTTTCAGTTAAAGTATCATCATGAGTATGATTTCGAGTTTGATTATTAGTGCGAGTATGAGTTTCAGTTTCAGTTCGACTTTGGGTTTGAGTTTGATTATGACTACCATGTGTCAGTAGTTTCAGTTATAGTTTTAGGCTTGAGTCTCGGTTCGGTTTCAGTTTGAGTTTGAGTGAGCGTTTGTGTTTTATTATGAGTATGAGTTTGAATCCGAGTATTATTATGGGTATGAGTTCGATTATTAGTATGAGTGTGAGTTAGTGTTTAGGTTTGAGTTTGAGTTTGAGTTCTATTATGATCATGATTATAGTTTAAGCTTGATTGTGAGTATAAGGGCCGCGGTATCGATTTATTTACGGCTAGATTTATCCGAGGGTGCTTGCAATCACCAATTTCCAAGATATTTTGGTATGATTGGCAATATGTCTTAGGTGAAACGTAGTTCAAGCGACCCTGGATAAATCTAACTTTAAGTAAATTGATAAGCCCGCCCTGATTGTTCGAATTCGAGTGTGATTATGAGTATGAATTTGCTTTTGATTACACTGGGTAACAGCCAAAAAATCGTCCGGGGTTTCTCAGCATTTTTAGACTAATTTTGGTGTTCTGATTCCAAATATCACCTTGGTTTTGCTCTATCAGGTCAACTTTTTGAGATACAGCCATAGCTACCTGACGAGCTATACATACGAGGGGGGACCCAAAAGTAACGGGAATTTTGTCATAACTTTTTTATTTTTCAATATTTTTACACCAAATTTTGATCACCTTCAAAGTAATTACCACTGACTGCAACGCACTTGTCCAATCGGGGTTTCCACCTTTAAAAACATTGTTCAAATTCATTTAATGGAATGAGTTCGAGGCCATCCAGCGATTTTTGTTTTACCTCTTCCACAGTCGTAAATCGTTTTCCTTTCCAGTCCCTTTTGGGATGGGGGAACAAAAAATAGTCGCAGGGGTCAAAATCGGGTGAATAGGGGGGGTAAACAATTGGAGTCATGCCATTTTTCATAAGAAACTGCTTCACAGACAGGGGCATTGTGCGGGGGCATTGTCATGATGGAAGAACCAATCCCTTGACTGCCACAAATCCGCCCTTTTTTTCAATCATCAATGAGTTGATGATTCTACATCAATCAACATCAACATCAATGATCAATGAGTTGATTTTCTCAACGTTGTCATCAGTTCTTGACGTTGAAGGGCCGCCAGAACGAGGTTGGTCTTCAATCGTCGTCATTTGCCCATTTTTAAAACGCTGAAACCACTCGTAGACTCATATTTTGCTTAATGCAGCATCCCCATAAGCAGTTTTTAGCAATTCCCTAACAGAAACAACATTTTACGGCCGCGCGTTGCTCCACGCTGTCCGCCATCACACGTTTTCCGTTCGCCGAAACGGAAAAAGTTGTTTCACTAAAAAAGATCTAACGGACGAACCGTTCAACTCACAGCGACCCAACTTAGCACACTGGCTCTTGAGATGTGTCCCTTCCAAACCCCTCACTTGCCAACGAACCACTCACAGCTGTCTTTCCCCTCCAGCTCAATTCCCGTTACTTTTGGGTCCCCCCTCGTATGTTAATTTGAGGGTTTTGAGTTCAATTCTGGCTTTTTTAAAGGATATAGCCAAGTATTCATATATAAATGGTTGCTTCTGATGTGTTTCTGTTTCCAAATGACAAAGTCATATTTTTTTTTATTCCAAAATTAAAAAATCCAATATGAGCAGCACCAAGCTTGTCTATATATCCAATATGTCAGTAGCAAACAAACCTGACCTGATTGAAACAAACAAAGGGCATTTTCGAACTGAGAGCATCACCATTAGTCAAATTCCGGTGGAAAACCCTGGACGATTTTCCAAAAGATTTTTTTTTGTTACGCAGTGTTATGAGTATGCGTATAATATTAGTTTGAGTATTGTTATGACTATGAGTTTCAACCTGAGTATACCGAGGGTATACAGTATACAGTAGGGCTCACGGGTTGGTCTAGTGGCTAGCGCGTCTGCCTAGCTGCAGGCTAGGTATACCTGAGAGTTGTGGGTTCGATTCCCACAGGTGCCATGAAAAATTTGGTCCATAGCCTTATGATTCATGTCATCCCTGGCATTCGGGGTTTTCGGAATTAAATGATACTGGAGAACTAAACCCACTCCTTGTGATGCCCTATGGGTTAAAACAATTAAACCATCATTTACTTTTTTTTTTTATTTTACAGTATACAGTATATAGTAACTCATACAAAGCCTCATGGAGCAACTTCATTTTTAACAGACTCCTCGGAGTAACTCGAGGGCATACCGTGATCCAAAGTGAGACATAACCGCGATTCTCGTCTTGAGCAACAGCCAGTATATATGTGACCGCCAATGAGGGGAGACAACAATAGTAAATATTTGGGTCGGACATCTGTTTTATGAGACAATGGAGAACAGTGTTCGCCTCTCACCGGTGCAGTTCGGCTCGGTCGGAGTCGGTCACGCCCCCGTTCAAGGGTGTGAACGTCAGGTGGCACATGACTACAATGTTCGAGTCATGTAAATACCATCCTGCCTGGCCTTGCATGGCTCAATCTTTCCAGATAGTTATATTTTACATTACAAATCAAGACAGAATCCTTATAGAAACCTAACGTCATTCAGCTTGATTATTTCGATTTGTTGCAAAAATGAGTTATTGGTATCACTGGATTGGTTTTTCCACGGAGAATCCGGTGGTACCACTGGTTTGGGAGAAAAAACTGTCGGAATCCATTTTGAGCAACACCGTTTAATTTTTCTTAGGCCCGTAAAAGTGGTTATCTTTTGATGCGGTTCGAAAGCTCTCACATTGGTTGGATACAGCTCTTCTTTTGATTTGCCCAACCTTTTGTTAAATTTTGAATCAATTTCCTAGGCTATAATTCAATTTTGGTTATTTGCATGGTTACCAGTATTTCGGAATTCCTGAAAAAATGAAAAAAAAACTTATGTTACCGATTCAAAAGGTAGGATACCCTGATACGTACGTCGGGAATTGCAAATCTTAGATCAAAATCCACGTTCACGGGATGAACTCCGTACGAATCCCTCAAATGATTGATTCGCTGTCTAGAGCTTAGATATCCCCCTGATTACGAACATGCTTATCATATTTTGGTCCGTACATTTATACAATCCTGCTCCACCTACTAAGATTCGTACGGAATCCGCAGTTTTGACATTTTCACAGCATATGCGCATCACGGGTACGATATGGTACGTATCGAGTTGAAGTTGCGTGCAGGGCCGTCCAGAGGGGGGGGCAGGGGGGGCAAAATCCCCGGGGCCCGGGGCCCAAGGGGGCCCGGGCCCGCCCGTGGGCCTTTTACGTACTAATATGCAAATTAGAAAAAATGCTTTTATTGACCGGGGGGGGGGGCCCGGTCGAGTCTTTATCCCCGGGGCCCGGCTTGGCTCTGGACGGCCCTGGTTGCGTGTCCAAAAATTTGGAGCATTTAGCGTGTCCAAAAACTCTACAATCATTGCATGCCGAATAACGTATGGGAGTTTCTGAACAATTGAATTCTGTGCAGCTAAATAGAAAAAATGAGCAGCCTAGATTGTTGACCAGAGGTTGGGTAATAACTCCAAAAGCATTCGAAAACTGGCGGAGGAGAAGGTTTTTTTCGTTCCTCCACGCCACAGATTTCCAATACATGAAATAATAGTTTTTCCTTGATCAGTTGCCGAACGTTTGGAATCTAGCCAATAAGGGTGGAAAGTTCAGATTGAAGATTCATGAAAACAGGAAGTGAAGAACACAAGCGCCAGCAGAAATCCGGATTCAGTTGAGCATGAAGCAGAAAAGAGACAAGCGGTCATCGGCCAAGCTTTTGGCAGATCTCATTCCGAAGATGGGCTTCGGCAGTTACCCAAGGCGGAAGCAGTGAAAACCGCACAAGGGGTTGGTTTTCCCATCCCCAACTTCTTCCAGGCGTTTCGAGTCCAGTCAAAAGTTGGATCCTCCTCCCTCGCACTCATCGTCTATGGAAACTTCCCAGATATGGATAAATATAAACTTCAATCATATTAACCCCAGTGGCCGCAGGATGCTGAAGACGCCCCGGCTAACTTGCCTTCATCGTAGACTTTGCGAGATGGCTTCCTTAAGGAACATCCCTTGCTCCATTTCGAGGATAAGATGTAACACAGGCAACTTCCCCCATAGCCTCATGAAGGAATCTCTGATATTAGGAAGGCTCGCCCCTAATACACTTAGGCTTCGTTATCGGAGAGGACTATAGCGAGGCCGGGGTATCTCAGATGCGTTATGGAATGTTGAGATATTAGTTCGCTCGCTATAAAGGAGTACCAATAAACCAGTGCTAACCAATCATCTCGGAAGCCATGTCAGCGACCCTTGTTCGTAATAAAAGCGATGGTAATTTGAATTATGCCCCTCTTTTTCATTAAAAAGCAACATTTTCTTTAGGAAATTGACTTGGCGACGTGTTTCTTAAGCATTGCTGTCTTCATTCAATTTACCTATTTTCGACGAATAAATTCTTATCAAGTCCTTGAAGGCGGGTTTACAAGCGTGCGTTTTCTGCGGAATAAGGTAAGGTGCAGACAGGGCCGTCCAGAGGGGGGGGCAGGGGGGGCAAAATCCCCGGGGCCCGGCTTGGCTCTGGACGGCCCTGGGTGCAGAATCCGCATAGGCGTTCACAAGTGATGAAGAATCTTTGGTGGGATAACAATGTGATAAGTGTGATAACAGTGATAAGCTTGCGTTATCTGATAATGCAAGCTTATCACTGTTACGCTTATCACACTTACCGAACGCGATACTCGCGTTAATCTCAAAAAGGACAACGATATGGACCAATTTCACAAGACCGATGAAACGACAACAACCCTTTCCACATGATGCCGGATGGAAAACATTATCTGGGGTGAGTCAACGACAGAAGTCGCTCCTGTGAACCCTCCTTAACTATTCATAGTCCTAATAAGTTCTTTCAGTGCCTAACATAGAAAGGTGTTGTCTCAGAGCATTCTCAAGACCAAAAGTCTAGTTGCAGTTTCAGCCATTTCAAAATTTGACAACCACACAATTCACGTGATCGTGATTCGGCATTTCCGCTTCTTGCAAGTCGTTAGCTTACGCAGCTCTAATCTCGAAACAGTGAAATTAATCTGGAAAAGCTTTCGCAGGACTTTGTTGGAAAAATGTCTTTAAAGATTGAACAACTTCGTTTTTTCTCCCTTCGGAGAGACGGAGAGAACTTTTTCGCCAACAGCCTGTTTGAAGGCCCTCCATTACGGAAATTCCTCCACAAAAGAAAGGCCCGGGAAGGATGAAGAAAAAACGTACTGAACAATAGGGAGTGAGAGTGGAGAAAAGAAAAAACTGATCAAAAAGAGCTCAGGGGGCCATTAAGGAGCGACAACTGCACTCAAGGCGCTCGCGTACTTTTAGCGCACCTCATGGGACGACGGAAAGCAATGGGATAGTCGAGAGTTATTGCTCCGTTTGCGATATCCACACATTTTCCCCATAAATTCTCATCTTCACAAAATGAGCGAAGAAGGTCTGTTCGTGCAAAGACAAGAATGCAGGGCTGATCGCATTAAATCAATATTACAGTTAATATTTCCCTCTCGGAGGGAAAAGCATCTCTGGGGCGGGAACAAAGGCAGAAAAACTCCGAGTGCATTCTAATTCGGCGACATAATATCTCGAATGGGGAGAGCTGAAATGCGACTGCAGGCGTTATTATGCTTGCGAGGGCTTCAGTTAGAAAATATTTATTGGACCATTTCTTTATATATTTTTTTCCGCGCCCGATAGCGAAAAAAACCACCCCAGGGGCCGTGATCTAGGGGTGTGATATCTTTTCGAACATGGCTGTTCCATTTGGCGGGCGACGGAATGCGTTCGGTATGAACGAATGGAATATTTTTCCTAATCGGGATAAACTTCTTTCGAATTAATTTAGGTAAGTATACCATCTGTTGAATTGCGGACCTTTTTTTTATATTTTTGGATATATTAATGTATGGAACAATATTATTCCGGCAGTTGAACTATTTCAGGTATGGATTTTTTGGTATTTCGTGCCTCGTACACTAAACGGCTGATGTAACTTGCCTGAAGATTTTGAAGATTTTCCGCCGGTTACCCCTGGCCCAGTAAGAATCTCCAACCTTTCCTCCAAAGTTGGGTCCTTCGTCTTCCTTTTTGGGATACGAGGCAGAAACATAAATCTGCCGTATGGGATTTGTTTGAAAGACGTGTTGAAGTTATAAGTCCTCACTTGTCGAAAGTGGCCTAAGTCCGTTATGGATTGGCCGGGTAAAATGTTAGGGCGCGGTTGATGGGCACGGGAAGAGCTTCCCAGCAGGCTTCGAACCTCAACACATGAAACTTGGGATCTCACCCTTATCAGGAAAGATGAGTGGAATGTCCGGGAAGGGTGCTCGTATTCTAGTGCCGTAATACACCGCAAGTATCTGGATTATAAGTAATGAAAATATTTCCAGCTCCCAACTCGGTGGCGCAACATCTCTTTCTTCTCGCCTTTTCTCCCTTCGGTTGGTAAGTCCGTGAAATTGTTCCCCGTAGTCTGCACCAGGGAAAGGGATGTTCTGTCTCGTTCTCACTTCTTATATTGCCTTCAGTGATCGCAGTCGGCCTGGTCGGGCAGTTAGGTCTTCTTTACACCGTCAGATAACGAATACGTATGTCGACTGTATCGCTTGTTGGGGAGGCTTCCAAAAACATTACTTTCCCCCAAGGTGAAAGTGCATAGAACAGCAGAACAATCCTGACCAGTTCATTCGCAAGTATCAGCACAAATCGACACCTATGTATCTGTACCTATAATCCTAGGATCATGGATGCTCCTCCAAAACGAAAGCTCGTAAACATTCTGACAATACGATGCAACTGTCCAATATTTACATTATTTGTCATGAGTGGTTACTGGGTAGGTACATAAATGTATGCATAGGTAGATCATTGTTCTCAGCATTTATGTGTTTTCCATAATATGCTTTTATTTTTTTAATAAAAATTTATTGCTAAATAATATGTAATAGGTATAAAAAACACTTTCACCAAACCATTTTAAAATGCAAGAAAATTATTCAAAGCAGTGAGTCTACATTGTATTTAGTACCAAATAGATTCGATTTTGACTAATTTGGAGGCTACTAAAATCAAAAATCCACTCAGCAAAAAGTTAAGTATTTCGGTGATTACAATGGTCTATTATTGAATTATAAACCAACATACAAATCCTAGCCCTAGTAAGGGTATTTATGAAATTTTCAAAATCGGCCTCAGGCCATTGAAAAATCGTTCTTCGTCAAAAATTTATCGAGAATGCGGCGTTTGAAAGCCATCACTTCGTTTTGGTCCAGGTTTGAAAATATTGAGCCTGATATATTTGTTAAAAGTGTTACGTCCGTTCGCCTATGTCAGCATAGAAAGAGTTTTCTGATCTGATTTCCATAACAAATCTCACGAAGAAACCTCATGAAAAATCTTATAATTTTTAAGTGCGGGTTAATCGAGTAGCGAAGCCCAGCCAGCGAAATGGGATAGCAACTTCGTCGAATTTACTCGTGTGTATTTATGAAGCAGACACGTTAACTCCGCATATTTGTATATTAGCTTTCCTCAGGGAGGCAGACAATGACGGGGTATTCGAACGTTGAAACTCGACTGTTATTGGACCGTACATCCGCTGACAGGAGCCTTTGATATCAAGTGGCTCTCAATGCGGAAAGCCCCGGGAAATGAAAAGCTCGAGCTTAGAACGGAGATGGAAAACGGGAGAAGCCAAGGGGTGGAGGGGCGGAATCGGCAAAAACCAACTCTCAGAGGGTAATCAGGGTTCGTTAACAAGGTTTATAGAGAGGCAAAGTCGAAATTTCAACGGCCCTTTTTAAGTCCGGTTCTTTATGTTATTGAGTTGGGATTTGAGCCTCTATTGAAATCGGAATTCCCTGGCGGATATTCGTAAAAAATCATCCCGAGGCTCTCATTACAAAGTTTGCTGGATTTTCCAAATTAAGATGAAAGGAGTGTTACCCTGTATACCTATAAAAAGAATCTCATTCGTTGTGGATTAATTTTATTCCTAATTTATCTAACTAAAAACTTGAAGCCAAAAACCGGATTTGGGGATAGGTATCCCACCAGATTTATTGACAAAACTTGCCAATGCAAATAATTCCAGTGCAATTTATTCATGGTTTAGTAACCTGTGATTTTGAATAACACCTGCAGGAACGCTTGAAGAACTAAAGTACCTAATTTATTTTTCGTGTTTTTACTAGCTAACTATGGATTATCTAAATTTCTATGAATTTTATATCCTGTTTGATCGAACACCTGGTCAAGTTTCAACAACAATATATTGTTTCAGGAAGCAAAATCATGGCTAATGTGCTATCAAGAGGCGATTTTTTTCTCCTAATTTTTTTAAATTTAAATTGTTTTTTTCTAGTAGATTCTTTTTTATTTATTGGCTTTTTACGAGGATAAAGCTAGATAGGCTCGTCACACATTGCTCGTATGCTTTTGGGGTGAGGTATAGTATTTTTTCCTTTCACTGCAAAAATCCTTGCGTTCTCCAACCGACAACTTTTCCAAAGTGCATCATTTTTATGCAATTTCAGTTTCTGACGCCATCTCCCTCAGAAAATTTTGAGATTAATAGAAGCGATAAATTATTTGGAAATGGGGAACAAAATAAATTTGAAATTCACGTACCATTTCGAACGTCAAGTTAGGTACCATTATAAAATTCCAAAGTTTGTTCCCCATTACCTAGTGCCAACGTTATCGGAAAAAGTTTCCAGCGCTGGGTTTTCACGTCGTTACGCCGTTTTGCAAGCCGTGCACATCATTAAAATGATCAATGGAGAATCGTACGGGTTGAATAGCCAAAGTTGGTAACGATGATTGAGATGAACCGAGAGTTCGTGGCTACCATCGAAGTAGTTTACAGGAAAGCTTTGCACGGGGGTTTATTGCAAAAAATCCAACCAACTATAAGATGTCTTCATTTACCCGGTGAATGAGGGCATTATGGATACGAACTGCTGCACTGAATGGTCGTTATGGTCGATTTTTCTCAATTTCCCAACTCCGTATTGCGGTTGGTTTTGGAGTTGGTGGTTTTGAGGTAGAGCAAAGCGCGATACTTGGCGGTAAAGTCAGATGCTGAAGGCAGGATACTAGCATAATATGCTTGAGTGCTTAAATTTCCGAAATTGTCGTGTTTTTTACGATAATAGAAACACACTATCATGCTACATATTATTCGCTAAATATATTATAGCCAGGATATTATAACATTCAGCAGGATTATTGTTAGATATTATAGCCAAGATACTGGCATAGTATGATAGGGTTCTACTGATTATGGCATTCAGAAGGATATTATTAGATATTATAGCCAAGATACTGGCATAGTATGATAGGATCCTACTGATTAAAGCATTCAGCAGGATATTATTAGATATTATAGCCAAGATACTGGCATAGTATGATAGGGTTCTACTGATTATGGCAGCAGGATATTATTAGATATTATAGCCAAGATACTTCCATAATATGATAGGATCCTACTGATTATCGCATTCAACAAGATATTAGATGTTATAGCCGAGATACTGGCATAGTATGATAGGATTCTAATGATTATGGCATTCAGCAGGATATTATTAGATATTATAGCCAGGATACTGGCATAATATAATAAGATTCTACTGATTAAAGCATTCAGCAGGATATTATTAGACATTATAGCCAAGATACTGGCATAGTATGATAGGATTCTACTGATTATGGCATTCAGCAGGATATTATTAGATATTATAGCCAGGATACTGGCATAATATAATAGGATCCTGCTGATTAAAGCATTCAACAGGATATTATTAGATATTATAGCCAAGATACTGGCATAATATAATAGGATCCTGCTGATTAAAGCATTCAGCAGGATATTATTAGATATTATAGCCAAGATACTGGCATAATATAATAAGATTCTACTGATTAAAGCATTCAGCAGGATATTATTTGATATTATAGCCAGGATACTGGCATAATATAATAGGATCCTGCTGATTAAAGCATTCAGCAGGATATTATTAGATATTATAGCCAAGATACTGGCATAATATAATAGGATCCCACTGATTAAAGCGTTCAGCAGGATATTATATCCAGGATATTGACATAATATGGTAGGATCCTACTGAAAGGATTAAGCATGATATTATTAGATATTACAGCCAGGATGCTGGTTTGATGCCACGTCTTGTTCACTAGGCTAATTATTCAGATGGTACCTACTAAATTTTTTTTGTAGTGCTGAGTACAATATTTTCGAGTAAGTGAAAACCAACTTACTTCTTCATTCAGCAGCACACACTGTATACTACAACTAGCTTGCCTGATGCCTCTCGCAGGGTCGTAAAATTCGCCGTTAACGAGTACGATATTTTATCAAATAAAAAGCCTCATGTTTCTGACCCATGCCACCCCCCCTCCCCCTCCAAGAATAAATTACGTTTATGGGCTTCGACCTGGTCGGGGTGAGATTGAACACATTATGTAGATGGCATTAGCTATTCATGGGCTCGGCATCACCGATGTCTTCCTAATTGAAGGACTTTGATTGATTCTCACCCCTGAACCTCTGCACATGCTGTGCATTCACAGCCCAAATATATCACGTGGAAACTATACTTTTTCCCCAAAATCCGTCCGAAGGCAGATGGTGGCCCACAGTCTGGGCAATTTGCGGTAATGCCCTTTACCAAGTTTCTACCCATTTAGGTCCAGATGAGCACGGCGTTAAATCACCGGTGACAAGTTGTATCCCCGGAGGCAAACGTGTTTATGGGCTGGTTATTGAAATATTCATACAACATGCTGCAGATGTCAAGCTTAGTTGTGACGAGGCTTCATCCCCTACCTCAAGTGAAAATTCCTATTTCCTCAAACCTCTATTTTGATCAGGGTTCTCTATTCAACGTTAGGATTCAGCTGGGTCAATATTTACGCGTTAGAGTAAAAAAAATTGATATTGAAGTAGGATAACTCATTCCTCTTTGATTTTGGCGGTTCGAAGAAATCATCGACCGACAAAAACTATTCCTCTTTGATTTTAGCGGTTCAAAGAAATCATCGACCGACAAAAATTATTCGAAATCGCTATAGAAGCATTAAAAAATGACAAAAGGCAAGTGAGCATCAACCTTGCAATATTTGAAAGCATAATTCCAACAAATTTAACAGTATAAAAATTGTTTGTAAAAAGGTATACCAATTTATAGGATTTCCAAGTCGAATTGAGAATTTCCCAAATCAAAGTGAGAGTTTTCTAAACCGAATTTCAATATTAAATATTTTATCGCAAATTAGTATCAGTGAAAATATTACTAAATAACAATACCTATCTAATCAGTAAAAATGTTTCGAAATTTAGTTGAACAATATCAAATTTTAGGACAAATTGCCTATACAATCGCACGCGACGCACATTACTCAAGTTTTCACGCGTTGATTTTCGACGTGGCGATTGGATATCACTATATTGAAAAGGTGCGATAAAGGGAGTAAATAAAATCGACTCCGCCTATTCTTCAGGACCTTTATCGGGCAGACGCCAAGTTGGAAACGCGAGACGTCAAGTGGAGCGAGCATAAATCAACAGTTCCGAGAGGCCTGTCCACGGTTAGCCATCCGATACCCCCGACTTCGATTATTGCACACGTCACGCCATTTGCTTTTTCACATTTCTTCCGCAATGGATTTCCCACGAATCCCTTCAAAAGTCAGCGTTGCAGGTTGGTTTTCGCGTGCAGTCCATCAGCTTATCTGGATCTTGAAAAAAGTTGCATAAATTTTCCATTTGTCCCAGCTAAAGAGCCGCTACCGTTGATGAAAATTTTGGTCTGACTTACTACTTTGGAAGTTATGATTCCTCGCGTAATCCGTATTTATTCGATTTAACAACATTTTCGAAAAAAAGCTAAAACTCTGGAAGTGATAAGGGTGATCTAAAAAAAAAACGCAATTCCCAAGGTCCGAATTCTGAAAAAGTGAACCTTCTCCAAAAAAATTTCAAATAATTCACGGAACTTCGTGTGATCATGCAAAAAAGAGTTATAAACTCAAGACGCAACTCAATTTCAAACGCCTTCAAACTGGATTTTATAAAATTGATAAGGTGGTGGTAATGATAAGCTCAGGCGGTAATGAGAATTCTTTAACGTTGCGAGATTATCTAAATACCTTTCAATCAATT
The DNA here is from genome assembly GCA_036186465.1 of Nesidiocoris tenuis. NCBI lineage: Eukaryota > Metazoa > Arthropoda > Insecta > Hemiptera > Miridae > Nesidiocoris > Nesidiocoris tenuis. The sequence continues at coordinate 11,203,610 of AP028920.1, forward strand.
TACTTTTCAAATCAGTCAGGTATGACTTTATACTCACAAATTTAATCATAGAGGTTCGTAGGAACTTGATAAACACACTTGAGGAAATAAAACCCTGAGTAGTGTAACCTATCAATATAATTCATGGTACAAAAACATTAAAAACGCAGTCTTAATTCAATTTTCCAACCAGTGGTGCGTAGATAACACACAATGCTTCCATATTTTGAAACGTAAAAAATGGCACAATTTGATCATATTTTGACTGCGTTTAAGGGTGTTTTAGCCAAAGGTCTATGTATTTTATTTCGATTCCAAAAGTTCTTTTGTGGCCCAAAGAACATGTCTCAAGACTAGGACACATCTACATACGAAAAACGAGAAAGGCACATGTGGTGGTAATGAGAATTGACTGTTTTGAGGCCCACTCAGCAATTTTATTTCGGGGGAAAATCACCTTTTCTGAGTTTCTCATGTACGCAGTGGAGGGCAGACCCTAAAATAAACAAAAAAGTCGAAATAGTGCACCCCGTTCACGAATGATCTCCAAGTACGCCACGTTTGCGTTTTTTAGAATCACCCATAAGCAAAATAAATAAATAATAGCAAAACCTGGAAGCATTGTGCGTAATCTGATGGTTTTCAATATCAAATTTAGGTACATGTTTTGCTGATATCACCAATTTTTACGTTCAGGGTCAATAACTGAGTTTCAAGTCGATTGTCATAGGTCTTCATTTACTAACGTGAACGATAATCTGGGGTTTTTTCTAAAAAAAATTGTATTATTTGTCAATTTGTAGGCGCTATTCTGTATAATTGATTTATTTCTGAACGGAACCTCATTCATCGATTCCCCTCCGTTAATAAACCACGGTCCGAGCCCTGGTAGAAAATTGATCCAAAGAACTCATTCACGTCAGCCCCTGACCGGCGAAGCCCAATACAACCCCTGCCAATGTTCTCTTGCATCTGCACCCTCTGGTCTACCTTCAATTCCAACCCTGTTCTATCCCCTTCATTGACTCCACAGTCGTGAATTACCTTGCTCCTGTTTTACTCGTTGTGAAATGAACCTCTTGATGAAATGCAACGTTTCGTTTTGTTCCAGCCTGTATTTGTGTGAGGATTGGAAGGGTCGGAGCTTTCTTTGGGGACTGGAGCTCTCGTAATGAGAGCCAGCCGTCCATTCTTGTCCAATCGATACCCCCCCCCCCCATGGAGATGTTCCTTGAGAATTTGTTGACCTTTGATTGGCTTTCGAAAGCATCGATGAAATAATGAGTTAATTTTCTACGACTAGCTGGCATAAATATCAACGACGAAATATTAACAGAGCCGTTACCATAATTTTACCTTCAATTCTCAAAACTGTTCAATATCTTGGTCAACAAGATAACATGCAATACTTTCACATTTTTGTTACGAGGCATTTTGAACCAAATTGATTTGCTTTTAACTAATTTGGAGGCTACAACGATCAAATAACATATAATGTTCAAAATACATGTACAATAACAAAACTATCCACGTATTATGCAAGGTGAAATGAAGATTTCAAGACCAAGAATAATTCTTAATTACTATTATCAAATTTCAGTATCTGAAGAGTTTTCCTTCAAAACTGCATGTAACCACTTTCGAGTTTTGTCGATATCGATTTCGTTTTTTCGAGTTTCGATTGCTTATAGGTAGAAACAGGGGACAATGATAATATAATACTAGCATATTATGCTGGTTCTTGAGAAGCGATTGGCAGGGCCCTATGACACTAGGTATTTGAACTTTATTTTCTGTGATGCCCAGAAAAATATGATGTCACTAACCTACTTAGCAGCGGTTTTATTTCTATACAAAGTTTTTTCTATACTTGCTAGTAGGCAACTTCTTTCGCAGTGAGGGGCAAGCGTTTAAAGAATAATTCTGTTGACGTAGACGCGTATAATAGAAGAAATCAAGAGAAACAGCGTCCAACGAAGTGAACCTCTAATGATACGATTCAATAACTTTGTTCCTCCGATAAATAGAAGCAACGTGCGTGGCACGTATGGCAGGAAAACTTTGCAATTTCTCGATTTTCCAGACGATTAAGTAACTCCTGAAAAGACCTGAGGCTTTTCAGATTGAAACTTTTCTCTTTAACAAGCTAACAGCGTGTTCTTTCCGACAGCCGATAGCCGAGTCATTTGAGAGAATAGCTTTCTCTCTTTTCATCGGCTGTTCAATTTGTTACCGCGGTTGTATATTTACAACCTTTCTATATTTCTATAGAAACTGTTTTTCTATCAGGGCGTATTTTCCTTAGATTTATCCGTGGATTGATGACCAAAATATAAGCAGATAAGTAATATAAGTCCTGAAAATTTGAGGTTTCTTGCGATTTTTGTTGTGACACTACGCGATTTTGAGGTGGCAAACCTAAATTCGAGTTTTCCACCCTAAAAAGCATAATATGCTTATATTATATTATAATATAATAATAAGCATATAATATAAGCATATTATATATAAGCATATTATGCTTTTTAGGGTGGAAAACTCGAATTTAGGTTAGCATATTAGTTAGGTTAGCATATTATGCTTATATTATAAAACCATTAAGTATTTCAGTATTACCTATTTCAGTATTTTTTCCTCCAAATCACCCCATTTGAGCACGCACTGGACTAAGGACCGGTTTATCAATTCATTAAATGAATACGATATTATCGTACGTATTGGCGTTTTGACGATGGCCCGACGTCGGCGATCCGACGTTGGCCCGACGTCAGCGATCCGACGTTGGCCCGACGTCGGCGATCCGACGTTGGCCCGACGTCGGCGATCCGACGTTGGCCCGACGTCGGCGATCCGACGTTGGCCCGACGTCGGCGATCCGACGTTGGCCCGACGTCGGCGATCCGACGTTGGCCCGACGTCGGCGATCCGACGCTGGCCCGACGTCGGCGATCCGACGTTGGCCCGACGTCGGCGATCCGACGTTGGCCCGACGTCGGCGATCCGACGTTGGCCCGACGTCGGCGATCCGACGTTGGCCCGACGTCGGCGATCCGACGTTGGCCCGACGTCGGCGATCCGACGTTGGCCCGACGTCGGCGATCCGACGTTGGCCCGACGTCGGCGATCCGACGTTGGCCCGACGTCGGCGATCCGACGTTGGCCCGACGTCGGCGATCCGACGTTGGCCCGACGTCGGCGATCCGACGTTGGCCCGACGTCGGCGATCCGACGTTGGCCCGACGTCGGCGATCCGACGTGGGCCCGACGTTGGCCCGACGTCGGCGATCCGACGTTGGCCCGACGTCGGCGTTCCGACGTTGGCCCGACGTCGGCGTTCCGACGTTGGCCCGACGTCGGCGTTCCGACGTTGGCCCGACGTCGGCGATCCGACGTTGGCCCGACGTCGGCGATCCGACGTTGGCCCGACGTCGGCGATCCGACGTTGGCCCGACGTCGGCGATCCGACGTTGGCCCGACGTCGGCGATCCGACGTTGGCCCGACGTCGGCGATCCGACGTTGGCCCGACGTCGGCGATCCGACGTTGGCCCGACGTCGGCGATCCGACGTTGGCCCGACGTCGGCGATCCGACGTTGGCCCGACGTCGGCGATCCGACGTTGGCCCGACGTCGGCGATCCGACGTTGGCCCGACGTCGGCGATCCGACGTTGGCCCGACGTCGGCGATCCGACGTTGGCCCGACGTCGGCGTTCCGACGTTGGCCCGACGTCGGCGTTCCGACGTTGGCCCGACGTCGGCGTTCCGACGTTTGCCCGACGTCGGTGCCTACGCAATAAGTCAATTTCAAAGACTACAATTTTTTGAGTGAAAAATTTCTCAGTCAGTTTTTTGTCAAAAAATTTTGACTTTAAAAGAAGTCTAAAATTTTAAAACAAATTTTTGGTCTAGGTTGGCTCGAAAGCCGAAATGTGGATTTTTCAAAGTTTCTAAAAATGGTTTTCTGGTATGTGAATGAGTGCCATAAAGATTGTAAATAACTATGAAAAATTTCTGAAGTATTGGAGTTTACTAAAGTAAAATTAAAAAATTGTGCCCACCTTCATACCGTCCCTTCCGTACAATTTAATGAAGTTAATTCACATTCGAGAACGAAACCTAATTTTATACTACTGTTCAACAAAAGTATGTAATGTACCGATTTCTCGCCAAATTGCCACGGATCGAGGGAAAAGACTCGAGTAATTCGCCAACGTTGATGAGATACTCGAACCAGACGATCCCATAAGGTTCGATCCTTTCAAGGCGGAAAGGCTTGGGGATTTAAGACCGAAGGATACGAGAGGCTTCGAGTTTTTTAAGGGAACCTAAGTATACCCGCGAAGAAATGGCGATCGGGATCAAAAAAATCTGCGGGGTAGAAAGTGGATGGTTTACTTTTGGAGACTTCCCATGCGAAGGTGGCAGAGTGTGACAAGAATATCGTTGATATTGAAGGCTTATCGGGTTCGGGAAGATGGAGGAAAAATAACGCGTCCAGGGATAATAGAGGTGGAGATGCGGGAAATAACTCTACAATGCATACAGAGTGGAAATCATACAAGTTTCATTGTAAACCAGATCTACCAACAGAGACGTATTTTTTTGAAGTCTTGTCATGTACTGATGGTATTGGAGGCTATCCTGCTCCAAACGATTTCCTGTTAATACATTCCCATAATTCCTCAGCAATGTGTGACCGATATTGCGGACATCAGTGCAGCACGGAGTATCAAACGAATCCAGAATACCAGTGCGACACAGTGTCAAGAATCCTGATATTCGTCCGAGGTGCTAGTCATGACGGATTCTTACTGAGGAATATCCCCAAAATGATTGTATTCGGAGAGCTATTAAAATATACACATATTTTTGGAGAACGGAATCCAAATTACATCGAAAGTCTACGTGGCAGTAGACCATGAGGTGAAATACTTGTATTTTTCAAATCTTGAAAAACGAATTTTGGTTTTCTGGTGCGAAGGTATGATACCTTTTGTTACAGCCGGAGGCTGATAAGGTATTTATGCATATTGGCCACCTAGGTTAAGTACTTTTTTTTTCAACTTGAAAAATGATGATTTCGAGGTACATAATAATATTACCTTTCGTGTTTCTGTTTCATGTTTTTGACTATGTCAGATACATAATAGGTATGTTGTGTGCCATAGTCAAAAACTGTTTTTGAAAAACATAACTGGGTTTACATCCCGCTAGTGATGGTTTACTTAACAGAGGATTAAACCAAAAAAAAACTCGAATTTATGATGATATATTTCAAAGAACAACGTTTCTGGACTGGATGAATCATCGCATCAGATAAAGGGTGAGGGCAACCGCACTAATACGAAATCTTACGATCAATCATTGTGGAAAGATTGTTATAACCGAGTTACACAAAATCGTACTTAGTTATTTGAGATGACTCGGGTGTCATCAAGAGATGCAAATGGATCATCTGTTATCGTCAGAAGTGTCACTCGGCCCTTCCCAGCTTAGATTACCTACCCTCCCCGTTCGTCTCAAAGACCCTTGCCAACCTTTAGGATTTTCTTTGTCTCATGAATATGTAGAACATGGGATGTTCTCATTTCGGAAGGATTAGACGCCACAAATTGAACCTCTTGAAAATGCATCTGAGCCATGAGGCGTCAAACGATGATACTAATATTATACGGAGCCTTCAGTCACATCCGCTGCCCTTTGCGTTATCTACCCCCATAACGAGGGGTGGGGTTGCTATCTGTAAGAACGTACCTATCCGAAATGTTTTCATGAGGTTGCTTTTGTAAAATTATTGTCATTCGAATCATCCTGTAACTGTAGAAAGGGTATGTAAATGATCAAATTATTCTTGTTTATAAACAAAAATATAAATATTTCCTTTTGACTGTCCAGACGGTCTGACGTGTGACACGCCCTCGAGTGAACCGGGTGGGTTCAACTTGTTATGAATGCCCATGGATTATTCAAGCATTCATGTATGAGTACGAGCTAGTGCGAAACCGCATCCGAGGAAACTGAGCCCATGAGATTTCCGTCTAACTATTAGGTAGGTTAACCAAGGCTCACTACTTACAGTACTGCCAACTGCAACAAGAGAGGAACTATGAGAAGTTCTGCACTTCCAGGCAGACGACGGAGATCTTCGCCAAACTGTAATTATGTATGTATGCGTTCACTTTGCCGGGTTTACCCTAATGTATCGCATTTGAACGTATGCGAGTTGATACCTCCTAATAATCTAATGAAATGTTAATTAGGAAATGTGCACAACGTTGGGGGAAGATGGTTATGAGCCAACATTGCTGAAGAGGATCTGGTTAACGATGAAACATTGTCTCCATCGACTGGGGATGCATTAATGCAAAGGAATTGGAAGCCGGAGAGCTCCTTCCTCCTTGGAACATTGTTATTATCTTCCCCCAAACCGAAGGAAATTATATCTTTGCAGACATTAGCCCCCCAAAATGTCACAACTTCGGTGACGTTCCCATTCCGAGGCCGTTTACATTTTGAACGTTGATGATAACAATTTATAGGTTTGGTATTTTATTTAGGAATAAGGAAAATGCGATTTTTGGTTTGAAACGAAATACAAAACAAAATATAGGCTATTTTATTCGAAGGAGATCCCTGAATGCGTGACATCTTAAGAAGAAGAGGATCAAAACAGTCAAAAAACATAATGACGAAGCATATAAATGAAAAAAGAAATGAAAAAAATGACTCAGCATTACTTTACTTCGATTATCCGATAACATTGACGTCACCAAGCCGTTGTTCGTACCTATTATCTGACTAGTGGCAAATGGATTTTCATTCATCCACTGCCTCCGCGATAAGAGACGGTCTTCCATCACAATACGACAGCCCTCTGTCATTTTTACGTCAGAATTACAAATGTTAGACGGAGTCAAACCTAAACCGGACTGGATGAAAGGTCGTGATGCCATCTGTTCTGCTATATTTTATCCGATAGGGGATAATTGCGTTTCTCTTGTGTTTCCATTCTTACATGAATACAAATAGTACCGAATGCATGAAAAATAATAGAGTCCCCCAAAGATGGTATCCGGTGATCAGGGGAACCTGAACTGATAACGTATTAGCTGGGCAGAGGATTTATAGTTTAGAGATGATACTTCAGATGCATCTTCTACAGAACAGTAGAATACAGAATACAGTAGAGCACAGAAAAAAAAACTACACATTTTGCTTCAGCATATATTTCAGCACAATTTTTGTTCTGTAAAGTTTTTTGTAATCCCAATAAAAACTACATTATTTCGCGTTGAAGTAGAGCACAGAAAAAACTACAAATTTTTCTTCTGCTTATTTGCTACAATTTTTGTTCTGTAAAGTTTTTTGTAAGCCCAATAAAAACTACATTATTTCGTTTTGAAGTGTTTTTCGTATTTTTGACTTTGTATCAGTAAAATGGCCAGAAGTCCCTTAAATACTGGAGTAATCACAAAAATGACTATACTGTTGGAAAGAGCGTTAAATTTCCTATGGACTCATGGTATATCCAGGTCTCTAACGTTTAGTTAAAGAAGCGAAAAATTGGGCCAAAGTCTAGAATTAGTAGAAAGTAACTTCGTGCTTCTTGTCACGTGGTACGAAGTTAATAGTTCGTACGAAGTAGTCACCTGGCAAATCCTGAGAATGCTTTGAATATTTAGACACGAAAGCGACAAAAATGTATTTTCTCCAAAAGTCCGGGTTTAAGTTATTTTGTGTTTTGCACAGCGTCGCAACGTCCATGGCTACAAATTCGTCTCCGACGTTCTGTACGAATTTCGAACTCGTGTACAAACTTCGCAAAAGTACAAAGTTTCCAAAAACTCCTCATTATGTCAGCCATGACGCACGTTCGCCAACTAATTGTCGGAAATCCGATTCCTCCTGTTCTTAATCCAATCCCGGCTCCATTGTGGCGTCGTCATTTTCCGAACAATGACTATAGCCCCTGCTCTACGGGCACTTCAAGTTGCGGATTTCTCTCGGGAAAACGGCGAGGGTCCGAGGCTATTTTTTACTTCATCAAGATCACGTCAAACTGTCGGAATGGGAAACTTTTAGGTCGTCGGACATTGATGAACAATGATTGATCGGGCCCGTAGACGTCGAATATAGCTCGTCCGTATGAATCGCCATTAGCTAGATGGGATCCCGGGGTCGGGTCAAATCACGGACGTTAACTATTACCCGACTGAGCGATGATTGCCATCCGGGAGCGTGAAAGAATCTGTCGTCGGTGTCGGAATCATTGAGACTAGACCCATTTCGTGGTATGAATCATCTCGGCATTATTTAGGTAGGTACTTGAAGTCGGTATGGTTGGATGGGAAGAATGGATGATTTTCGTGTTGGAGTTACTTTTTTGTTAGTGAAAATTTCATTGAAGAGTTATTTAACTTCCTTAAAAAAATGTCGAATTAGACGATTGACCCAGGCTTTGTAAATAAGAAATAAATTTTAATATTTTGAAGGAAAAAATGAGAAAGTCGCCAAATGGTTAAAAATAATCCTATGGGTTAATATAAACCGACAATTAATATATGAAGGGTAAGGGGAAAGAACAGGAAATGTCCATTTTTCCCAAAAACAAGCTTAATAGCGCATTTTGTAGGAATTCAAAGGTACTAACCGTATAGTGAAACTCCAAGGGGAAAAAGTATAAATGTCGCACTGAGAAGCAACGAAAGATTCGGTGTAAGGGGAAAAAACATAGAATTTAAAATACAAAACCTGCTTTTTCTCTAAAAGTACTTTTTGTGACATTCCTCGTTCCTTCCCCTTACCCTTCATATTATAATATAATATGACATATAATATGACATACATTGTATTGCAAATTACAAGACAAAAACTAGAAGCTAGGCATAGGGTTTGTTCCAGGAGCGTGAGTGCCGTCATTTATAGGCATGCGCAGTGTGAGGTTTTGTTTTTGTGATGTTCGCAAGTGTTGTTGCTGGGGCTACCTACCAATCCTGCCTACCCCATGCACGATTCTGGAACTATCCACTCACTATCCGATTGCTGGTCGTGGGGACAAGACAATTAATTGCTTTAATTGGTCGAGTTGACTTAATAAACAACTCAATTAAATTTCATTGGCGTTCAAAACCACGTTTGTCCCCACGACAACATCCTATAATCGGATAGTGTATGGCCGGCTTTATGCTGCAAAATTTGCATTTAATGCTGCAAATTAGAAGCTACCAAAATGGCGAATCAGCCATCATCATTGTAGGAGCTCATGATACATCACACTCAGGGTGGCATATTCAGTTACTATTTATAAGGAATATAAAGGTAAAACCATTCTCCGTATTGCAGAAAGCTGTAAACGCTCCTTGCTAGCGATACACGCAAAACTGCATGATGTACATGCTGCGCTGGCTGCATACGTGAACATATTGAAGGCTCCAAGTGCTAACTCATATGAACTGCTTATCATGTGTGAGGATTTACACAATATTTGATAACAACTACCCATCTACATATGTTCTCTATGAAGGGCTACAACACACATATTCATTCTCGATGCTGCAATGAGCCGTTCCAGTCGACATCGCTCTAATCCATTAGCGTCCTACTACAATTAACATGTTTGCCTTGAAAATCCTGAACGAATAAAGTAACCGCCGAGCCGTACAATTCAAATAATGTTTCCCCTGCAATTGAAGAAGTTCCCTGACCAAGTACCGTTCGGAAGTTCTATTTGGGTTCAGTACTCTTAACTAAATTCTTCATCGGCTGAGTGCAAACCATAGGTGGGGTTTCTCCCCTTTTGGTCATTGTTCAACTACTGTTGAAGTCCACCCCAGTCAAGTCTTCCCTGATGAGAGCACGCTTGTTTAATCAGGGGCAATCTAAAACCAACGTCCATTCGGCCCCTCAAAGAACTCCCCCTTTATCCTATCTGAGTTTTTACGCAGCCACGCGACCCAAAAGATAATCTCTAGAGCACTTTTCAAGGTTCTGCTCATTTAAGCCCGTAGCACAAAACCAGGATTGGGAGATAGCGAGGATACATGGGGAGTTGGACGAAAAAAATCGGATGGATGGCTGTATTTCAACAGAAAAGAGTCATGGGGTGATCATCTGAAAAAGTGCAAATCGTCCATTCAGAGAAATCATGACTATCCATATAGGTACTTCTGTTTTAACATGAGGGCTACATACAAAAGTAAGTTGACTAATAGTAAATTATACGAAAAGTTATTTTTTCACTCCCTCTCTCCGTCCAACCTCGTAGTCTGGCACTTCAAACATTTATTCTTCTAATACTTTGATCATTTATTCAGGTTTCGTATAATTCCAATAAGGGTGGGTTCATTAATTCAGTTTATTCGTCAAATAAACATTATTCTCTGAAAAAGTAGTTTCTTGGAATTTTTTCTTCCATAACGAAAGAACTCCTGTGAGGCAAGTGCTCAAAAAATGAACGTACTATGCCAATAAATTTGAAATACATTTTTTTAAGCTCAAAAGATTGACTTTTTTGAGATTTTTGGGGACCAAATCAGGCCATCTTGGCATACTCCCATGAATAAACCATCTTGTTCTATTATCTTTAAACACAACATGACAATTAGGTAGAGGATATTTGGTTCTCTGAGAACATTTTCGTTGGCTAATCCAAACAAAGAAGGGTTTAGAAGCGAAAAAATGCAAGAGATTTTGTCCAAAATGAAATTGGTACAATCAAAATAGAGTTAATGACAATGCGTGATTCTTTCTACGATAAATATACAAATTTAAAATGCCTAACGGAGTGTTATTTTGTTAATATTGCATTTCCGAAGCTCCAATACAAGTGGTATTACCAATAAACAGTATAACGTTACTTTTTACGATACAACTTCGGGCTCCGCCGCACAGGCGTCATGAATATTGATGGCAACGCCTAATAAACTCCGCCAAAAGCCGTAGGTGAGCTTTTATCGCCGTGTAACGAGGGGAGGAGATGCAAATTTATTTCCAAAAAGCTCACTTTTCCCTTCCGTAACTTTTCCTCGTTCCAAATTTGCTCCGAAATTGAGATCGCGCCGGAGCGAGCGGAGGGCGGTCAAGGCAAAACTTCATAGGCCGCTTTAAAAGCCAATCTAACGGATATCCTTTTTCGAAAGGGAAGCAAAAAGACGGACCTTGAATGCTAAAAGAGGTAACCCCAGAGCCGAGAGTTTATTGCAAATGAATTCCTCTCCAGCACCAAGACACTCTTGCAGCAACTGAGACCAACCCTTTCATTACTTCCTGCCATATTCTCCATCCCCTAACATACTCTTGATGATCTACACCGGCGATCTTGACTTTCCCGTGAAATTTCCCGCTCAACTTACTCCAGAAACGCATCCTCTTTCGCTATTCGACCAATCCTTTTCGAGGGGGTTTCTTCTGAATCATGTAAGATAAGATGAATTGCCCCCCGAGTCTTTGAACGCTATTGACGTGCTGATTGCGCTTTTGAACTTTCGCCCTAATCTTCGGGAGGTTTTGAATATTCAATCCGTCTTCTAGGCTTTTTTTGGAGATACGTGTCGCATACCAAGTGGGCGAATGAAAAATAATTTCACGTGAGCCAGAATCCGTCGTTGAAAACAATGCGATTAATTGCTACAATAAGAGCGTTCCTTTTCGAAGCCGCTGGAGCGGATGAGCCATCGTGAAGCGTTGAAATGATTTAGTTCTACAATGCAGACTTTTCGACAGAAGAATCAAGACCTCTTTGATCAGCATGAAGAACTGCATCATCTGATGCGCGAAAATGCCAGACGAAAACCGTAGAAGAACATACAAACTCAAATCTCAAAGCAAAACCTAGACCTAAACTCTCAAACTAAACCCTTAAACTAAACTCTAAAACTGAACCCTCAAACAAAATCCCAAACTAAAATTTAAACTCAATTTTCAAACTAAAATCTACAACTAAATTTATAACTGAACTCTCAAGCTCAACTCACAAACTCGACCCATCAACTCAACTCTCAAACTTAAACTTAAAACTAAACTCTCAAACTAAACTCACAAACTGAACTCTCGAACTCAACTCTCAAACTAAACTTACAAACTGAACTCTCAAACTTCACTCTCGAACTCAACTCTCAAATTAAACTCATATAATCAACTCACAAAATTGTTCAAAGCGTCGAAAATTGTTCAAAACGTCGAAAATTGTTCAAAACGTCGAAAATTGTTCAAAGCGCCGAAAATTGTTCAAAACGTCGAAAATCGTTCAAATCATATAATCAACTCACAAAATTGTTCAAAGCGTCGAAAATCGTTCAAAGCGTCGAAAATCGTTCAAAGCGTCGAAAACCGTTCAAAACGTCGAAAAATTGTTCGAAACGTCGAAATTGTTCAAAACGTCGAAAATTGTTCAAAACGTCGAAAATCGTTCAAAGCGTCGAAAATTGTTCAAAGCGTCGAAAATCGTTTGAACCTAACAACACCTAACTCTCAAACAAACCCAACTCTCAAACTGAAACTAAAATCCAAAACTAAACTCACAAACTGAACTCTTGAACTAAACTCTCAAACTAAAATCGCAAACTTCTCTCTCGAACTGAAACTCACAAACTGAACTCTCAAACGTAACTCTCAAACTCAACTCACTAACTCGTCACAAACCCATCTCTCAGACTAAACTTCCAAACAGAATCTCGAACTAAAACTAAGAACTTGAACTAAACTGTCAAACTCAACTCTCATACTGAACTCTCAAACTCATCTCGCCAACTCTCAAACTCAACTTATCAACTTGACTCACAAACTCAACTGACAAATTCAACTTACAAACTCAACGATCAAACCCAACTCTCAAACCTTTATGATTCTCCATAATCAACTAACAATCTTAACTCTCAAACTCATCTCTCAACTTCAACTTTTTAACTCAGCTCTCAAACTCGACTTAAAAAGTCATCTTTCAAAATCAACTCTCCAACTCATCTCACAAACTCAACACTCAGGCTTGACTCAGACTTTTACGAGTTCAGTTTTATGAGTTTGTTAGTTGATTATGTAAAATAAGTTTGAGAGTTGGGTTTGTAAGTTGAGTTTGAGAGTTTACATTGAGAGTTTAGTTTGAAAGTTTACATTGAAAGTTTAGTTTGAGAGTTTAAATTCAGATCCAAGTTTGATTCTTTAGTTTGAGAGTTCAGTTTGTGAGTTGAGTTTGAGATTTTAATTCGAGAGTTTGGTTTTAGATTTTATTTTGAGATTTCGCCTGTGAATTCGGTTGGTGAGTTTAGTTCGAGCGTTCACTTTGAGAGTTTATTAATTGATTGATTGAGAGTTAATTAAGCATGTTTGGTTCGATTGAGAGTTGAGTTTGAGAGTTTAGTTTTAGATTTTAGTTTGAGAGTTCAGTTTGAGAAATGAGTATGAGAGTTTAAATTCAGATCTAAGTTTGATACTTTTGTTTGTGAGATTCGACAGTTTGGTTTAAGATTTTAGTTTGAGATTCCGCCTGCGAATTTGGTTGGAGAGTTTAGTTTGAGAGTTTAGCTCGAGAGTTCACTTTGAGAGTTTATCAATTGATTGAATGTGAATTAATTAAGCATGTTTGGTTCGTTTGAGGTTATGTTAGTTTGAGTTATGTTATGTTAGTTTAAGTTATCACTTAGTTTTTGAGTGATGTATGAGGGGTGAGTTGAGAGTTGAGGTTAAGACATCGCCTCTTTTCTTTTACTTTCAAAAACTTCTATGAATTTCTGGGGAGAGAGGTCTCAAAATTCCGTCGTCTCCTGCTTGTACGTCCGTTTTGCTCTGCGTTAGTGCGCATCCATCCCGTCTTCTTAAACTCATTTCAGGATGTCGCTGATTCCTATCAAACAATTCGGTCCTAAGGTTTATAGCGGAACTTGGGCATCTCCAGCATCTAACAAAAATAGTCCTACGTAAATGATTTCGCGCATGCCCTTCTAAATCAGGCAACACGTTCGAAGCGGTGAAGGACTCGACTCACCCCCGGGAGATTCCTCCCCCGGAAGTGCCGAGTGCGAGGCCCCTTGTGAAATTATAATGCCTCATCTTCCAAAGCCCGGCTGGTAGTTGAGCAGTTTCGCGGTCGGCCTGCGAACCTTTGAAGCAGCGAATGAATGGAAGAGCCTCATTCTGCCACCGGGTGAATAAGGAAAAGGCACCCGAAGAGACGCCGGGTGAGAGGACCACAAAGTCTCTACTCAATAATAAATCTCTTCATTTTCACCTCTTTTGCCAGCAGGCAGTTTTGGTTCGTCTTCACTCGTTTGTTTGCTGTATTGCGTTGGAAAACGGCTCAGGTGACTTTGAACTTGTAAATTGATGAACTTTGCTCATTTGTGTCTCACCCAGTGTTGCCAAGTAGTGGATTTTCGCCCGAATTCGGGGTTTTTTTACGCCAGGGGGCGATCTTGGAGGTAAAATGTTTTGAGGATTTTTATTGGGATTTTTACGAAAGTCGAGGGGACTAGGAAAAAATTGAAAAATGAAGAAATTATAGCTAAGTACAGCCGAGTTGTACTGTTTGTATACAAACAGTTGTAAATAACAGCTAAGAGTGCATGATATGCAAAGTATAATATTATTTGACTTGATAGATAGCTAAGTATACTTAGCTGATAAATGACAGCTAAGAGAACCACTGCACAACTATTTGACTTGAAAGATGGGTGCTCAAATAAAGGCAATTTGGGAATTGTGATGTAGGTAGGACCTACCTACCTCCTCGTAGGTACATACTTAATTTTTATTCAGCAATATGGTTCACCTATTGCTCCGATTCAAGAAGAAAAGTCATACCTAATACCAAATTTTCAACACACGTCCACTCTACACTTATTTAGGAAGTATTGGGTGAAGATATTATGGAGCGGTTCATACTCTTCTTATGACAGAAGTGAATTATCTAAGCGGAATCTTTAAAGACCACATTATTTGTTCAGGCAACGATTTGGAAAATCCGGTTAGGGAAATGCCCTAGTCGTTTTCTGCTTTGAATTTTGTTTTCCCGTTATCAAACGGTTTCCACGATATTAATCGTTTTTCGGATACGGCTCAGAGGGGTGTTAGTCAGGGGCCGAGGAACCGGCGATTGTTGACTGAATATTTCAAAAGCGGGAGGGGTTTTTTGATTAATTAGTAGAAACAAGTTTAAGGGGGTGAATAACTGAAGAAGGCTACGCTAAGGCTTTGAAATATGCAAACAGATGCGTGCGCGTTGTGTGTTTGCTCGGTCGCCAGTTCTGGTTATATCTGTACATCCCTTTTCGTATCTGCGGCTGTTCCGTCTGTAGTTGTGAGGATTTGATGAAACTCACCCTCGGCTGTTTTCAAGAAAACCCCGTTTCGAAGCATAATAAATCACGCAACAAGCGTGTAAAGCGAAATTTGAAGTTGGATTCACATTTTTGTTCGAAATTCATAACAACACTGTTGGGAATGGCTCCTGAGGAAGGCCGTGCGGGCGAAAGCGCTTGGGCTACTGTTAAGGCTTAATATCAACATGCACGATATCATACGTCGTTAAACTACACTTGCTTTACTTGAGAAATCAAGAAAACGCATGTTTTGGATTATATATTTCTGCAGGTAAGTAAAACAGTTACAGTTTTTGCACATTCAAATTTTTAAATAAAATCGAAGGAGAATCGCAATGTCGTCTATTTCATTTGAAAGCTTATTGAATGGGCAAATGTTCCTGAAATTTGTCAGCTTCTAGCACGTTTTTCAAAATCCACTTAGCGTACAAGTATTTCCAGAAATTTTTTTTCGATTTTTGACTTTTGAACCGGGAATGAGGTGCAGAGGAGTTAGTTTACGATTATAATTGTACACTAGGCTTATAGAAAATTTAACGCTGAATCGAAAAATGTACTCAAAAGTTGGAAAAAGTTGTTTCAAACTGAAGATATCGCCGGTGAAGAAGAGAAACCTCGTATCTTGCTAAGACCGCCACTGTTCCTATGTCACCCTATGGAACCGCATTGAATTTTTATGACATCTCTAATGTGCATGTGCAGCGTAAAGCGTTTTACCAGAATGTTTTAACATCATTTTGAATTGCACCCTGTAAAATAGCTGTATTTCTTCATGATCTGGATTTCTTCATGATTTCGGATTCTCCATCATAAAGCCTGCGATATTCGAGCAAACATTTCAAATCCCGTTCGAACTAAGGAGATATCCCCAATCTTCAGTCCAATGGTGTAACACTCTGTATTACAACTGGTAACTCTGGTTACATAGCGTCATGCCCTCCGATTGTTATCTATAGTCCATCTATTCCTCGGCTAAAGGAAGGAAATAGCACTGCAATCCGAACTGGAGATAAAACGTAGCTAAGCCCGGAGGAGATTCCATGACAGAGTCGAGTAAATCACCGCAACTGGCCATTAGGCGAAACACTGCCGCTTTAATCGAATCAGACGCTATTTATTTGTCTAAACCTCCACTCGTCTGCATTTGCTACTGATCCCGTACGATTCAAATGGTTTCTCTAAAGCCGAAAGTCAAAGCTTTTTACTTTAGACAAAATTCAAAATTTCACGATTTGCGATGATGGAGCTATGCCGTCAGCTGATCGGGATAAGGGTCAACGCCCTCAGTAGGAGTTGACTGTTAAATAGCAAATTTTGCTATATTGCATATTGAGTTGACTATTTGGTATTAACCTTTAAAAATGTCAAATTATTTCGACCAGTTTAGCTCGCCAGTCAGTCAATAAATAAGTCAGTCAATAAACGTACCAAAACATCAATACCCAGTACCCACAAGTAGGTAGGTTCATCCCAATTCCCAAATGGCCTTTATTTGAGTACCTACCTATCTTTCATATCAAAATTTGATAGCTGTTTAATAGATGTGCAGTGGCAGTTTTAGCTGTCATTTATCTGCTGTACTTAACTGTTATTTCTTAATTTTTAAATTTTTTCCTGGCCTCCCTGGCTTCTGTAAAAATCTCCAAAACTTTTCACCCCCAAAATCCCCTCCTGCATTAAAAAGTCCTTAAAGGAGTCTTAAAGAGTCCTTAAAGGGAAGGAAACCCCCCAACTGGGCAACACTGTTTCCTTGCAACTCAGTTCTTGGTTGCTATAGCTTCAGTTAGCTCTCTAGATTCCAAAATGAAACCTCAAAGCCAAAATTAGTGGAGAAATTTGTAGGGCCCACATTAGTGGGTTCAAGGTATATGTATATCCAAGGCCTATCTTTAATATATCTTTAGATACATAGGTACATATCGATACCAGAGAGCAAGAAGGGCGAATCTGCTTCTTTCCTAAATAGCAGATTCGCCCTTCTTGCTCTCTGGTATCGATATCTTTAGATTGCTTATAGGTACCAAAACTGCCATGAATTGAAATCGAAATTCGAAAAACGAAATCGATACCGACATAACTCGAAAGTGGATACATGCAGTTTTGAAGGAAAACTCTTCACATTGTATTTAAGGGAAATCTGATAAGATCAATCTCATTTTTAATTTTTATTGCGACAGTCAAATTTTGAATTAAAATTCAAAATTACTACCAGCCACCATGTTGAGCAGGTCCGTGGTAAGCATGGCCGGTTCTCTTGACTTCGGCTTGGAATCCGTTGTGCTTATCTGCCGTATAGTGAACCTCCCTGGTCGTGCCGTCGGCTTCCTTCAACGTGTAGTAACCCTTGACGACGTCGCCGTCCCTTGTCTCGTGCTGGGCCTTGACATCGCCAGTATGGCTATCGTGGACTTTGTATTCGTACGCGTAGTGGGGAGGGGCCTGGAAAAATTCGAGTGTTTTCAGAAAAATTTCAAATGCTACAGCCTTCAGTCTTCTTGAGGAAATCTTTTTTTACGCAATTACCGGACATTTCAACTTTTTTTTTTTTCTTTAACCGGCATCCGGACGTTTTAACCGTCTTCAAGAACAGAGGAAGGTTAAGTTGGCTTGTTCTTGATTTCCTATTTGACAAAATACCTATTCTTCTGCATGACGGATAATAATTATCATGAGGCCGGCGTATTGGGGATAATCTGCAGATTCCATAGCTCCGTCCTCTATAAAATAGCGCCTCTCAAATTCATGTCTCATACTTCGACCCCAGACTCAGACTAAATTTGTGAAATTTGGCTCAAAGAGCTTTACTCACATAGTAGTCTTCATGGTATCCAGCCAATGCGACAGCGATAAGGCCGAAGAGGCAGATAGGGAGGATGATCTGAAAATATCGGTAAGTAGAATTTAAAATTCACTTTCTTCCTGAATGACGCAGTATTTTTGGGAATTGTTCCCAGTCGAAAACCTTGAAGAAACTCCGAGAAATCTGTTTTTCATACGTGACATTTTTAATTGACTACAAAAAAGAGGAGGTTACTCAAGCAGGCTTGTTCTCAATATCCTTTTTGACAAGGTATCTCCTCTACTTCATGACTGAAATTTATGAGTTTTAGAAAAAGACTTACTTACCTAACTAATTTTAAAAAATGAAAATTCGATAATTTTATTGGTTTTCCATTGGAAATCGAAAAGAAAGTGGGTTCTTGATATTAATTCAGTATACCGATTTTGATATGGACCTACCGTAAAAAATATGAGTGATTCCAAAATCTAAACTAATTTACCTTGTTCATTGTTGCTGTATTGCTGGGTACACAACTGGTGGTCTGGAGATCGGGCAGGTACGTTTATATAGGTCAGAATCGGATATTCGGTCCACTGGTATCCCCTGTATTTCGATGCTGAGGCACGCGAGGAATGTTGGCTGGGGATGATTTCCTTTCATACAGCAATGGCTTTACCCAATTCGTGTATCATTGGGCCATTATCATGCACGAGAAACACCGATCATAATCGACTGTATAAGGGGCCATTCAATAATTACGTAAGGACATTTTTCGGATTTTTTGACCTCCCCCCTCCACCCCTTGTAAGGATTTAGTAAGATTTTCCAAACCCCCCTCCCCCCTCGATCCTTACGTAATTATTGAACGGCCCCTATGGATGATCGATCAACTTTTTTCCAAATTTCTTGAACTGAAATGTTTGTCCCGGCAAGACCTAAAATCCTGTTTAATCGGAATTTGAATAACTCAAGTACTTCGATATATTTGCTTTTTTAGTGTTTTCTATTTTATTTTTTCCGGCCACAAAAATGAACCGATTTGAGCGTTCTTGGTCTTAAAATCTTTGTTTTACCTTGCAGAATATGTGGATATTTTTTATATTCCGATTATGTGGCGTGCTTTTTTTTTTGGGCGAATTTTAAAATTTGAATAGTGAATTTTTGCAAGTTTTTGACCTAAACACCCATTGAAGTAGTCAAAATATGATCAAATTGTGTCAAAAATGTACGTATCAAAATATGGAAGTATTGTGTGTTATCTAAGCACCACTGGTTCCTGTACAGAATTTCAGCAGGATCTTCAAATTAGAACCACCCCCTCGCCTTTTGAAATAAAAAATTTACATTTCCGGTATCCAGTCAAGAACAACATAGGCCCCCCCCTGAATATAAAAATACTCAAGTCGTCGAGTGGAGTGAGTGGTCAGTTGAGTAGGCGATAGATACGTGACCCGGGCCAAATCCGTTCATTTGCCTGTTTTATACGTTCCGAATAAATATAGACGGGTTCGTATTTTGTTCAAATCTTCACCTCTATTTCACCCATTCTTCCAAAATAGAAACGGATGCCTCTCTCAAGACGGGCCACATGGCGAACAGCAGTTGAAATAGCTCGATCGGTGAGAAACACGTGCGTTTGTGGACCTGAGCCAGGCTAAGCGAATATCGGACCAAATTTCGAAATAACTTCGTGCTGAGTAATCCGATTTTTTTTATCGAAAGCCGCCCGAGCGGTGGGAGTCAGTCGCATTTCGGAAGAGAAGAGTGCAAGTTTAGAATTTGGCCGCCGGTGCCAGTTGCATTTTTTCAGTCGTGTTTTCGAGTCTCCTTGCATTCATTCATAGCGGCAGCCATTGAAGCCGTCAAGAGGCGATTCGTATTCTAAACTGCAATATAATTGAAGGTAAGGCGAGTCATAATATTAATATTAATGCAAATTTGCATAGGATTTCTGAATAAATTGCTTCCGGCCATTATTAGGACTGCTTATTCATTTCCGACGAAGAATTCAGGTCAATAATTGATTTAATTATTGAATGAGAAATTGGAGAAATTAGGAACAATAAAATAACATTCCTCAAAAATCTTTTAATAATGATAAACCATCGTAATCGCCCAAAAAAAAGTTTTCTAACCTACCCTGAAAATGACATGTTTTAAAGGGTGTAGAATCCGAATCTGCTATAAAAAATATCCGTCCGTCCGCCGTCCGGCGTCCGGCGTCCACCTTCTACCGCCCACCGTCCGGCGTCCGGCGTCCACCTTCTACCGCCCACCGTCCGCCGTCCACCGTCCGCCGTCCACAGTCCGCCGTCAACACATTTTCTCACAAACAGCGAGAGTTTTTTTTGTTGAAATTTCCAGGAAAAATCAGCCTTGTTTTTCGGACAGCCCCAATTCTTTAGCCAAGCCGATCAGTCAGTTTTAACCCCTCTGGAAAAATAGTTAAAATAATTGCGTTTTCCCAAAATCTTCTCCGACTTACAAATAAAATGTCTCATTTGGTAGCTTTTTTCACGCTGAATCGAATGGGACTATTGCCAGATTGGTAGCTTTCTTCGTTCAGAAGTTACAGGCTTTACAGTGGGTGCGCTGGGCTGATTTTGGGGTAAACTGCGATGACTTTTCGATTTCCTCGCATTTAAAGAAATTGCGTTCCAGCGAATGTTTTCAAGCCACTTTTTAACAGTTTAACGCCAATTTTCCAAGTGGACATGTTCAGTTTTGAAAGACACTTCCTCAAAAATTCTTTTTTTACTTCAACATTGTTGTTTAATCATACCTATTGTGCCGTCTATACGAATCATCTCTATAATTTACTCTAAACGAATGGTTCATTCGATAAAAACCTACAACAAGGTTTGTATTGCCAACAATTTTTTAATTCCTCCATAGATGTCCATCATCGACAACAAGGTTTGTATTGCCAACAATTTTTTTCATTTCTCCATAGATGTCCATCATCGGCTCAGATTGGGGAATGAACGAGACGTACGATCGTATGAAAGCTCGGATCGAACGTTTGAAGCACTCGGCCAGTCAGCTGGACAAGAACGGAGATAAAGAACATAGAATTTATTTGGACGTGCAAAATTTCCAACCTGAAGATTTACGAGTTGCGCTTTTTAACGGGTAATTACTTCTTGAATTGCCCCTATTTAAATTGTAGGGACCTGCTATTATTCTAACTCGAGAAATATCATTTCTGCTAGCCAAGTACCTACAGAACTGCTTAAAAAAATTTCATTTTTGGTTTTAAAAAATTCAAATTTTAAAAAAATCGAAAAATTAGGTACTGATTTTTTTTTAATTCTTTAAATATTTCAAAGAATGTATTTTTGAAGTATATTTTCATCCACTCTTGTATAATATTTTTATCCCTGATCACAGTTACATACAAGTGACGGCAACTCACCCGGAACGAAAAGATGAACATGGCTGGGTCCAGAGAAGTTTTAGCCGAAAACTTCAAATCCCTGATAACCTGTCGCCGGATTCGATCGAATCGCATTTGAGCTCCGACGGTGTGCTGACGATCACTGTAGCGGACAAAGTGAGTTCCTAAAATTTATCGGAAAAATATTTTAATTATTTAATTAAATTTAGTTTTTAATTTAAATAATCAAATTAATTTAATTTTAAATTTGAATTAATTTAATTAAATTAATTTTCATTTTTTACATTTTAATTTTATTAATTTTAATTATTTAATTTTAATAATTTATTTTTGATAAAATATTTAGAATATTCATTTTTGTAAATTTTCAAATATTTAATCTATTAAACAAGAACTGATTTTTCATTTTAAATATTGAATTCATATTAATTGAACCCAAATATTGACTGAATTATTAACTGAGTTTTTACTTCCATATTTACAGAGTAAATGGAAGTATTGTGATCGTCCTAAAATCGAGAATCGGAACGGAGCTTCAGAAAAAACTTTTTCTTATACACATTTACTCAGAATCACTTCCCGAACAAGTGTCTGTGTGTCCGTCTGTCCGTCTGTGGTCATTTACAAAAATGGCCATAACTCCCTCATTTTTCAACCTTTTTTCAAATTTCTTGAACTGAAATGTTTGTCTCGGAAAGCCCTAACACCCTGTTTAATCGGAATTTGGATAACGCACAGTACTTCCGATATATTTGCATTTTTAGTGTTTTCTATTTTATTTTTTCCGGCCACAAAAATCGACCGATTTGAGCGTTCTTGGTCTCAAAATCTTTGTTTTACCTTGCAGAATATGTGGATATTTTTTATAGTCCATAATGTAGCGAATTTTTTTTTTGGCGAATTTTAAAATTTGCATAGCGAATTTTTTGACATTTTTGACCTAAACACCCTCAAAAACAGTCAAAATATGATCAAATTTTTTCAAATTTGTACATTTCAAAATATGGAAGTATTGTGTGTTATCTACGCACCACTGGTTGATATTTAATTTAAAAACGTACGGTAGGTATAATAAAAATATTTAGAGTATTTTGTTTTACTAAGATATTCATATTAAATATGAATTGAATTTTTATATTAAATATTTAACTTATAATAAATATGAACTGAATTATTAACTAAATTTTCGCAGTTTAATTTTTTTTAAATTTAATTTATGTATTATTTTAGGGTAGATTGAAATTAATTTGGTTCGAACTGCAAATAACCGAGCTAGATTGATTATAATTTATTATAATTTTTGATATGCATCATAAAAATATTATTTAAGCTAATTATCCTCTTCAGACGCTTTCACATTTGTACAGACGATCCGAACATTGTCTAGTGCAATTTTCCTATTCAATGTTACTACCTAAGTACCTATCTAATTATTGCTTAATTATTTCACTTTTTCCAGAAAGCTAAAGCGGCAGAAAAAGAGTACGACATCCCAATATTGGTCGAGGGGAGAAGGAAGCTTTTCTACCGTTAAGCTAGTTTTAAAAATAGGTACTTACCTTGGCCTTTTTTCATACATATTGAGATCGGTATTATTTAATTTTTGTGTATTTTGTCAGTTTGAATAGGGTTTGGCAAAGAAAAGAAAAAAACGCGTCTAAAAATGGAGTGGAATTTGGAGGAAATAAACATTAAAATATTCCTCGGGTAGCCGGTCGAAATGAAAAAACGTAGATTCTACCTCATTTCCTGTAGGAGCTATGGTAGGAGGTAAGGCCAATTTTTACTGAAATATCGCATAGATGGCTAAAGCTATGAATTAATCTCTTAGTAATTACCAATGTACTGATAGTTGAATAATGATTTTTTATATTATTTATCGCTTGTGTACCGTTTTCCAACAGATATTTGACGATTAGAAATATTCGATTTTGAGTTGGCTTATTTTCAGCTGAGGGGCTGTGTGTACTGTGTAGGGAATATACAGAATACTTTGTGAATACCGTCAACAACAGCAGAGGCAAAAGCATTCAATGTATCTACCTACTCATAGGCAAAAGCACTACTACTACTACTACTACTCTACTCGTCATGTTTCAGTAATGAATTGAATTGGCACGGTTCCAGACAGCCGTGACGACAACTAATAATATTAATCTGCAATATCGAACTTCTGCCCAGATTTGACACAAAACTAATGAATGCAGGACAATATTTTTGAAAAATCACTGGTCGTCGATTGCAGAACATAAATTCCAGCTGTTGTGGCCTTTGATCGTAAGACGTTTTACATTTCCGCATTAAAATGGCGTCCGGGCATAAATCCGAATTCCAGTTTCTTTGACTGTGACAACAGCGCAGGATGGAAGCTGATTTATTCGGTTCAAAATGGACTTAACGAATGCAGCACGTGACCTAATGAGTTAGTAAGCTCGGACATGAAAGTCCGTTTTCTTTGCCGACGTCGACACCCAGTTAGAGTTGAGGTGGAACAGGAGCTCAAATTATTCATATCGCGTGGCTCATTATTCCATTTGCACCATTAGCTTATCAGTATTGCCGCCCGGAGAATATTAATTAATTCTCATTATTTCCAAATCCGCACTGGCTGCTGCATTTCGGGCAGAGCCTGGAAAGATCAGCTAAATGGCGCAAGTTGTTCGATATATTTTTTTTTTTGTACGACACAAAATTAAATATATTCAGTATGCACCTAACACCGTCACCGAAAGTTTTAATTTCCTTATCATTTCAAAATGGCGGTCATGATTTTTTGTACATTTTTGAACCTTTGTAATCGGTCAGGGGAAAAGTTTTTAACACAATTTATAAGTACGCGTTTATCAACTGTTTTTTTTATTTGTTTTCCCTTTTTATGTTTTATGCGTTTTTTTATATTAGTTTTGTTTTTTGTTGATTTTTTAAATTTCATTTTTCAATTTTTTTAGTCTCGATAGACAATAAAAACCAGCTGTCAGGCGCGGAATTCCAAAAAATGTTGCTTTTTTCGAACATTTTTATTACCTACATTTTTTACCTGTAGCACCAATAATATTGATTCTAAAAAATGGAAAAATTATTGACACCAAATGACAGACTTTCTCGACATTTCGGTGAAAGAATTTTTCGCTATTATTGAACATTTTCATTTCTTCAGATCTTGAATGCGCTATTATCTGTGCCGCATGCCAGAAGCGTCTTCTCAAATGTGCACGGCTGCCCTGCAAAAATCAATGTTCACCATTTTGTATATTTTTAAACTTTATTCAATTGTAAATCCATACGTACAAACCCTATAAATGAGCAAATAAATACAGTCAATTTCTCCGCAATATTTACCATATTCAAATCTGCCTTCTTCTATTCCTGCATCTTTCCGTGCTGACGTTATGGCATGTCGCAGGGCGGACAGTAGAACGCACGACATGCAAAGCGGAGGTTCGCCAGTTGCTGGAACGAATTTTGAAAAAATCTTGCACTTTACCAACAATAGCTCAAAATAGCGAAATAGGTCCTCGTTGTGGCAATTATCAATTTAAAAAAAAACTATACCTAGTGTCAAGATAGATTTTTTAGAAAAATAGTTTTTGAAACTTTTCCTAGACATTCGGTTTACAGTTTGGTGGTGAAGTGAATTATAATGTTAATGTATTCTTACCCTTAGACCTTAAAACCCCCAGCGGGTTCGGAGAATTTTGGCGAAGCGTCACACGGAAATCGGCCGGTATATCCATAGCTCCTGGGGTCCAATAGTTCTGAAAATAAGTTCATTTATTTACTTAGTCGAGGTTTGAGCAAGTACAGTTATCTATCAGTGTATCGGTACCTTCGAGTTACACGTGAGGGTTGTCCCAGTTTTGGGATCGCATATGACATTTTCGGTGCTGAAATAGCCCAATCCCATGACGAAGCCGCCCTCGATTTGACCTATATCGACTGCCGGGTTCAGACTCTCGCCTGCGTCTTCTAATATGTCAGCACGTAAAATCTGCAGGGTTTGAGTTACACGCAATATAATTTATACACAAGTTACATACAATATCAAGCAAATTAGATATGAGGCTAATAAAAAAAAAATTTAAATCACCAAGAAAATCGTACGAAAAAGATTGATGAATACGGAATACCAACAAGGTTAGAAAAAGACATTTTTTAAATCACCTAAAAATCGTATGAAAAAGATTGATGAGTACTGAATACCAACAAGGTTATAAAAAGAAATTTTGAATCGCCGAAAAATTGTTTAAAAAGGATTGATGAAGACATCAACTAAGTTAGGTTTTTTCGTGGGAGGCACAAATAGATTACCTGGTACTGCCCTGTCAGAACATCTACTTCTACTTCCAGGACAGTGGCTCCGTATACGGGGTAGTCGTTTGGAATGCTCTCAGAAGGCGAATAGCTTTCAGAACGATATTCAAAAATTAGGTATTTTACATGGTATTTATAACATCTATATTCCGGAGAATAAAATTTGACTCAGCAAACCACTGCTCGGAAAAGACAAGGAATTTTAACAGGAAAATGTACCAGTGCAGAGCAACCAATGATAATCCTTGCATGTTCGCTGCCTTGACAACCTGAAGCCAATCTGATGTCCCGATATTTTCCTCGATAGGCTTGAATCTTTCTTTGAGCTGCTTACAACAGCTCATGACTGCCTGCGAGGGAGCAGAAGGTTTACCATTATCGCTTTCCATCCCATTACAAAAATTTTTGATGGTTTTTTTGGAAACCGAATTTCAGGTGACATACCGAGCAAACCGAATCGGATGTGAGGCTGCTGCCAGAGGGGAAATTACCAGGTGACGTCAAACTGCGGGATGAAACGACGCTCACCTGGTCGAAACTAATTCCAAGAGCGTACGCACATACTTGGGCAGCCTTTAACAAATAGTAGCATTAGTAACGACATAAAATAGTAAAGTTGTTCTTTGAAGGCAATGTGTCACTTGAGTGCACCCCCAGACTGCCTGAAGGCTCTTCGTGGCTGAAGGGTTTGCCTAGTGGGAGGTGCAAGGTTCGAATCCTGCCGGAGATTTGCAACTCCCAGTTATTTTTCAAGAACGCTCAAGAACATTCAATAGCATCCAAGAAGGTGCCTGAAAAATGCTCGGTAGGCGCACCTCAAAACTTTGGGTCAAATTCAAAATTAATCTGGAGGCATTCAAGAAAGAAGTGTCAGCGCTTGGAGCAATGAACAAAGAAAAATTTACTTTTGTGTTGACACCTTGGCCCATTTCGATTCCGCCTGTCGAAACTGCGACCGAACCATCTCCTGGGAACACGGTCACCATCCCATAATATGATGGCGCGAAGCAGATCAGGAACTTCATCGGGACTAGTGCTAAGCCTCGCTTCGTCCAACGATTGGCCTTTTGGTTTCCAGAAAAAGTCGAGCGTACAATGAGCATGTCATAAACCATTTTCAAGAGCAAAAAATGTTTTGTCAAGGATGCTTCTTTGAACTAATGTTCTAGAGCTAATAAGCCAGCAAGGTGCACTTTGGATATCTACTTTGCTGTAGGCATGGGAAAAGTCTATAACGAAAGTCCGTTCTTGCTGGTTGCGGCTGTGCTGTAACAAGAGCTTTCGAATCGACGATATCATTAAGTCTGTTCAGACAGGCATTTCCGGACTTCTCCAGGCCCGGATTACTCCTAGTTGCTGATTACGCCAAGCCATGAGATTGGATGAACAGTTTCATGAACACCACTTGAAGAGCAAATTCATCCCATCATATGCCTTGAATCTGCTTGACGTCGTTGGTCCTGGAATGGTCTGGAACTGCCTCCCCAAACAGGCCCTAAGTCAATCTTCATGCTTGAGTTGCAGAAGTCCTGTTGACATTCTAGTTGAGCTGCTGAGTACAAACAGGTCCAATTCACCGAACAGCTAACTGGCAACTCAACTGGATTGCAATCCAAACTTGTGAGCATTCAGCTTGAAGCTGTGATGTCTTTGCGTCAGAAGCGCTTCCCACCAGTGCAACCATTGTGTCTATGGGGGTGTCTGGGTTGCCTACTTCCCAAAACGTAGGTTGGTGGTAACTTGGCATATCACGCGCCCAGAGATTGCATCGTAAAAGGATTGTGCAGCGTTGATTCTACACCGTCGATCTGCAGCATCAATTTATTTCACCTTGTTAGCATCTTCGACCGCCTGAAGCCTGATGGCAAAATCGGACGACGCTTTCACTGTATCAATTACATCTTTGATTTGCTGCAGATCCTCTGCGGCAGCGTTGGCAAGCCTGACAATCGTCGGGTCCTTGCCGGTAACTTCTGCGATGTGATCCATTATATGCTCAATCGACGCCAGGCCTTCCAAGCTTCCTGAAGCGATCATAAAGCTTCAAACAGAACCCTCAGACTCGAAATAACAAGAAATCTACCGAGAAGTTTTTACCAGGGCTTCTAGTGTATGTTCGAATGTTGTCCGTCATTACTGCATAAACGTTAACAGTCCAAGTTTTGAAGTCGTAGCAATTTTGAAAACCATGCAGAGCTTCTTGATCCAAAGGATCGTTCAAAGAGACCCCGTAGTCTTCGTAAAGATCAGCAGTTAATTTTTGAATCACTCCATTTTCATCCACGCTAGCCTGAAATACAAATTGTTACATAAAACATCGAGGGCTGTTGATGACTCTTATTTCTTCAGCGATTATGGACATTCCTCAGCTAACTTGATACTTGGTCAGGAGAGGGCATCGTTTCCCGAGAAATTTCATGGTCGTCTCCAAATCCAATGTAAGCCTGACCGGAGCGCGCAATTTTTGAGCAGCGAGAGCACAGGCTGCAGCAACTTGGCCGATCCTGGTCATTTTCCCGCCAAAACCGCCTCCAATGCGTTTGACTTCGATTTCGATTCTGAAAATCGAAAGTTGATTTGTAGTAGCATTTTTTAAGAGCGAGGTCGACATTGCCACAGAGCCGTGGTGGAACCAGGATGCCGGAGAAATTTTTGTAGACTAATGTTTTTCAGGATAAACAATGTATTCGAAAACGAGGAATTCCTCACGCGTTCTCTGGAATACTGAGGCATTGGGCGATTGCTGTCTGCACTGATTGGATCCACTGGGATGTCGGGTATACTTTGAAACCATGGTCCGTAGGAACTACCAGAACGGTAATTAGTTCCATCGCGTAATGACATTGAGGGCCAAGCTGGAATTCACCTTGGATTTCGTATTTTATGTCGCCTGAAAATTCAAATTTGGTGAAATCTGACATCAGTTCTTTGACTCTGGAGCGCCTTCATTCTCAGATTAGATTGACCCGCAGTGCATTAATGTTTTGAACAACTGCCTATTCCAGGACAAATGGTTTTAGGGCGATGCCAATTATTGGCAATAAAAGTGTCATATTATTCTCGAATTTAATGCTTTGAAGATTGAATATGCTCGAACGCGATTCCTGAGAGCAAATGACCCAGACATTTGCACCGGAAAATCTATGGAATCTAGGAAGATGCACGCGCAACATAGATTTGCAACCTTTGCAGCCTCTCCTCGAGGGCGGCAGGGCACGCCCGAGACAACTTTGGTAATCGGGAGAAAAGCCAACACCTGGAAAGGCGTCTTACTTTTGGTTCATTTTTCTATAGAAATGAACCTTTGTAATCGGTCAGGAAAAAAAAAATTTTAACACCCCCTGAAAATTTGTTGGTTTACGTTTCAAGGGGTGTAGAATCCGAATCTGCAATAAAAATTTTTTGTCCGTCCGCCGTCCGCCGTACGCCGTACGCCGTACGCCGTCCGCCGTCCGGGGTTTTTCAGGGGGAAGGAGTTATCGAAAAATTTTGAAATTTTTACCAAAAATCAAGTTCCGTATCTAGTTGGTCCTAACGTCTCGGCAGAACCCTACCTTAATTTTAAGGCCAGTAAAACAGCTGTTGAAGTGGGAAAAAATTCGTGTTTTTCTGGAAATTTAAAACATAGGCATGTGACGCATCATTTTCTATAGATTTTTCTATGCTGAATCGAATGAGACCATCGCCACGCCGGTAGCTTCAACCGTTTAGGAGTTATTGCAGTTTTAGTGAGACATTTTTGAGTTTTTAAAAATTTCTACAATTCTTAATAACTCGAAAACGACTAGAGCCACAAAAATCGTTTTCCAATCGTTGGAATCCCCACAAAAACTTCTGTCCTCCCGATATCTTCAATTTAAAGAATTTGGTCGCATTATACAAATCAGCAAAACAAAAATTGGAAAAAGTTGAGAATTTGGCCTCGGCTCTTAGATACGGTTGATTGATCTACTTACGACTACTAGCCTATTACACCAACAAGGTGACGCACTCACACTACGACCAGTTGCGCTTGGCAACATAAGAACGAGACAGGCTTTAACAAAGGTTCTGAGGCATTCTCAGAGGCATTCTGAGGCAAGGTTTTTCTAAATCCCCATCTAAAATATCTACCAATTTATACTGAAATTCTAGAATAATAACAACTAAATTCCGTGTTTAAGGAGAACCTATATATCGTAAGATTTGTCTTTGCAATCGAAAAATGAACCCCTGTGCAAAATTTGCAGAGTTCTTCGGATATACCGAAAACTGATGTGCACATACCACTGATCAACTTAGCAGCGTTTTTTTACATACCTTTGGTTTCAGAAGCCTGTATATTGCTTTGCAATAGTATTCGGGAGGTAAGATTATTTCGTATGACATCCTTTATGGTGAACACCGGTTCTTCTTTTGACGAGTATTTTATTTCAACCATCGACACAGCCTTTTTTAGGCAATCTTCATTCTCCCCGACTAGAACGCCTACCGGTTGGCCCGAATGTAAAACATGTCCGCTGCAGAAAATCTGAATAGCCAGAAAAAAGTTCTCTCTTCAGGCGGTTCAAAATTAGGAATTTGTACTTCAGGATTGCACTGTAATTTTACTTCTTCATGCTCCGGCAAGAACGGCGGTATATTTCCGAATGAATTCCTGCCGGGAATGTCATCCACTCCATAGAATGCAACGATCCCTTTTTCGTCCTGCAAATAAGTAATAATTATAATCTACGTCTTGACTCATGACCAAATATCAGGTTCTTTCATTTATCGGAAATGCAATTTTTGCTGTCCTACACAACACCTGATATCCTCAACTAATATTTTTGCAGGATCTCGAATTTTGCCATACCAAAGCTCTAGATGGGTCAACTGAGTGTATGGTGGCTGCTGCTTCTTCTGCAAGCACTAGCGTAGCGAATAGTTCGTTCGCAAATCTCGGTATGTCATTAACGTATTCTGCTTCTCCTGCAAAAGAAATCCATAGCTGAATCCAAAATGAACGCCTGAAATATACACATAAGGTCATAGGTTTCCCATACAAAGGTAAACCCACACCTGAACATTGCTTAAGTGCCTCCAATTTCTGCATCGGCTGACCAACCGGAGCAAACTCTTCGCCCGCTTTGAAATCTTGCATGGACGAGGACAACGGCCTGGCCAGGATCTCGTTGCCACTCCTATAGCAATCCTGCACCGTAGCCCCTCCGACGTGAAGAATAAACTTAAAAAGACGGAATTCATAAAATCAAGTCCATTGTTCTCATTACAGCGAATTACTACCGATATTCAGTACCAAGACCGAGAACAGTAGTTTTGAAAATCAAGTTCATTCAATCCATTGGAACTCATTCATTCTGAATACATTCATAAACTCATTCGTTCATTCTGAATTCATTCTTAAACTCATTCACTTATTCATTATTCATTTATTCTGAGTTTATTCATTCTGAATTAATTCAATCATTCTTCATCATCATCTTCAATCATTCATTCAATTCTGAATTCATTCATTATTCATCAATTCTGAATTCATTCATTATTCATTCATTCATTGTGAATTCAATTCTGAATCACCGAATTCAATCATTCTTCATTCATTCATTATTCATTCGTTATTCATTCTTTGTGTATTCAGTATTCATACTTTATCCATTCGTTATTCATTCATTATTCATTCATTATTCATTCATTATTCATTCATTATTCATTCATTATTCATTCATTATTCATTCATTGTTCAAATATACACATAAGGTCATAGGTTTCCCATACAAAGGTAAACCCACACCTGAACATTGCTTCAGTGCCTCCAATTTCTGCATCGGCTGACCAACCGGAGCAAACTCTTCGCCCGCTTTGAAATCTTGCATGGACGAGGACAACGGCCTGGCCAGGATCTCGTTGCCACTCCTATAGCAATCCTGCACCGTAGCCCCTCCGACGTGAAGAATAAACTTAAAAAGACGGAATTCATAAAATCAAGTCCATTGTTCTCATTACAGCGAATTACTACCGATATTCAGTACCAAGACCGAGAACAGTAGTTTTGAAAATCAAGTTCATTCAATCCATTGGAACTCATTCATTCTGAATACATTCATAAACTCATTCGTTCATTCTGAATTAATTCTTAAACTCATTCACTTATTCATTATTCATTTATTCTGAGTTTATTCATTCTGAATTAATTCAATCATTCTTCATCATCATCTTCAATCATTCATTCAATTCTGAATTCATTCATTATTCATCAATTCTGAATTCATTCATTATTCATTCATTCATTGTGAATTCAATTCTGAATCACCGAATTCAATCATTCTTCATTCATTCATTATTCATTCGTTATTCATACTTTATCCATTCGTTATTCATACTTTATCCATTCGTTATTCATTCATTATTCATTCATTATTCATTCATTATTCATTCATTATTCATTCATTATTCATTCATTATTCATTCATTATTCATTCATTATTCATTCATTATTCATTCATTGTTCATTCATTGTTCATTCATTGTTCATTCATTGTTCATTCATTGTTCATTCATTGTTCATTCATTGTTCATTCATTGTTCATTATTCATTCATTATTCATTCATTATTCATTCATTATTCATTCATTATTCATTCATTATTCATTCATTATTCATTCATTATTCATTCATTATTCATTCATTATTCATTCATTATTCATTCATTATTCATTCATTATTCATTCATTATTCATTCTTTATTCATTCGTTATTCATTCGTTATTCATTCGTTATTCATTCGTTATTCATTCGTTATTCATTCGTTATTCATTCGTTATTCATTCGTTATTCATTCGTTATTCATTCGTTATTCATTCGTTATTCATTCATTATTCATTCGTTATTCATTCATTATTCATTCATTATTCATTCATTATTCATTCATTATTCATTCATTATTCATTCATTATTCATTCATTATTCATTCATTATTCATTCATTATTCATTCATTATTCATTCATTATTCATTCATTATTCATTCATTATTCATTCATTATTCATTCATTATTCATTCATTATTCATTCATTATTCATTCATTATTCATTCATTATTCATTCATTATTCATTCATTATTCATTCATTATTCATTCATTATTCATTCATTATTCATTCATTATTCATTCATTATTCATTCATTATTCATTCTTTATTCATTCGTTATTCATTCGTTATTCATTCGTTATTCATTCGTTATTCATTCGTTATTCATTCGTTATTCATTCGTTATTCATTCGTTATTCATTCGTTATTCATTCGTTATTCATTCGTTATTCATTCATTATTCATTCATTATTCATTCATTATTCATTCATTATTCATTCATTATTCATTCATTATTCATTCATTATTCATTCATTATTCATTCATTATTCATTCATTATTCATTCATTATTCATTCATTATTCATTCATTATTCATTCATTATTCATTCATTATTCATTCATTATTCATTCATTATTCATTCATTATTCATTCATTATTCATTCATTCATTCATGAACTCATTCATTATTTATTCATTAATCCATGAATTCCTTCATTATTTATTCATTCATGAATTCCTTCATTATTTATTCATTCATGAATTCCTTCATTATTCATTCATTCATGAATTCATTCATTGTGAATTCAATTCTTAATATAATTCAATCATTCTTCAACAATTCTGAATTCCTTAATTCAGAATTCATTAATGAATTTATTGATACGAATTCAATTCTGAATCAATTCAATCATTCATCATCAACTCGTAATTCATTAATGAATTCAATTCTGAATTCATTCGCCCTGAATTCATTCATTCAGAATTCAATTATCATCAAGCTATACGGTGTTTCTCTGCATATGAGATGGATAAATTTTGTCAATAAACCGGCCCTACGTCTTGGTAGTTCTATCGACTCATTACACAAATTGTAATTTGTCATTGGATTCGGCATGGCAATTCGATATTGATTTCGGAAGACAAATGACTTTGAGTGTACAAAATTTCCCCCCAGGTATTACCTACTTTATAGAGTATGGAGCAAGCCAGGCGCCTTCTGTATTCCGGGGATGCAGTTAAGGCGTCACTGTCAGGTTGAACTTCCCGACTCAAAATGTTCGCAGCTTCCAAAATAACTGCGTCGTCCAAAAGTTTCTTCCCTTTCAAGAACGATTCTGTATTTTCTGCATGAACCTGCGAACCCCAACGGCTCGATTTATCTTATGAAAATTTGTCTTAGGCCAGATTGATAGCAAGGAGCATAGGTTGGGCGCTTTCGGAACAATTGGTCTCCCTCAGGGAGCTGATAAACGCCGGTCCGATATCAAGTAGAGAATGTAAGATAGCTTAGGGTCTATTTAGTAGTGTTCTAGATGTAAAGAAATTATTAAATTTCACTATACTTCATCGAAAATTTTCATCCCCCTCCTTTCTCTCCTAAGGCCCTGAAGCTCGTGCGTGAATACAAAAACTTTTGAGCCAATATCGTGTTCTACGTTTTGCCTTCATTCGATCTTCAAAATGTACTTCACAATTTTAGTAAGGTAAATTTCTGAAACATTTTGTCCTATAATAGCAATTGATGAGAGCACCAACAAAATCGTTGTTGATTCCGGCCATCAAGATCTTTGGTTTTTCTTCGACGAGTTTATCGTCATTCAGCACGCGGAAAAGGAAGCCAGCACTCAAGAGCGAAAGCGCATTTTGCTTTCTTGGCATCACCTGGAAAAAATGTAAAAAAATGTTTCCAAATCGATTACATTTCTGGATATAATGTACCAATTGAGGCGTTGATAGCCAGAGTGGACCATTCCACAAACTGTCCAAAAATGAGTTATACAGTGCAATGGGTCTGAGGTTGCTCTATCTATCGAATTATTATTAAAATTTGACTCGTTCTCGAATGTGCTAAGAGAGAGCGCAACTTTTCAAATGGTCCGTCTGCAAATTGGCCGCCGATTTTGATGGCCAGAGTGGACTTTGTGGCTTGTAGAAATGTCCCTATGGTTCATGAGTCATCTGTTCACCCAAGAATGCTTGTATTTTTTTCTTCAAAACACCATAACAAGGCCCTTGATCAATTACAAGAAATTAGTCGAAATTTTCAAATGCGATTTTCTCAGTTCAACACCTGTGTGGAATGGTCCACTCTGGCTATCAACGCCTCAATTCATCTTGTTGTACTTATTTGGTTAGTATATTATTTTGTCTAATTATTAGTTCATTTTATGTGCTCGATACTGAGGGTGCTTTTTCATGCTAATTTATTAATTTCAATTCTGAATAAATTGATGAATAACCTTGTACGTCTTCATGATATAATGATTACTGCTAATTCCAGGCAGTTCGATCGAAGTGATGAGCGTTTTAAACATGTCATTGTGAAGAAATTCTAGCATCGATACGGTTCTAACAATTCCTCGTTGGTCATCTTCAACAGAGAAGAGCTGGTTTGTAATTTGAAAAAGTGGTACACATCTTTATTCGATTAGTAATTACGAGGGAGTGGTTTGAAATGTCGTAATTTACAGGTCCAAAACTAAAACGCACTGTGCCAAATTTGATGAACATAGTAATCAATAACATCATAATTGTGATGAACTCACTAATTTTCATCCTGGCTCCAGCGAGATTTAAGATTAGAAATATGTCTGATACAAAATCATGATGATCATGCTTCATCTGCAAGTTACCCGCTAATGTAGCCACCTAGAAAAGACGCGTCATTGAGTTAACTCGAGATTTATCCTCACCAAAAAAATTTTCTGGGGAATAAAACCGAAAATATGGTATTTGACAGTGCATTTTTTCTTTAAATTCAAAAAGTCGATAACGCGTGTCAATAGAGATATGTATACCTCTGTGGACATGCAAATTGCTTATACGAGAGGAAACCGGTATACCTTGCATGTTTATGACATAGCAATGAATGTATAGTTATTTCACGAATATATAGCCATATAAATATTGCATTTCCAAGTCAGATTGAGAATTTCCCAAAACAGATTGAAAATTTCCCACATCATTTTCAGAATTTTTTTAATCAAATGGAGGATTTTGCAATTTCTGTTGGGATTGTTCTCACAGGGCCGTCCAGAGGGGGGGGCAGGGGGGGCAAAATCCCCGGGGCCCGGGCCCGCCCGTGGGCCTTTTACGTACTAATATGCAAATTAGAAAAAAATGCTTTTATTGACCGGGGGGGGGGGCCCGGTCGAGTCTTTATCCCCGGGGCCCGGCTTGGCTCTGGACGGCCCTGTGTTCTCAATTTAGTTTGGGAAATTTTCAATTTGGTTTGTGAAATTCCCAATGTGGCATGGAAATTTCTCATAATGATTTTAAAAACTCTCAATTTGGTTTGAAAAATTCTAGATTCGACATGGAAGTATGCTGTACAAAACTTAAATTTATAACATATTCTCACTAACATTCCGCACAGCCACATTGGCGACCAAGCTCATATGATCAGCCAGGACATTTAGGTAACCGAACATCAATTGATCTTCGTCAGCTGTTTTTCTGAGCGCCAAAATCGTATCTCCCAATGTCATATTGGCTCCAAGGACTAATTTATTCTTGAATTTTCGAAATTGCTGCAACTCTTTCACCCCCCGAACGTCGATAAACGCACTTGGCGTTACTTTCCGAGGATAAAGGCCTGCGAATATTGAAAAGACAATTTCGATGTACACCGAGGTAAACTTTGATTAATCAAAACACCTAAACATGTTTAGAAAATCGGTTTACTGACCCTGTGAAGTGTTTCCAGCAACTAATACATAAGAATTTCTGCCGATGAGATCGAACACTTGCATGATCTCGAAAATCGTTCCCACTTTGAACCACTTCGTGCCCAAAGCGTTGAAATCCATGCGTACAAAATTTGACGCCAGCGCCAGTTCGACGAAATGTAGCACGTTCGAGTCCTCGTCTGAACATTCTATATTTTGAAATCCCTTTTTGCCCTTAGGACATGTGCTGCAACTAAGTGCCATGTCGGTTCCATCGGACGATTTCTAAAATTTTATCCCACAAATCCCATATTTTATCCCATTTATTTTTGGCAATTGGGTATAGCAAGTTTTTAGCGAGTCCGTTAAGGAAATCTAGGCAGTTGCCAAAATTGAAATTCTCAAAACAGCTAACCTGCAGTTTCGACAAAACCGAATTTGCACTTTGTATAATAGGACGATATCCGGTGCATCGACAGCTGTTGCCACAAAAGGATTTTTCCATCTCCAATTGACTTATGTTCGGATTGCATTTCAGAGAGCTGAAATTATTCCAACCCAATTTCATAAATAGTGCACACACATTGTTCGAGGAGGAGGGATGTGGCAGCTAGACTCAATTTTTAATTACCTAATTTCAAATTACCAAATCTTGTTATTGACTTGCCTGTAAATTGTCATCACCATTCCCGGGCTGCAGTAGCCGCACTGACTACCATTTCCGTTGGCTAACGATTCCTGAATTTCATGATACCCTTGCTGACTATTGCCTATTCCTTCGACTGTTGCGATGGAAGTGCCATGACAAGCAAGTACTGGCATCAGGCACTGAAATTCGCGATTAAAATTCAAATAATGATATCATTTTATGCCAAGACTTTATTTTTTAAATTGTAGATACCTATATTTAATTTCAAATAACAAATAACGATATAATTTTATACCAAAACTTTATTTTTTAAATTGTAAATATATTCAATTTATTTTTTAATTTCTATTAAGATTTTTTCAAGCTTACATTTTTTTTGCAAAAATTAAGGGGAAACGCTGAAATTTTTTTGAAATTGTTGACACGCTTTTGGGCTTACCGAATTAATTGCGCAAATTTGATCTTTTTTCGTAACAGGATGCGTAAATTGCATTGTGACGATACAGGCGCCGCAATGCCCTTCTCTGCACATGTATTTGGTCCCTTTGAGCAATGCATGATGTCGTATGAATGTGTTCAGAGACGTGTCCGGGCCGACCGTCGATTGGTAGACTAACAATTTTTTGAGAACGAGAAAACGAAAATTCAGCAATACCTACTTTTCATGAACTATTCGTATCAAAAAACTTGTATCAGTCCATTTTGCATATCGTTGAAATGTAAGTAAAATATTTTTCCTACCGTGATATATTCGTCCATTGATGGCAAAGGTTACCACTTCTTCTTTTATCGACATGAAATTTCGATTTTAGAACGTAGGACAGAAACGTTGATATAATTTTTCAGTGACTTATCTGGTGGTACTGAACATTCAAACATACGAGTCTCGGTGAAGGTAGTACGTTTATGTTATATTTTTTATTGCTAGATATTATGTTTTTGAATAGGAAATAAATGCCTGTTTCCTGCTCGAGTAAAATAGGCTTCATGATACGTCGTTATTATTCCGAAAGCATTGTAGTCAACAAACTACAGCTTTCTGGTCTTCGATAATTGGTCATTGTAACATTGTACGATGCGAGCCGCCTCAAATTGAGAAATGAGGCTAATTGAACAATCGGACGGAAGTATGAATCCGGTTTTATTAACAGGAGCGTTTTAAAACATTTATTTATTCATATCTCAGAAATAGATTGCGAAATCGAAATTTTGACAATCGCGTTTGAATAATTGTAATTTTTTATCAAACATCACGATCAATCGTATTTTTCACCTCAAAAATGCATATTAATGAATTATTTTTTATTGTAAATTTATGCTTGAAAAATAATCCAGGTCAGTCGTCCATGAATTACTATGAACTTATGGCAGACTTGTTCAGTCAAATGACAAACTTCTTCGGATTGGTGCCAGCTGCGAGGAACGTTTTCTCAAAGGTGCATGGTGGATCTGAAATTTAAAAAAATGCTCAGAGGACCAATAAATTTTCCACCAAAACATACCCATCATTATGGACATTATGGGGCATAATTCAATAAATACCATAAATGCATACCATAAATTATCCAATCATCATCCAATCCGGCATCTTTACGAGCTGAATCTATGGCTCGTCGAAGAGCGAGTGGCAGGGAACAGGCCATGCACATTGGCGGTTCACCAGTTGCTTGAAACATTAAATTACGAAAGTAGGAATTATTGGTTTAACAATATCGACGGAGTCAGTTAGTGTTTTATACGATTTTTATCTCACCCTTAGAACGCAATACACCCAGAGGGTTTGGTGCATTTTTCCTCAGAGTGACACGGAAATCTATCGGGATGTCTTTTGCTCCCGGCGGCCAATAAGTCTGCAACACGCATTGGGTTTTGTTAGCTCTAGAAACGGCAAACAACTGCCACCCTGCCAGGCAATTGTCGTTTGAGTAATTCAGAACTGACACCCTGATTTTTTCACTCAACTGCCACCCAGGGTTTTCGCAATTGACAACTGCCACCCAGGGATTTTGCCATTGACAACTGCCACCCAGGGGTTTGGAAGTTTACAACTGCCACCCAGGGTTTTTGTCGTTGATACCTGCCACCCAGGGTTTTTGAAATTGACAACTGCCACCCAGGGATTTTGCCGTTGATAACTGCCACCCAGGGTTTTTGCTGTTGACAACTGCCACCCAGGGGTTTTGCCGTTGACAACTGCCACCCAGGGTTTTTGCCGTTTACAACTGCCACCCAGAGTTTTTGCCATTGACAACTGCCACCCAGGGTTTTGGAAGTTTACAACTGCCACCCAGGGTTTTTGCCGTTGACAACTGCCACCCCGGGATTTAGCCGTTGACAACTGCCACCCAGGGATTTAGCCGTTAATAACTGCCACCCAGGGTTTTTGCTGTTGACAACTGCCACCCAGGGTTTTTGCTGTTGACAACTGCCACCCAGGGATTTCGCCGTTAATAACTGCCACCCAGGGTTTTGCTGTTGACAACTGCCACCCAGGGTTTTTGAAATTGACAACTGCCACCCAGGGGGTTTGCAAATGACAACTGCCACCCAGGGTCTCAGCCGTTGACAACTGCCACCCAGGGTTTTTGAAATTGACAACTGCCACCCAGGGTTTTTGCCGTTGATAACTGCCACCCAGGGTTTTTGAAATTGACAACTGCCACCCAGGGATTTTGCCGTTGACAACTGCCACCCCGGGGTTTTGCCGTTGACAACTGCCACCCAGGGATTTAGCCGTTAATAACTGCCACCCAGGGTTTTTGCTGTTGACAACTGCCACCCAGGGGTTTTGCCGTTGACAACTGCCACCCAGGGTTTTTGCCGTTGACAACTGCCACCCAGGGTTTTGGAAGTTTACAACTGCCACCCAGGGTTTTTGAAATTAACAACTGCCACCCAGGGATTTTGCCGTTGATAACTGCCACCCAGGGTTTTGGCTGTTGACAACTGCCACCCAAGGGTTTTGGAGGTTTACTACTGCCACCCAGGGTTTTTGCCGCTGCCAACTGCCACCCAGGGTTTTGCCGTGCACAACTGCCACCCAGGGTTTCTGCAATTGCCAACTGCCACCCAGGGTTTTGGAGGTTTACAACTGCCACCCAGGGTATTTGCCGTTGGCAACTGCCACCCAGGGTTTTTGCCGTTGACAACTGCCACCCAGGGCTTCGGCCATTGATAACTGCCACCCCGGTTTTTTTTTAAGGATCAATATTCAATTTGAGCTGGACATTAAATAAATGAGTTTTATCGAGTGTTTAAAATTCTATAAACCTAAAAACCAACAACTGAAATCGACTCGGTTGTTTTTATCGATTCATTCGAAATCTAGTGATTGAAATTCGTCTAACTTCCGTACCCAAGTTCGATGGGTTAAATTCTCCCCAGTGTTCATGTCGTACTTCAACTCCTCACTACTGAAGTACCCACAGCCCATGACGTAGCCTCCTTCGATTTGCCCTACGTCCAAAAGCGGGTTCAGACTTTCTCCAGCATCTTCGAGAATGTCGGTTCTCATTATCTGTAAAAAAAATCAGTACTGCAAGGCTCTTCTGGTCATATGCCCATGGGTTTGGCCTTTGCCACAAGAATGACGCTTTCTTCGAGAAAGTTCCAATACTTTAGTCCCATATCCGGCAGTCGTCTGCCTCGGTCTTGCCATCCCTTTGGCAAGAATAATGTTTTTAATACAAAGGGAAAAACAGGTACCAGAAACAGGTACTTCTGCCCTTGAGGTACAGGTGAAAAGCCCATGTGCTCATGGTAGCAGAACAAGGATCGGTCCAAAATCCGATTGAGCAATTTGGTGAAGCTCCAGCCTCCTGGTTCCACCAACTCTGAGGCCAACTGCCTCGCTTTTCAATAATTCTATAATAGTAAAATACTAATAGGTAATCCATCTTTAAGATTCACGATCGTAACACGATTACTGGGTACTCACTTGATATTGTCCAGTCAGTATATCCACTTCTACCTCTGTGAACGATACACCAAAAACGGGATACGGTTTGGGCAACAGGTCAGTAGGGTTGGTTCTGTAAGGGAAATTTATTTAACAATTAAAAAATCATATTTTTCGAAAAAAAAAATCAAATAAAGTCATAAAGATGAAAACGCTTCCGGACAATGATGCTGACACTTACGCGTGAGTTTGTACCAAATTCACCCCAACCGCATTGGCCGCTTGGACGACCAGTGGCCACGCCAAGTCGTCTTTTTTATAAGGCCCCAATCGAACATTCAACTCTCTGCAGCAAGCTTGAACGGCCTACAATTGATTACAAAAATCGACTTCAATTCACGAAATTCCCGGATATGGACCAAAATTCAGCTAATCCACAAACCCTAACGGATTCATAAAATTAAAAGTACATAAATACTTGAATAAAAACACGAAATCATAAAAATACAGCGTTTCCTGACTACCATGACAGTTACCATGGTCAACCTCGTTAAGTTAACAAATCGTCAGAAACTCAGAAAAATTGTCTACTGCTGCTTAATTAGCACAAAAATGTTCATACCGCGCACACCGAGTCAGACGTGATGCTCCCTCCAGACGGATTGCTCCCAGGTGCCACAAATGCTTTGCTCGCAATTACTCTCACTTGGCTAAGTGGTATGCCCAACGTGTATGCACAAACTTGAGCAGCCTGCTCAACAAATCATCTCGATTGACGAATTTGAAATTATTTCAACCGCGTATAATATAGCGGATTTTACAGAACCTTCGACGCCTCAATCAGGATAATGGCTACTTATCATTTAAGAACCACTTTCACCTAATCGAGTGGCAAACATTTTTTGCCAAAATTGGTCATCAGCAGTAGGTACACCAACGAGCATACCAAATTCGCTAACTAGGTATCAACATTGTATTATACTAACTTTGGTATTAACGCCCTGGCCCATCTCGATGCCTCCAGCTGAAATGACGACTGACCCATCACCCGGGAAGATGGAGACAGTGGCGTAGTACGCAGGCAAAAAAATGATTTCGTACCTCATCATGGCAAAACCAAGGGCTCGCTTCTTCCATCGGTTATCCTACGATTTCGAAAAAACGACCTTTTGTAAGGCAAATATAATTTTTGAGCTTATAACTGAAATAATAACTAAAATTCGCGACAAAAAAACTCGAAGTCAAATCCATTTTTTTTTTTATTACATTCATAATATGTATATATATTACATTCATATATATATTATATATTCTTATATATTCTTCTATATTTATTTATTTTTACTCCTGGAAATAATGTACCTACCAAAATTGAAAAACAAACTTGACTCACTTTATTGAATGTTTCAATTTCCTTAGATCGTGTGGTGTAGTCTGCCGATTTCTTCAGCGTTTCAACCATTTCATTCAGAGCGATTTTATACGACGGATTGACATTTGCTAATCGGACATCAATCTGGCTCACGCCGGTAACGTGGGATATGTGATCCATAATGAATTCGATAACAGTCGTTGCCTCAAGCGTACCTGGAGCAGGAGAAATTCAGCGACAAACCCAAGATAAGAGACTGAAATGTCATAAATGTAGAAATCTGTAGATCTCTAAATCTATTGATCTGTAGATCTATCTTCTTGAATCTAGTAAGTTTTTTACACCATAATACAGCTATGAGTTAAATCTACGTTAAAATTTCGGAAAATTCTGGAAAGTTTTGAAAATTTAAGAAACTAAGAGAGAAGAAGATGTATGCCGAAAAAAAATTTACCTGGACCTCGCATCCAAGCAGAGCCGGGCAAATCAGTTTTGACGGCGAAAAAATTCGACGTAAATGCCGACGCGTCGTAAGCATTTTCTAATCCATCGTTTACGAAAATTGAAACTGCGTCATTGAGTGCGACGCCCTTGTTATCGTACAAGCGGACATCAAGGTATTGGATAACACCTTTGGCATCCACACCAGCCTGAGATTAAGATTATGCATCGGAAACAAAATTTAAAAAATTGACAAAACTATGACAGGAAATCTATAATGGGGGAGGGGGGCATACTCCTAATATTATGTTTTAATTATACCGAAGTATAGTATAATAGTGTTTTCAAGTCAAATCGAGA
Organism: Nesidiocoris tenuis; assembly: GCA_036186465.1. Lineage (NCBI taxonomy): Eukaryota > Metazoa > Arthropoda > Insecta > Hemiptera > Miridae > Nesidiocoris > Nesidiocoris tenuis. The sequence goes on from AP028920.1 coordinate 11,246,847, forward strand.
ATTTCTCAAACCAATTTGAGAAATGTCCAAATCAATTTCCCGAGAAAAATTCTCAATTTCATTTCCTAAACCAAGTTGAGAATTAGATTCTCAATTTCGTTTAGGAAAATCCTCACTTGAGTTCGGGGGATTCTCATTTGATTTTGAAAATTGTCAAAATGGCTTGGAAAATCCTAAATTTGGCTTCGAAATGCTTTAAAATTAAAATTGACACAAATTCACCTCATACGTGGCGTAGGCTGCACATCTTTTGCCAAGTGCTTCCATCGTGGTTTCCATGCTGAGCACCATTCTTACTGGCTTGTTTAGGTGATATGCAGCAAGCGTACATGCGCAAGCCACAAGGGAAGCTCGACTGATTTTGCAACCGAAGCCACCCCCGATTCTTTTGACTTCCATTTCAACGCTAGAATCAGTCGTTTGAGTTGTATCGTGAAAATTGGATTTTTTCTATCTTAAGTAAAATTTGTTCAGATTGTCAAGCAGTTGCTGCAGAGAAAATGTGAACATAGTACTGTGGGGACGCCTAAAAAAATACTAATCCGCCTTCCAGAGACGTCGAGATCAAACTCAACTTCGAGATCAAAGTCAACATCAAGATCAAAGTCAACTTCGAGATCAAACTCAACTTCGAGATCAAATTCAACTTCGAGAACAAAGTCAACATCGCGATCAAATTCAACTTCGAGATCAAACTCAACTTCGAGATCAAATTCAACTTCAAGTTCAAACTCAACTTCGAGATCAAACTCAACGTCGAGATCAAAGTCAACATCAAGATCAAAGTCAACTTCGTGATCAAAATCAACTTCAAGTTCAAACTCATCTTCGAGATCAAATTCAACTTCGAGATCAAATTCAACTTCGAGAACAAAGTCAACTTCGAGATCAAACTCAACTTCGAGAACAAAGTCAACTTCGAGATCAAAGTCAACTTCGGAATCAAACTCAACTTCGAGATCAAATTCAACTTCGAGATCAAACTCAACTTCGAGATCAAATTCAACTACAAGTTCAAACTCAACTTTGAGATTAAACTCAACGTCGAGATCAAAGTCAACATCAAGATCAAAGTCAACTTCGTGATCAAAATCAACTTCAAGTTCAAACTCAACTTCGAGATCAAAGTCAACTTTGAGATCAAATTCAACTTCGAGATCAAATTCAACTTCGAGAACAAAGTCAACTTCGAGATCAAACTCAACTTCGAGATCAAACTCAACTTCGAGATCAAACTCAACTTCGAGATCAAACTCAACATCGAGATCAAATTCAACTTCGAGATCAAACTCAACTTCAAGTTCAAACTCAACTTCGAGATTAAATTCAACTTCAAACTCAACTTCGATATCAAAGTCAACTTCGAAGTCGATTTCGAGATCAAACTCAACATCGAGATCAAATTAAACTTCAAACTCAACTTCGAGATCAAACTCGACGTCGAGATCAAAGTCAACATTACGATCTAAGTCAACTTCGAGATCAAATTCAATTCGAGATCAAACTCAACTTCAAGTTCACTTCGAGTTTGATCTCGAAATCGACTTCGATGTCGACTTTGATCTCGATGTTGAGTTTGATCTCAAAGTTGACTTTGACTCCGAAGTTGACTTTGATCTTGAAGTTGAGTTTGATCTCGAAGTTGAGTTTGATCTCAAAGTTGACTTTGACTTCGAAGTTGACTTTGATCTTGAAGTTGACTTTGATCTCGATGTTGAGTTTGATCTCGAAGTTCACTTTGATCTCGATGTTGAGTTTGATCTCGAAGATGAGTTTGAACTTGAAGTTGACTTTTTTCTCGAAGTTGAGTTTGATCTCGAAGTTGACTTTGACTTCGAAGTTGACTTTGATCTCGAAGTTGAATTTGATCTGGAAGTTGAATTTGATCTCGAAGTTGAGTTTGAACATGAAGTTGACTTTGACTTCGAAGTTGACTTTGATCTCGAAGTTGACTTTGACTTCGAAGTTGACTTTGATCTCGAAGTTGAATTTGAACATGAAGTTGACTTTGACTTCGAAGTTGACTTTGATCTCGAAGTTGACTTTGACTTCGAAGTTGACTTTGACTTCGAAGTTGACTTTGAACTCGAAGTTGTGTTTGATCTCGAATTTGAGTTTGATCTCGAAGTTGACTTTGACTTCGAAGTTGACTTTGATCTCGAAGTTGACTTTGATCTCGAAGTTGAGTTTGATCTCGAAGTTGAGTTTGATCTCGAAGTTGAATTTGGTCTCGATGTTGAGTTTGATCTCGAAGTTGTATCCGAAGTAAATATCGGAAGTATCGAAATGTCACTATTGATAAGTAGGTACCTACCTAACCAAACATAAGACGACTTACTAGTTGTCTGGAACGTTGAGCATTCTCGCAATTGCTGCCTGAGTTAATTGCATCCATTGTGAAGCAGGGAACACCTAAAAATACCAATGCACCCACTAAATTTTTTCAAAAAGATTAAGCCTTAGAGACAAAGTAAGTAATGGACATCTGGTCATGGGCTACATCTATACTCAACAATTTTCGTCATTTGGCAGGAATGGCAGTCGTTGGACCAATGTTTTGAACGATTGGTTGTCAAGAGAGCTTGACGATATTTATTGAAGCGCTTTCTGCCGTACGGCCCTCTTCAGGAGCTGTTCCAGGGACGATGTCCCTCGTGAAAAGAGGGAAGGGAGGCCAGCGGCACTCAGCATTGGGATGTCTTAGCGTGCCGCAGGTGGCCTGCTGCCCCATATAAGAGTGAATGGACCCCAGCCGAAGATTGGCAGCAGGCCACCTGTGGTAATCTGTGGAAGATTGAGTGTCTTGTACTTCCCTTTACTCCTGGCAGTGTCTCTTGATTAGCTTCTGAAGAGGGCAGTACTGCCGAAAGCGTTCGATCTTCAATAAATATCGTCGAGAGGTCTCTTGCCCTAAAATCATCCAAAGAATTATAATCATGATCTCCAGCATGATTCATGATCACAGAGTGGAGGAGCAGTGCTCCACGAAAGGACATGGGGGCTGTATATTATATACCTGCGAAAAATCATAATGTTTTCCAGCCGATGAGATTCATTACTGGCAGGGTACCTCCTTTAAGAGACTTTCCCATAATAAAAGGCGAAATTGGCACAAACCTGGATTCCATTGTCTGTTGGTACTGCCAGGCAACTTTGAAGTTCCATTGTAAAATGATACTGTCCTCCCAATTCTATTTCGCCGTTGATTTTGTACTCGACTGGACCTATAGTGGAGTCAAGCCATACAAATTAATGTATGGAAATTTATTAAAAAATTAATGTACGAAGGGGCTGGAGAAAGTTTCATTTTTGTCCTGCGTTACCAATATTATTAAATAAAAATTTGAATCAGTATCAAGTAGGTTGGTGCCTTCAATAAAAACCAGCGGTACGTAGAAAACACCCAATACTTCCATATTTTGATACGTAAATTTCACCCATTTTATATAATTTATTAGGTACCCATTACCTCACCAAACTGTACCTGGAGTCTTGGTAGGCGCAATTTGAGCCTGGGGGATAACTCGTGTTTTATTTCCACTTTTAAGCACTTCCTTAATGGTGAGCAAGGGCTTTTTCTCATTGGCGTATTTCAGGATCACCTTTTCAGCAGCTTTGATAGCTAATTCTTGAGTGATAGCTACTATCATTCCGACGGGCTGGCCGGCGTACTGAACTTTTCCACTGCAGAAAATCTGGTGGAAAATTTCATTTAATGAAACATTATGGATAATATAGGTAGGTATTTTTGTTCATTTTTTATTTTTCTGGGTTATGAAATAAACAGATGAATATCTTTCCTTGTAATATGGCCACATACCTCCTCAGGTTCAACCATTAATGGTGGTGCTATCGTTATGAACGAATTCAGCCCAGGTATATCTTCAGCAGAGAAAAAACTGACAACGCCAGGTAGAGTCTGCGCACAAAAAAATTGATGCATTATTTGTAAATTAAGCTGTCGCAAATAGCATACAGTAGTGAGGGTGTCGGACTCAAACCGCAAATTAGTCAGTTACCTACCACTTTTGTCCACTGTTATCAAATTTTTTTTTAAATAAAACAATAAATTTGAATCAAGTAGGTAAATGGATTGTGGGTTAAAATCCCTCTAGTGGCGTATATAGCCTTTTAGATATTCTTTTTTTTTAACTTTATTTTCACCTACTTATGTGCGTTATAGTGTTGTGACTAAAGTTATTTATGAACATAAACTTGTAGCGAGGTGGACACTCAATAGTGCGCCTCAATCAGGTATCCTTTGATAAGAAAATTAATATACGCTGTGAACCGGAATGCTCGATATAATGGGATGTTTTTTACAAAATAAAGTCGATTTTTTATCCTGCTCGCTATTAGACTCACGAGTGCATTGGACGCGTCCACGTTCGCCAAATCGGCGCAGGCGCGCTTTGTGATCACAAGAGCTCCATACAGTTCCCCGAAAGTTGGAGGAATATCATTTACGTACACCGCTTCACCTGGAATTCATTTACATTGATTAAATTATTAAATAGTAAAAACCATTCGAATAAAAAAGTCGTGAAAAAATAAAAAGTAGGTAAATATCTACGGATAGAAAAATTGCATTGATAGAAATTTAAAAAAATCAAAGGGTGTTACCAGCTGTTTGGATTTGCGCTTCGAGTTTTTCAATGGGAAGACCTACTGGCTTGTATTTCCCTGAATACGTGTAATCTTGCTTCCCGGACGAGAGCGGTCGAACCAGATTAGTTCCGCCAGAAACCAATCGCTGGTCGACTTTATTCGAGCAAATGTTAAGCATCGCCTGAAATTGGCGAGAAAACGATAAAATTATGCAAAATGTTCGACGGAGCACCTTATTTTTGTACGACTCATTCATGAAAAACGCTGCAGATTCTTACACAGGGGGTTCTTATACACGAGGCTTGTTTAATTAATTTTAAACTAGTCTAATATTATTTTATAGGTAATTAAGAACAAATTCTTGACATTGGATTGCTGTCCTATAGTTAATCAAATATACAGGTAAAAGTGCATCCGATAATCAAATCGCCATAATGTTGTATTGACATTCATTAAAAATAAATAAAAACATTTCAAGACAAAAATAGTTGAACGGTTTAACGGAAAAAGTGTTCACGGCGGAAGGGGACGCGGACGGACGAAAATTTTGTTTATTGCAGATTCAGATTCTATACCCTTTGAAACGTAAAACATGGAATTTTCAGGGTAGGTGTGAAAAAGAAAATTTTTGGCAATTACAATGTTTTATTATTGAATAATAAACCAAAATAGTCAGGTAGGTAATTTATTCGGATTTTACTTTGTAAAGTAAGGAAGCTGCGAGGTTTTTTCTGTATTCCGGCGATGCGTCCAACGGATTTGCGTCTGGGTTGAGTTCGTTCAAAAGCGTAGTCATTACCCCTTGCAGAACAGATTGGTTACACAGTTGTTTACCTGTCAGATAACTTTCGGCCTCATACGCGTGATACTGAGGAAGAATAAAATGGATAAATTTGATTTGATAGATTAGATAATGAATTAGATTTTGATTTTTGATACCAACAGCCCAAAATATTCCTCAAAATGCCTCTCTGATGAGGCATAAAGAGCCTTATATAGGGAAAAATGGTGTAGGATATACCTACATTTGATATATTTGGTACACTTGGTATATTTGGTAAAATTGGTATATTTGGTACCTATATTACGGTATATTTTGGTATATTTGGTATTTTTTGTACCTATATTAAATATTAAACATACCAAATTTTTGTAATTTTGGTATGTTTGATGTATTCGGTATTTTTGGTACATATATTTGGTATTTTTTATATATTTTTTATATTTGATGTATCGATCTTTATCATCTTACAAAGTGGTCGTTGATTCCTCCAAAGATTATTTTTGGCTTTTCCTCCACAACATTGTTGGCGTTTTTGACTCGGAAGAGAAATCCGGCGTTAACGATAGCGTGCACGTTTTGCTTCCGTGGGAGAATCTTCGAACAACAATTGCCATCATTATTGTAACAGAAAGTTCGTTACGTTGCATACATGATGAACAGTTTTGTACTCTTACTTTGTACGTTTTCATAACGTAATGTTTGCTGCTTATAGGAGGTAGGTGTATTTTTGTAATCAGCTTATGCTGCATGTCAAGGTGGAGATATTCCAGCATAGTAACTCGATCCACAATGCCTGATGGATCGACTGCAAGCATATTAAACATTTATAGTTACCAAATTGAGTATGCACCTGCCCAACATAATGTGAACCTCTACTTTCAGCAAAACTTTAAATGGATTGTTGACTAGCCACCAAAATGGTATATTTAATATTCTAAAAATCTGTTTCTGTTGCAGAGTAAAATTCAAACGAGAGATTTTTGTAATACTTAATAAAAAAATATTTATCCTGGCTCATCTTGCGATACACTCACCTATGGTCAGCATGGCCCCAGCAGTTTCCATCAAGAGGAAAATGTCAGATACGAAATCCCTGTGTTCATATTTGATCGATAAATTACCGGCAATCGTGCCGATATTCCGTACTGGAACATTAGCTACCAGATCGATATGGTCAGCTATCACCTCCAAATAGCCGTATAACAAATTATGATCCTTGGCCAATTCGTAAAATAAATTCATGGTCTCCGTTAACGGCAAATTGGCTCCTAGAGTCAACCCTTGATCCGAGTATTGGTAAGTGCGTAGTTCGGCAACCCCTGTTATGTCAATATAGTATTTTTTGGGGGGTGGATTCCTGTAGACGCCTGAAATTCAAAATTTTTTATCAAACTTTTAGACTACCGAAATTGTGAGGTAGGAAAGAGGTTCCAAAAAATTCCATAAATTTTCCGCAAAACCAAATATTTTTTAATTTAAAAAATGTTGCTTCGTAACCAATTTTTTGATATTTTTCGAGAATTTCATCACCTTCTACGAGATTATGCATAATTCATGCACAATACTGAACTCATGTGTTCAGTTCTATGTAGCATTGTCTCGTACCTGTTGCTGTGTTCCCAGCGACGTAAGTATAGGAGTTATCGCCTATCATATCGAGCACTTCCATAATCTCTTGAATCGAACTGACCCTGATCCAATTTTCAATGCCGTTAACTGTCAATCGAAGGCTTTTCGGTGCCATTGCTGTCTCGATAAAATCGATTTCATCGCCATCATCATCTATCATCTTTTCCTTTCGGGCATTGGGACAATCGGGACAGCTTGACGAACAGTTGCCCAATCCGCAGACCTTGGTGAATGAATCCTTCGAAATTTTACGAAAATTTAATACAGTTAATCAATCCCAAAAAATCAAAAATGACCCCACCCCCTTCTAGGATTATCAATATTTTTTGTATTGAATGATTGAAATAATTTGCTACTACTTCTTCTTCTTCTACACCCATTTCATTATAAACAAATAAGTAATAAATTTTATGATGGGTTGCCGATATTTTTTATGTATTATAATTTTTGGCATGTATGCAATGGATGGATAAATATTGTCAATAAACCGGGCGTTATATAATACGAGTATATAATATAATATATACTCGTATATAAGCTTATATTATAAGGCTCGGTTTATTGACAATATTTATCCATGAGATAACCGAAGAAGCTTTTGATAAACATTTCTAATGAAACTATTAAATTCAAATTTGGTCTAAGATGAGGGATTAATTTGGGATTAATCCCTATTTAATTAATTATGAATTAATGATTAATTAATTATAATTAATTAACCATTAATTAATCATTAACTCATAATTATGAATTAATGATTAATTAATGATTAATTAATGGTTAATTATTTATAAATTAATTATGAATTAATGATTAATTAATGATTAATATATTATATATTAATGATTAATTAATTATAAATTAATGATTAATTAATTATAATGTAATGATCAATTAATGATTAATTAATTATAAATTAATGATTAATTAATTATAAATTAATGATTAATTAATTATAAATTAATGATTAATTAATTATAAATTAATGATTAATTAATTATAAATTAATGATTAATTAATTATAAATTAATGATTAATTAATTATAAATTAATGATTAATTAATGGTTAATCACAATTTTGGGATTAATTTGGTGAAGATTATCAAAAGCTTCCTCAGATATCGGATTGATAAATTTTGTCAATTAACCGGCCCGAACTCGGTACTTTTTGTTCTACTGGTTTTTAGAAAAATGGTCCGCTATTTTGTCCATAACTCAGGTACAATCACCTCAATATCAGTCAGCTCAAACTTGGGTGGTTTCGGTGCATCTTTAGCCATCGATTTGAATGCATCCAAAATCGATCGATAGCCAGTGCACCTGCAGATATTTCCAGCGAAAGAATCTTCAATCTTTGCCATAGTTAAGTTCGGATCAGATTTCATAAGGCTGGAACCAAGATAGTAACATTTTCGAAAAAGAAATCCAAAAAAACGCGTGAATATTTTTAAGAATGTTTTAAAAGTTCTAGGTATAACAAGATACGAGCATATCATTACACTTTTAGCTAGGGCGTCTGTATTTACGTAATAAATATCAATAAAATACCTAATATTATATTTAGGTATGCCAATAAATTACAAAAAAAATACAAATGGCTTACCTGTACATATTCATGACCATTCCTGGGCTACAGTAGCCACATTGGGTTCCGTTGTAAACGGCAAGTTTCTTCTGAATTTCGTGATAACCTTTCTGTTTGCTGCCAATGCCTTCATCCGTCACGATGGCCGCTCCGTGGCAAGATAAAACTGGCACCAGGCACTATAAGTTTTTTGAAAAAAAAATATTCAAACACCGTATAAAACAGGAAAATAATTTATTGGCTTGATTAGCGTTACCAAGTCGAACCGAGAATTTTCCAACCCGTTGAAATTGATTTTGGTTTTTAAAAATTTTCAATTTGGTTTGGAAAATACGCAATTTGGTGACCAAATTTTGGTCTGTAAATTTCGACTTGGGAATGCTATAAAATAGCATATATTATTAGCAATATATTATATTAAATGGATAATATCCATATTACGCTAGCCCTCAATTTCGATCAATATTCATGAAGATTGCAATTCAATATTTGTTGTAGCACCTATTCCCAAAAATATATTTTTCACTGTTTACGATTAGAAATAATTCTGCTTACAGAATTCACGGCGTAATAATTATCTTTCTGTGTTGCTGGATGTGTGGACTGTACGGCCACAACGCATGATCCGCATCCGCCTTCCCGGCACATGTATTTCGTACCTTTCAGCATAGCACGATCCCTTATGAACGTCAGCAGAGATGTTTGCGGTGTAACCGAGTCATAATTGACTGAAAAATAAATGTTCATAATTCTTTTGGTACGAGCATTTTACCAGGAATAGCTGGCTAATAACTGATAAAGAATGTAATTTTTTTATGGGAGTGCAACACGTATCGGCCAGGAACGTTACTCAGGACCATGTTTCGGATATCATTTTATCCCATGTAAACCCAAAAATACCTAACACTCAATATTTTTAAATGACGGGCAGTTTATTCAAATTAACAAGAACTCAGGAACAATAATTTTTAGAGACCAAAATTTACTAAAAATATGAATTGAGGTTTGTCATTAAAACAATTCTTGTTATCAATTGTGCATCATAATATGATATTATGATCTTAGTATCATATCAATATGATACGCGACTTGAAGATTTTAATCGATTATTTGAATCGTTGTACCTTCTACTGGCGTAATGCAAGCGTAATGAAATTGTTCCAACTAGAACTAGTTCCACTTAACAACATGAAATAGTTCCATGAAAACTAGTTATGAAATATATCCATAGCTCTCAATTTTCAAAGCCCAGCTCCATTTTCGAGGCAGAAAACTCCTGACTAGTTCCGACCTTTGAGGGGGCAGGGCACGCCCGGGGCAACTTCTGTCATCGGGCGAAAAGTCAACGCCTGGAACGGGGGGTTATTTACTTTTTTTACTAATGGCCTAACCCTAAAATTCCCAAGCAGAATCACACCCACATACCTATGATAAATCTTCGAATTTAAATTTTACACTGGAGACTTCCCTCTGTTTTTAAGAACGGGTTTATCGTTTCATTCGTCACTGAGAGCTTGGAATTTTGTTTTTCTTAAGCTTGGAACCTCGGTCTCCAGTTTATAGAGTTCATCCACCTTTGAAACCTGTAGCTCGAAACGACTTGTTCGTCTCGTTTTTATTATCTATACCTTCCTGAATGAATTGTAATATTTGAAATATTTTGGAGAAACCAAACAATAAATAAACAGTATAAGTAAAAAGTAAAAACAAATAAAAACAGTATTTTCATTTTCCAATCGATCTCAATTATGTGTTTAGAATGTGTGTAAGATTTTGTGATAACTGCGTATGACCACGTTTTTGAGTACCATTACTGATAAAGCTCATTCCCGTCAGAATAATCCAATACATTTTTTCATGTCTCCAGGAATATGAAAAATTGAAATAAAATAGCTCTACGCCCCCTGAAAAAAGCTGAAGTGAATTCTCCTCATTCGAGTTATAATAAGACGTTATACTATTTTAATAACAATTATTAAAAATAATTTTAAAAAAATCATTACTTTAAAAAATGATTCAGTATTAATTTTTGACCATTTTTCATCTAAACAGAAAAACACGCATAAAACTCATTTCACTAAAACTAGGTTTCAAGTGAAATTGCTAAAAAATAATTTCACCTAGGACATTATCTATTTCATTGATCCTCATACCTACGTAAGTTATTCGGTAGGTACCTAATTATTTAGTGCAAGCGCCCTCGGATAAATCTAGATTTAAATGAATTGATGAACAGGCCGTGACCATCTAAATAACTAATTGTTATAATAATAATTGTTATTATAATAATTCACGGTCAACGTGGAGTCACCAATGCAATTGCCATTGTAATGTCGTGGACTCACCGATGCAATTGTAATTGTAATGTCGTGGACTCACCGATGCAATTGTAATTGTAATGTTGTGGACTCGCCAACGTAATCGTCATTGCATTGTAATGTTGTGGTGTGCGCACACATGATAGTTTCGTCTGTCTCGAATGAAAGATACCGAAAATTGGAAATCAAAAAAATAAATAATTCACGGTCAACTTGGACTCACCAATGTAAACTTTCCCATTTATTGTAAATGTGACGGAATCGTCGCGAAGGGCCATTTTCCGTAGTACGGCAGCAATTTTTAAACAATAATTTCAGCGCACATTGGTACTTCACACAACGCGATGATCCTTTTGCGAAGGTTGATCCTCAACTCTAGGATGTGGCGCACAGTCCGTACCCCTTCCAGAAGACGGCGCACTTTTCCTCATTCGGTGATGTCGTTATATGTCGTACCAGGCGACCTGCAGTTCTTCTAACGGCTTTCCCATCGACAATGGTATAACAAGAGTATCTCCTACTTCTAGATTACCTTAATTAAGATCATGTAAAAATAGTTTCACAAATTAACTAGACGTTTTCCTGAATGTTTTATTCAAATTTTCCATTGTTAGATTATAACTCTCCTTCTTTACATTACCACTACATTTACCACACTTTTATCACTACTTTATTGTAAGTCTCCTACTTCTAGATTATCTCAGATAGTGTAAAAATCGTTTCTCAAATGAAGTAGACGAATACTTGAATGTTGGATATGCTTTCTTTATTACTACTTTTACCACAATTTTACCACTGCTTTACTCTGATTCTCCTACTTCTAGATTACCTTAGTTAGATAATGTAAAAATGGTTTCTCAAATTAAGCAGACGTTTTCCTGGACGTTTTATTCAAAATTTCCGTTGTTAGATTATAATTCTCCCACTTTACTTTACAACTAATTTTATCACTGCTTTACTTTAAGCCTACTACTTCTAGATTAGGTAGTTAGATAGTGTAAAAATGTTTTTACTTCCATATTTACGGAGTAAATGGAAGTATTGTGATCGTCCTAAAATCGAGAATCGGAACGGAGCTTCAGAAAAAACTTTTTCTTATACACATTTACTCAGAATCACTTCCTGAACAAGTGTCTGTGTGTCCGTGTGTCCGTTAGTCCGTGTGTCCGTTAGTCCGTTAGTCCGTGTGTCCGTTAGTCCGTTAGTCCGTCTGTCCGTCTGTGGTCATTTACAAAAATGACCATATCTCCCTCAATTCTCAACCTTTTTTCAAATTTCTTGAACTGAAATGTGCGTCTCGGTAAGACCTAACACCCTGTTCAATCGAAATTTGGATAACGCACAGTACTTCCGATGTATTTGCATTTTTAGTGTTTTCTATTTTATTTTTTTCTGGCTACAAAAATGAACCGATTTGAGCGTTCTTGGTCTTAAAATCTTTGTTTTTCCTTGCAGAATATGTGGATATTTTTTATGTTCCGAACAACTGGCGTTTTTTGATTTTGGGCGAATTTTAAAATTTTAATAGTGAATTTTTCGATATTTTTGGCCTAAACACCCTTAAAAGCAGTCAAAATATGATCAAATTGCGTCGCAATTTTACGTTCCAAAATATGGAAGTATTGTGTGTTATCTACGCACCACTGGTTTCAAATTAAAAGTGATTAATTCCCTGAATGTACCTGAATGTTTTATTCAAAATTTTCATTTTTAGATTTTAAGCCTCCTACTTCACCACTTTTACCACAACATTACTTCAATTCTCCTACTTCTGGATTTCCTTAGTTAGATAATGTAGAAATGGTTTTTCGAATTAAGTAGACGTTAACCTGAATGTTTTATTTAACATATCCATTCCATTGTTTTTAAAGTTTCATTTTCAAGTACATAAACACCTAGTTTCTTTGCTAGAAAAACCTTTCCGGCTTTTTAAGCTTCAATTGCTAAATGGACCACATCCACCAAAAATTTTTGACACGGTAAAGTTACCGACACGTTGGACGATATTGGTAGCTTGATAGACTCGTGACGAACAGTGCCAACCTAATTAACGAGTCGGTAACACTAACTGGGGCCAGTTTTTCTACAAATTACCAACTCGTTAATTTACCGACTCGTTAAATTTACCGACTCGTTAATTTACCGACTCGTTAATTTACCGACTCGTTAATTTACCAACTCGTTAAATTTACCGACTCATAAATTTGCCAACTCGTTAAATTTACCGACTCGTTAATTTACCGACTCGTTAATTTACCAACTCGTTAATTTACCGACTCGTTAAATTACCGACTCGTTAATTTACCGACTCGTTAAATTTACCGACTCGTTACATTTACCGACTTGTTAATTTACCGACTCGTTAAATTACCGACTCGTTAATTTACTGACTCGTTAAATTTACCGACTCGTAAAATTTCCGACTCGTTAATTTACCGACTCGTTAAATTTACCGGCTCGTTAAATTTGACCAGACTTGTTGAATTTTAAACTCTGGCCATTTTTGCTACAAATTACCAACTCGTTAAATTTACCGACTCGTTAATTTACCGACTCGTTAATTTACCAACTCGTTAATTTACCGACTCGTTAAATTACCGACTCGTTAATTTACCGACTCGTTAAATTTACCGACTCGTTACATTTACCGACTTGTTAATTTACCGACTCGTTAAATTACCGACTCGTTAATTTACCGACTCGTTAAATTTACCGGCTCGTTAAATTTGACCAGACTTGTTGAATTTTAAACTCTGGCCATTTTTGCTACAAATTACCAACTCGTTAAATTTACCGACTCGTTAAATTTGCCGACTCGTTAAATTTACCGACTTGTTAAATTTTCCGACTCGTTAAATTTACCGACTTGTTAAATTTTCTAGTTTGTTGGTTTGCGTTGGTCACGTATTTATCAACAAGTTACCTTCAATCAACCTTCCGGTAAATTTAGCGGGTTGGTGAACCAGTTAACGGTCGATTTCGTACCCAAACCAAAATTCTGCTGCTGCCCAAAAAGGTCCTTAGATCCTTAGATGATCGAGGGTTGTACCGCATAGCAGGAAAGCCACCTGCGGCGAGCATGGTTGGTCTGAAAAAATGAAACGCTTTAAAATGATTCTTTTGAAGGTTTCTTACAAAAACAAAACTCAAATACGGGCAGGTCGTTCTGGACGCCGGTCTGATCGATTTTATCAGGAAACAGGCTATTGGACTCACCTATCTTATACCATTCTCGAGGTAGTCCGGCATCTTTTCGGGCGGAGTCAATGGCCTGACGTAGAGCCAGGACTGCGGAGAAGGCCAGGCATATTGGGGGTTCACCGGTAGCTTGAAAGGAAAAAGTGAAATAAATTCCTCCCGGATTTGTAGTCCAAAAAAAACTTTGGTTTTATCGATCGCGGATACATGACGACTTACATTTAGACCTCAAGACGCCATTTGGGTTGGGGGCATCTTTGGCCAGCGATATTCTCCAGTCGATAGGAATATCTTTTGCTCCAGGGGGCCAATAATTCTGCAATTTCCACCAGAATTACTTTTTTCGAACTTGGAAAAATTTTGATATCAATAAAATTTCCGCAATAAGGATCAACCGAACACGGAATTTTCTATTCATTCATTACCAAAATTTTCATTGATTTTTTTGAATTACCCAAGTTCGATTGGTAAGTGTCATTCCCGACTCTTCTTCATGGATGATTCTCTCGGTCAAGAAATAGCCCAGCCCCTGGACGAAGCCTCCTTCAATTTGGCCTAAATCAACCTTAGGGCTTATGCTTTCACCAGCATCTTCAATCAAATCCACTCTGGAAATCTAGAAATGAGTGGAGAGTAGCAAGTAACGTAAACTGATCTGTCGTGGTAATGATAAATTCAAATATTTCGAGCAACGTCTCGTTCTCAAGCAGATTTTTCCATCAGATGTCGAGAAATGCAACTCGACACGAGTGAAAATAATTTTTATGTAATCTTTATTGCAAGGAACACGTCATATTGATATATTTTTTTTATGATTCTTAAAATCTGCGTTACGGTGGTGCAGTTTCAGTCAAGTGGCCATAAAGTCAAAATCAGTATTTGGAGCCATTAATTTTCAAATAATTGAACGATTCTCGATTAGGCCAAAAATTGGCTTATTTAGCTTGAAGTTATGAAGCTGCAAATGCAGTAAGGTTACATTAAACACGATAACATCTCCAAATCGAAAAAGTGTTCTTCCGCTTAAATTCACAAACAATTTATCGAACAAAAATTGTTGCGAATAAATTTATAAATTTACGTTACCAAAATTTATTTTAATATTGATTAATATATTAATATTAAAGATTATAGCGATCTACCTGGTAGTTGCCGACTAGTACGTCCAGTTCAACTTCAGCCACCACCGTCGCATAGACTGAATACTCACCATAATCTTGCTGATGGTTGTACCTTTTACAATAAAAAACCAAATTGTTTGTCAACTGCTAAAGACTGGGTTGTAAATTTATTTTAATCTCGATCTATCAAAGGATAATTACCACCCGGTAGCCATAAGGTCGATGCTTTCGTCAGCAGCTTGTTTGATCAACTCCTGCCACGATGGATTTCCCATTTTCTTTCGAACTGGTTCGAGGCGTTTCGACAATGTTTCAGCGCACTTGAGTACAGACTGGAAAAATGCATTTTTTAATTTACCAATTCATACGGTAAAATGCCTAATTTAGAAATCTACGGGTTTAGAAAACTAACGAAGGGAAACGGATGTGCGGGTTTGTTTGACTTGCGAAAAAAGTTAACCTGCCGATACCTGGTCATTATTATTATTATTATGCAACACCCCAAATTACCTCCTCTCTATAGAGGGGTACCCTGTTTCTCGAAAAAAAAATTGAAAACTATAGTGGTTCAAAGATGCCAAATCCTCTATACCTGGCTGCTGAACCAGTAATCCAGTAATGGATGCTCAAAAGGGGGTGTAAAAATGTGTTTTTTGGGGTGAAAATCGAGGAAAAAGAAAAATCAATTTCGGCATTTCTGAAAAAAATTATTCGTATTGACTTTTTATCAGTAATTGGGAACTTTTTTTTTACTGCTTATTGATTTGTGAAGGTTGGAAATCTCTTGACGCTCCATATCTCAGGAACTATTGGACCTAGAATTCTGCGGTAGCGCTTAAATTGTCACAAATTTAGTCATCTTCAACAATGCTAATAATACGTTTTTCTGAAAAATGAACAGTTTTAACGATCTGAGCAGTTAAATGAAAAACTCCCGACAATTTCGAGGTGTTGGACGATTTCGATCGCGACTCCGCGAGAATTTGGGATGGAAAAACCAAAGATTCGGAATCCTTCAAAAACACAAGAAACAGTTGACAACTCTGATACTTACATAAACGCATGTTTCGCTAGTTACGCTCGCTCCCGACATGCCGTTGTTTGGGGACGTCAAATTCGACGTTGGTTTGACTTTTATCAAATCAACGCTTATCCCAAGAGCGTAGGCACAAGCTTGAACAACCTGAAGTGAAATTTAGCGACAATTCACTCATAATCATTTAGGTGAGCCGGCATTACTATAGTAATGATAAATGTAAAAGTGATTCTATTTATTATTAAATTTATCGAATAAATATCATTCCTACGAAACATTTACTTAAATAAAAAATCCACCGCATTTATTTTTCGAAAAACAGTTGCGCATTTGTTGAAAAATCGTTATAATACATTTTTTTCTACTTTAGTCGTGAAAAAAGTCTGACGAACCCTCCTCAGGCCGATAAAGGGTGAAACTGGGGAAAAGTGGCCCCTTGTGTGGGGAAAAACCTTAAAAAATTTCTATCCCTGGTGAGAGAGAATACGATGGGCTACCACTTACCTCAACAATAATTAAGAAAATAATAAAGAAACCAGTGGTGCGTAGATAACACACAATACTTCCATATTTTGAAACGTAAAATTGTGACACAATTTGATCATATTTTGACTGCTTTTGAAAGTGTTTAGGTCAAAAATATCAAAAAATTCAATATTAAAATTTTAAAATTCGCTCAAAATGAAAAAACGCCACATTTTCGGAATGTGAAAAATATCCACATATTCTGCAAGGTAAAACAAAGATTTTAAGACCAAGAACGCTCAAATCGGTTCATTTTTGCGGCCGGAAAAAAATAAAATAGAAAACACTAAAAATGCAAATATATCGGAAGTACTGTGCGTTATCCAAATTCTGATTGAACAGGGTGTTAGGTCTTGCCGAGACGAACGTTTCAGTTCAAGAAATTTGAAAAAAGGTTGAGAAATGAGGGAGTTATGGCCATTTTTGTAAATGACCACAGACGGACAGACGGACAGACGGACAGACGGACGTAACGGACGTAACGGACGTAACGGACGTAACGGACACACAGACACTTGTTCAGGAAGTGATTCTGAGTAAATGTGTATAAGAAAAAGTTTTTTCTGAAGCTCCGTTCCGATTCTCGATTTTAGGACGATCACAATACTTCCATTTACTCTGTAAATATGGAAGTAAAAATGAAACTTCAAAGAACGCACTTTTGTGTTAACACCTTGGCCCATTTCAATACCACCATGAGTAACCGATACGGAACCGTCATCACCATAAATTGAAACCAACGCGTGGTAATCGAAGTATAGCTCAATCGGAAATTTCATGGACATCATTGCGATTCCTTTCTTCCTCCAACGATGGATCTATGAGCGGGAATCATTCGAATTTTCAGCCTCATACTGGGTCATACTGATATTTCAATTCCCTACGAATAATTCGAGGATGAGTTTACCTGATTGAAATTATTGATTTCCTCCTTCCTTCGCTCGTAGTCAGACGAAGCTATCAACGAATTCATCAAATTCGAGAGGAGAACTTCTTCTTGCCTCGTATTGGCCAATCGGACATCTTGCGGTTCCTTATTCAAAGTAAATGCGATGTGCTCCATAACAGTTTCAATCGCTACCATCGCTTGTATTGTTCCTAAAATAACAAATAGAATAACTAAAATTTTTTGACAAGAAAAGAAAAAAGTGAAACACGACAGAACTAATCTTCCTCCCCCGAACATCCAAGATCTGAAACGGACGAAATGGCACACGAATCATTCCGGGGTTTTGGTACAGGTATACGTCGTTTTGGAAATCTGACAGACCAGGACCACGCATCCAGGCTGTTCCAGGAATGTCCGATATGACGTCGTACACGTTGACGGTCCACCTCGAGGAATCGTAATGATTCCGCAATCCAGGAACCACCAGCATGTTGGACGGATCGTTCGGATAACTTCCGCAGTCCAAATAAAAATCCACCAGCATCGATTGAATCTTGCCAGAATCGTCAAAATTGGCCTGGAAACATTTTTTCGCATTGTGAATAACGAATATTTCTTTTCGAACATGTTTCATTCATCAGGCATTCAACATTTCGACGAACCTCGTAAGAACAATAGCTCGGGTCTCGTTTCCCTATGGCTTCCATGTTCGTTTCCAAACTCAAAACCATACGGACGGGTCTGTGGAGCTTGTGCGCGGCGAGGGCGCAGGCGAGGGCAACTTGGGACGACCTGGTAATTTTGGCTCCGAAGCCGCCACCGATTCTTCTCACCTGCATATTTATGCTGCCAACATGATATACAAGTTGTTGGAAATTTTAAAATCATCTGAGGGGTATCTTGAAGTATTCTAAGAAAAAATCGAATCGGAACTGAAACTAACTCAAAAGTAGGTAAACGAACTCAAACTGATTCGAAAGTAAACTCGAAATAAACTTGAACTGAGTTCAAACTCCGAATGTAACTCTAACTTGAACTTAAACTGAAACTTGAACTTGAAATCAAACTGAAACTTGAACTTGACGTTGAACTGAAATTCGAAGTTGAAGTCAAACTGAAACTCGAACTTGAAGTCAAACTGAAACTCGAACTTGACGTCAAACTGAAACTCTAACTTGACGTTGAACTGAAATTCGAAGTTGAAGTCAAACTGAAACTCGAACTTGAAGTCAAACTGAAACTCGAACTTGACGTTGAACTGAAAATCGAACTTGAAGTCAAACTGAAACTCGAACTTGAAGTCAAACTGAAACTCGAACTCAAACTGAAATTCGAAGTTGAAGTCAAACTGGAACTCGAAGTTGACGTTGAACTGAAATTCAAACTCAAACTGAAACTCGAAGTTGAAGTCAAACTGAAACTCAAACTTGAAGTTGACTTTCAGTTTGACTCAACGTTCGAGTTTAAGTTTGAGTTTGAAATTCAGTTCAGCATCAACTTCGAGTTTCAGTTTGACTTCAACTTCGAGTTTCAGTTTGAGTTTGAATTTCAGTTTGAGTTTCAGTTTAACGTCAAGTTCAAGTTTCAGCTTGGCTTCAACTTCTTATTTCAGTTTAACTTCAAGTTCGAGTTTCAGTTTGACTTTGAATTTCAGTTCAACGTCAAGTTCAAGTTTCAGTTTGACTTCAAGTTTGAATTTCAGTTTCAGATCGAATTTCAGTCTGAGTTTGAATTTCAGTTCAACGTCAACTTCGAGTTTCAGTTTTGGCAACCCTAGTTTTGTAGCAAATTCAGTTGTTCTCACCTATTGCTGCTAACATTTAGAAATTTCGCCATCGACGCTTGCACATTCTGCATCCATTGCGTTGAAGAGAAGACGTACATGCCGTCTTCCATTGGCACACAAATGCACGTTTGTAATTCCAAATGAAAATGGAATTGTTCGCCTGTTTCTATTTCACCTTTGATCGTTTTCGTGGCTTTACCTATAACATTACAAACATTATGTAAGGAATTGTTTTCACGTTAGAAATCGCTGCAATTCAGCTGTTGTAATAAGCTGTGTGCCGTTACGCAGCCAAGT
This sequence comes from Nesidiocoris tenuis, assembly GCA_036186465.1. Lineage (NCBI taxonomy): Eukaryota > Metazoa > Arthropoda > Insecta > Hemiptera > Miridae > Nesidiocoris > Nesidiocoris tenuis. The sequence goes on from AP028920.1 coordinate 11,266,623, forward strand.
CGAAATAAAATACCTATTTATTGATAATTTTTACTTCAATATTTACAAAGTGAAATTGAGTGAGTGAGTATTGTAATCTTCCTGAAATTCGAAAATTGGGTCGGAGCTTCAGAAAAAGTATCCGTCTGTCCGTCTGTGGTCATTCACAAAAATTGCCATAGCTCCCTCAAAACTTAACCATTTTTCGAATTTCTTGAACCGGAAAAGTAGTGAGTTTTTTTTATATTTTTGACCTCAACACCCTTAAAAGCAGTCAAAATATGATCATATTGTGTCACATTTTTACGTTTTGAAATATGGAAGTATTGTGTGTTATCTACCCATATGCAGTGATATGACCCATAGCGACTAACGAGACGTTAAATCTAACAAGGCGACAGTTGCCTCAGCAGATGAAAATACATTAGGACGTGACCCGCAACACAGATCAGTCATGAGGGTTGTAGCATATTCACATGACTTTTTGACTTGGGTCTCATTTTTCCAGTTAATTGATATGGGCAATTTTTTATCAGCCGACAAATCCAGGTAAAATCAGATTTTTACTTCCATAAATATGGAAATAAAGTAAATACAGAGTAAATGGAAGTATTGTGATCGTCCTAAAATCGAGAATCGGAACGGAGCTTCAGAAAAAACTTTTTCTTATACACATTTACTCAGAATCACTTCCTGAACAAGTGTCTGTGTGTCCGTCTGTCCGTCTGTCCGTCTGTCCGTCTGTCCGTCTGTCCGTCTGTCTGTCTGTCCGTCTGTGGTCATTTACAAAAATGGCCATAACTCCCTCATTTATCAACCTTTTTTCAAATTTCTTGAACTGAAATGTTTGTCTCGGCAAGACCCTGTTTAATCGGAATTTGGATAACGCACAGTACTTCCGATTTCGGGTTAGCCACTTATAGCATTGAACCCACGATATCATACCATACCATACCATACCATGCCATACCATTTGCGCATCTATGATAGCGTCATACTCTACCTCATAAGTGGACCTACTTTCTCAAGAGGTCCTTACGTTCAAAGTTTCAACATGTCCTAACAATACCCATCAACCAACACCGACACAGACACAGACACAGACACAGACACAGACACAGACACAGACACAGACACAGACACCGACACCGACACCGACACCGACACCGACACCGACACCGACACCGACACCGACACCGACACCGACACCGACACCGACACCGACACCGACACCGACACCGACACCGACACCGACACCGACACCGACACCGACACCGACACCGACACCGACACCGACACCGACACCGACACCGACACCGACACCGACACCGACACCGACACCGACACCGACACCGACACCGACACCGACACCGACACCGACACCGACACCGACACCGACACCGACACCGACACCGACACCGACACCGACACCGACACCGACACCGACACCGACACCGACACCGACACCGACACCGACACCGACACCGACACCGACACCGACACCGACACCGACACCGACACCGACACCGACACCGACACCGACACCGACACCGACACCGACACCGACACCGACACCGACACCGACACCGACACCGACACCGACACCGACACCGACACCGACACCGACACCGACACCGACACCGACACCGACACCGACACCGACACCGACACCGACACCGACACCGACACCGACACCGACACCGACACCGACACCGACACCGACACCGACACCGACACCGACACCGACACCGACACCGACACCGACACCGACACCGACACCGACACCGACTGATGGGCTACTCCATAAAATTTCCGGTTTGTTCAACTTGACGCATATATTTTGAGGTGTCCGATCAAAAAGTCTTAATAATGTTAAAAATTTTTTTTTTTAATTTCGTTTATTTTCAATAATATTGTTCAACATTGGTATGTGTTACACCGCATTTTTAGTGTTTTCTATTTTATTTTTTTCCGTCCACAAAAATGAACCGATTTGAGCGTTCTTGGTCTTAAAATCTTTGTTTTACCTTGCAGAATATGTGGATATTTTTTACATTCCGAAAATGTAGCGTTTTTTCATTTTTGGCGAATTTTAAAATTTTAATAGTGAATTTTTCGATATTTTTGGCCTAAACACCCTTAAAAGCAGTCAAAATATGATCAAATTGTGTCACAATTTTACTTTTCAAAATATGGAAGTATTGTGTGTTATCTACGCACCACTGGTTTTTATTCTGGTAACTCGACGCTTTTTGATTCTAGGCGGGTGATAAATTTGTTTTTAGACATTTTTGATCATTGTAGCCATCAAATTAGTCAAAATCAAATTGCTTTCGTTCGAAAATTCAAGTACCAAAATTTGGAAGCGTTGTGTGTTATCTACGCACCACTGGCTCTATAGGGGTGTCTGATCTGATAACATATCTATTGATATACCTTTTTCTGCTGCCAATTTGGGCTCGATGCGCCTGAAAAGTTCGATTCTCGACGAATCGTTCGATTCCACCACACTTTTAGTAGTAATGTAGGAGGCTTTTTTGTTTTCGTAGGAAATCACAACCAAATCAGCTGCTTTTAGGGCGATATCCTGATCTGTTGCGACTATCACTCCAACGGGCTGGCCGGCAAATTTTACCTCGCCGTCACAAAAGACCTGTAGCAAAAAAGAGGGGTCTAAATCAGATATTTTCCAGAAAACCCAAATACAAGGGGGTCTACATTAATCGTAGGCTATGGCCCAACTTTTTCATGCACCAACGGGAATCGAACTCATAACTAGGCTATCCGTGAGCCCGACCTTTAGGAATATACAAGCTATCTCATTTATCCATTTGATATGCAAAGAAGCACCCGATGCCCATTACCATTTTTTACATGGAAATTCGAGTTTATCTGAAGCTTTCTTTGATATCGGACTGATTAAATTTCCCAATAAACCGGCGATTACTATTTTTGTTATTCTACCTCTTGATGCTAAGTAGGTATAAATCCCTCTTCAATTTTACCATCTATCTCTAACTATGCTCGTAAATTTAGAAAAATTATAGGCACCTACTTCTTCTTTGCAGACTGAAATATATTCAATTTGTACGAAAGAGTTGACTCCTGGAATGTCCTTAGCAGAGTAGAAGGCAATCACTCCTGGTTGTTCCTAAAAAGTGAATACGAATTTGAGCCTGATGGATAATCAGTATAATCGATACCAACTATCAGTAAATCATTACCAATGCAAGAGTGGGATCAATTTTTCCAATTGTTGTCCGAGCTGATTTTGCTAGGACTAGCGCACCAAATAGCTCGCCCGGATAGGGAGGAAGATCATTGGCGAATTCAGCTTCCCCTGAAAATCGGAGTATATGCCTTTTTTGGGAAATTTTGACAATTTTCTTGTCAAATGTATCAATGTCCTTACGTAACTCTGGTAGGTAATATCACTACAGATTGATATTAAATCACAAATTTTGCGAGTTTCAATTGAGGAATACCTGAACACTGTATCATCCCTTCGACTTTAGGAAGCCTGGGATTTTCGGGCCAATTTGGTTTTTTGTAAATATCGTGCGCACTCGAGCTCAGTGGCCGTTCCAGTTTTTCTCTGCCAGTTCTAAATTCCTGCTTCACTCTTGAAGGATCCAATTGAAGAACGAACTGCAGAGAAATTCGTAAACAATTTTTGAAGATGGAACGAAAATTCTCATATAAAACCCCAATATAAGTAGAACCTCAATAGACAAATCGGTATTATACTTTGTAAAACAAGCAGATCGCCAAATTTTTCGTGTAATTCACATCTTTTCCGAAATATTCGGTCGGCTCGAGTTCTTCGCTCAAAATTCCAAATCCTTTTTCGAGTGTAGCATTTTCCATAAGACGTTTTCCACAGAAGTACTCTTCAGTACGTGAAGCGTGGCACTGTGAACATTAAAATTTAATGTTACATTTAATGTTACAAAAATTTTTTGACTAAAAATTGACAAAAATATTGACAAAAAATTTTGACAAAATTGACAAAATATTGACAAAAATTGTCAAAAAATTTGACAAAAATTGACAAAATATTGACAAAAATTTTTGACAAAAATATTGACAAAAATTTTTTTCTGTCAATATTAACCCTATCAACCTATAAAGTAATAGGCGTTCCTCTCCGATACTACCTGATTCACGGTCATGAGCGATTTGTAATAATCCATTACTCATGATGATCCGGGCCATTTTTCCAGCCACGCTCATCAAATTTGATCTTCCAGAAAAGTCCTTAATCCTTATTCAAATTAAAATTTTACCTTTTTGCTCATTTATGAGCAATAAGAACTTACAAATTCTGCGGATATCCCACCAAAGACGATTCGAGGTTTTTCTACGCACCGTAGCGAGTCGTCCAATTTGAACAAAAACCCTGCGTTCACGTATGCGTGTACATTTTGCGATCTAGGCATAATCTGAAATTCGCAAAAATTCAATTGACAATATCGTACTAAAAATTTTGATTTTTTTTTTTTTGTGACTTGAGACCAGAAAGCTATAGCTCGAGCATATACTGCTCCCAATGTCAAAAATCAATCCGGATTACAATCTTATCGAACATTTAAAAAAAAGTAAAACTCAATCGATAATTTTGTACCCACATCTTACCAACCTTGAATGTTTGGATTCGGAAGTCATCACTAGGCAAAGCAGGGAATACTATTTTCGTAATCAGTGTTTTGGTCATATTTTGTTTCACAAAGTCAATTGGGGATATTGCCAGCTCCTGGCCTGAGTTTCTTACTGGAAAATATCAGAATTTCTATATATTACATCAATATACCTACCAAAAACGTCACTGTTCGAATTGCCTGAGCATTTCTGGTTCTTCTAAACTTCAGAAATTTTCGAAATTTGATATAAAAGTAGTGAGAAGTGCAACTTACAAAGGCAAATTCGCCCACCGATCGTTTCCAGCATGAGGAAAATATCTGACGGAAATTCGTTTCTTTCATTTTTTATCATCAAATTACCGCCGATTGTTCCTACCTGTCAAAAAAAACCTCTTTCGATTTAAAAAAAAATGAAGGGCGAAAAAATGGGAACAAAAAATGTATTGCACTTAACAACGATGGTTTTTTATTAATCTTTACAAAATCAGTTAATTGCTGTAAAGAAGAGAAAATCGTTATTCTTCGAATAGCGATGGCCGTGGACGAACGCCAGGAGGAAATAGGAGCTCTTGTCTACCCCTGTTATCCTGTTACCTAAGTTACGAACAGTGGGGTAACTTTGCACCAGTCTGCAGCGATATTCCTATGGAGATCATTAAGCTCGAGCGCTTTCGCCCTAATGGCCCTCATAAGAAGTTCTCTGCTTATATAACTGTTTACAATTTAGACTTAGGGCTGGTTTATCATTTTTTTAAAGCTAGATTCATCCAAGGACGTTGGGCTACCAAATTTCAAAGATATTTTCAGACTCAGATTTTCATTTAGACAGAATATCGATACCTTAAAGCACAAAGGGCATATGTCCCAAAATATCAATTTTGAGATTTCGGTACCGAAAGGATCTACTCATCAGGACCTATCGATCGCTCCAAGAATCATGATCCTTTTATCTATTTTTGGAGCCAAAAAACGATATAAAAGAAAAACGACAAATATTCAAAGAGCGTTTATCTTGGAAGTGTTAAGTGCTACCAAAGTTTTGGTTAAACGAGGTTGTAGATCTAGCCAGACAAACATTTTTCACTTAGCGAATTTTTTTATGGAATTGAAAACAATGGGAGAAATCTTTATTTTTGTAAATCGATCAAAAACTTGTTTTGCATTTTTCTCATTAGGTATGCAATTTTCATATGGACGAATTATGATTGTTTTGTAGACTCACGTTTCGCACAGGTACGTTTGCAATCAGGTCGACATGCTGTCTCAGAGTTGACATGTAACCGAACCTGTCCGGCTGTTCATTTGCAATTCTGTCCATCAATTTCATCGTATCGGTGAGCGTTGTACAACCGCCGATTTCCAGACAATCGTCTTTCAATGTGAAGGCTTTCAATTCCTTAACGTGCGACACTTGGATTAGATAATTCGCTCGTTCGCTTATCCGATATACGCCTGTAAAAATGTCAAGTTATTGTAAAATTATGGACGAGAAATTTCCCGTTTGGAATGAAAAGCTCACATAATTTATTATTAATATAATTAAGCCTACGTAGAGCCCTGAATAGTCCTGGATATGTCCTGAATAGTTCGACCCTCTCCTTGAGGGCGGCAGGGCACGCCCGGGACAACTTCGATTATTAGGCGAAAAGCCCCTGGAACGGCAGTTTACTTTACCTTACTTTACGTTATTCAGTCTTCGTAAGCCAAATAATGCAATTGCTTTGCTCAAAAGCGAACTTAAACCCAAAATCAATAGCTTGTGTGAGAAAACCAATAGGTACTTTTTGGACAGCAATAAACTATGCATCGAACACTACCACAATTGTCGCTGAGAATAAAGACAAAAAAATTATGCGAGCTACAAAATAGTTTTGCTCCTACCATTTGAAAACCTCAAAAGCAATTCAAGCATTGAAAAAATTATAATAATAATAATAATAATAATAATTAAATTCAAAAAAGTAAGTACTTACTCACATGGGTTTGGAAGTTAAACATTTTTATCTCGAATGAATTTTCGTCAACCGTTCTTACCGTGTGCCGTGTTTCCAGCAACCAGACGATACGTTTTGTCGCCCATTTTGTTGAAAATGTCGACGATTTCCGGTATCGAATTGGGCCTGAGCCAAACTCCGTTTCTCGTCCTGATTTCCGAAGGAATATCTTCGATTGATTTTCCACCAAGAAAAATTCCGCATTTATCTTTGCAAGTTCCTCCGCATTGCTTCGTTCCTGCCATACATGGCTTCAGAAGATCCTGATTAAATAATGTACCAAAACGACCGATGCTCATCAAGTTTGAGTCGAATATACCTTTTGGAGAAATTACGTATTTTTGATAAATCAGACCTCGATGTCGTTCAGTTTGGCGCTGAGATCAGCAGGTGCGTCAATGGCGAGCGATTTGAAGGCGTCCAAAATCGGACGGTAGCCTGTACATCTGCAGAGGTTTCCTCCGAAAGAATTTTCCACTTCTTTGCACGTAATATTGGGGTTTTCCAAGAGCAAACTAAATCGAAACATTATTAAATCCTCAACATTTATTCCAGGAAATTTCCAGAGTAAAAATCGCAGATATTTTTTCAAAAGAGGATTGATAAAATTCTCAACTCAATCATCAGTAATTTTCCAGCTGAATTGAGAATTGTCCAAATCATAGTGAGAATTACCCAACACAAATTGAGAATTTCCCAACCGAATCAGCTCAAAAAATAATCAATTTGATTTAAAAAATTCTCGATTCGAATTTGAAATATTTTTTATTCAGCATAGTATCCGTTCATAGTTTGTAGGTATACCTGTACATATAGGTACCATGGTAGTACATTAAGGTACATAATATGTACCATATTATGGTAGGTATACCTGTACATATTCATAACCATTCCTGGGCTGCAGTACCCGCACTGCGTGCCGTAGAAAGTTGCAAGAGCCGCTTGCACTTTATGATATCCGTCTCTTCTGTTTCCTAGCCCTTCGACTGTCGTTATGGAATCGCCGAGGCAAAAAAGCACTGGCAGGAGGCACTGAAATTGAAAAAATGACTTGCCAGAGAAACCAGTTTGAACCTCCCTAAAAAAAAGTACGCCAGGCACTGGGACGCCTGTTGCACCTGAATCAGGCCGGTTAGGTATAACTAAAGGCGATCCGCGAGTCAAGCGCGATTTTAAAAAATCGAAAATTTCCCACTAAAACTGCAATAATAAATCGTCACTTAAGTTCTAACACCACCTAACTCAATTTTTCCAAGTTTTCAGGTGGTGCAAAAAACTAATTATTTCAACATGGAAATACATTGAGCGGTGCTGTTTCTTCTCCATCTCCTTCTTCACTGGTTGGTTCAATCTCCTTGGCAGTTTTACCATGATATCGGCTATTGAAAAATCTATCGAGTGGTGTGTCCAACTCATTTTCGCCAAAAATTGAGTTAGGCGGTGTTAAGCAGGGTTCACATGGCGTACGGTTGACCGGATCCGGTCGGCCTCTCACTGGTCAACGGGAGAGCGTGCCCCCTTCACCACCGCGACCACACCGCGTGCGCTCTCCCGTCGACCAATGAGAGGCCGACCGTACCGACCGGATCCGGTCAACCATACGCCATGTGAACCCTGCTTTAGAACTCAAGTGACGGAATCCTAAATGGTTGAAGCTGTCGCAGTGGCGATGGATTCATTTGATTCAGCATCGAAAAAAGCTGCCAAGTAGATTAGTGACATGGGTAGATTAGTGAAATTATCTGTCTGTGTATCACAGAAAATGAAGTTTGAATTTTCGGAGTGGGTAGGGTTATCATCATATTGTAGGAGCCAAAATTTGTTTACAAATAGAAAAGGTGCAAAAAAATTTCATCTCAATCTTGCTATTAATATTTTGATCAACAGATAGGGAATAGATAGATGCTTTTATTCGCCGATACAAAATTTATTTTTTTCGGAAAAAAACTCCCATCCTAAAATCCTGTTCGAAAAATTCTAAACCCACAACATCACCTTCAAAATTGAGTTTTTGTGTTTTTTCGAAAATGGACCACACTATAATTCGGACCCCTTAACCTTTTCCGATCGGATTGCCCGGACAATGTGCCTCAAGTTGGAGCAAACCACAAATTTCTAGACTAGTTCCGTCAAAATCGGATCAGTAGTTCAAAACGAAGTGTCCAGCCACGAAGTGTCCAGCCACTTCGTATTGAACCGCTGATCCGATTTTGGCGAGGTCGGTCCTAAGAGTAGTGGTTTGCTCCAACTTGAGGCATATTGTCTGGGGAATCCGATCGAAAAATGTTAAGGGGTCTAAAACCCAAAAAAACTGTTGAGATCATGACTTTTTTGACATTTGAACGTTTTCGAGTACTCTAGAGTTAATTTAGAGTACGCCGATTACCCTTTTCTGCAAAGCCATGTCACTACTGTTGAGTGAAGGTAACTTACTGAATTAACTGCACGACTGACGTTTTCACCGGTGTGCGGATCTTTGGTGGTAAGCGTTACAATGCACGCACCACACCCTCCTTCTTTGCACATGAATTTGGTGCCAGGCAATTTCGCCCTCTGTCTCAGAAATTTGTTGAGAGATTCGTCTGCTGGTACGTCTCTTCCAACTGAAAATGGTTCATTTCATTTTCGAACTATGGTGCTTAACTTGGGTAAAATAAAAAATATTCAGTTAATGTGAAAGAGTGCTGCGCTGAAATCTCAGATTTCAATGATCATCATACCTTCGTATTTTGTTCCATTGATGTGAAGGTAAGGCTGCTCTGCTTCGCCCTCATTCAAATGCCTGCTGAACCGTTAATTAAATTTATTATTTTTATATTTACTTTTTATTTATTAAGTATTTTAATTTATTTTATTTGTACTTTTTATTTATTAATTTAATTTATTTTATTTATTAATTTAATTTATTTTATTTATTAATTTAATTTATTATTTTTGAAATTTATAATTGGTTATTTAATAGGTAACCAAATTCACCGTTATGAGTACTTTATGCTGAAAACCAGTGATGCACTGATAACTGATCTTTCAATATTATAACACGTAATATTGTGAACCAAATAATTTTATTTTGACTGATTTGTCGGCTATAAGGATCAAAAAAATCATTCTCCTAATTTTAAAACTTACCTAGGACCGAAGAACGTCAAGTTATCGGAATGAGAAAAATACCAAGGTATTTTGGTTTAAACGGACATAAGACCAAGTTCACTCAAATAAATTTATTCCTACCTAAAAATTATAAAATTCATTAAATTGAACTTTAATAAATAAAAAATCGAATCGTTGCGTCGACGAGGGAGATTAAAATCGAATGACCCTATTCCCAATCTTTTTGGTGGAGATAATCTAGATATCTACACAATTGTGGGATTTATACTTTTTGTATTTGTTCACAGAAGGATACACACACCAACACATGTACAGAAGGCGATTCAATCGACTATTACAATTTTTCGATCTACCTTGTAAATATGGAAGAAAAATGTAATAGAATGACTCAATAAATGAAATGAATGAGTAAAATTAATTTAACTGAATGTATTATATAAAATATTGTTATTACAAAATAATAATGTAGGTACCTAAACAGCCTATGTACTTATAAGTATATATAAATATATTTTTGCCTGTGGAATGGGTGAGGGCGGGATTTTGATTAGTATTTCTCACAGAAGGCTAAAGCCGTGGAAATGTTTCATTTTATTTTGTCTCAAAGCACATACATTTTTAAAGAGGATATTTTTGAAATGTTCATAATTATTCATGTATCGATTAATCTTGTGGGAAAATCAACGGAACAAAATATGTATAATACAAGTATTAGTAGGTGTTATCTGCACATCCCTGATTGTAATTAGACCCTAGACCATTTTTCAAAGCAGACATTTTTAAAATAATAATCATTTGCAAAATCTGCAATTTATTTTAATTTCCTACCTTTTTGGAGTGTCCATTGCTCCGGGTAGGGATGGAATTCCGATTGAACCGATTTTTTTTTACCGATTTTACTAAACAGGGAACCAAATAATATAAAATATTAATATTTTAATCGCCACTAAAATCGCCGTCCGCGATGACAGCGGAACCTGTTCTGTCGGCAATAACAGTTTTCGCTCGTTGCACGGGTGGGAGGTTCTCCCCAATTGTGGAGCCGTTTGTGTGTATTGGCTCTGAACGATGGGAGTTCCCACAATTTCTTGCCGAAGAACTGGTTTTGATTTGTCGGCCAAATTATAGGCCTTCGTAACGATCGGCTGTTCTCTATTGATGAAGACCCACGAGCAGAACTTGCTGGAATTGGTAGAATTCCTAGAACAAGTCTTCCCATAGAGAGAACAAGAAACATGTTAAGCCATATGTATAATACGAGATGTCTAATGTTAGAGATGTTCAATATTCCAGGGATCTTATTTCAAAGATCTCCCCCAGATTCTTCATGACAAAAAACATTAATACATATAGAATCTATAATATCTGATATTATAATATCTATAAATAGAGGCAGTTAGGTCATTTTTTGCGGCATAACACAAAATCGTCACCTGCTTATCCGGCTATTAAAAAAAAAAAAAAAAAAAAAAAAACATTTCATTAGAGAAGGAACATTTTGACTCATGAAGGCTGCCATCGTCGTCAGATTCGACAGCTGCCAAATAAAAAGCAAAACGAAGGATGGAAAGCGGTGGCGTAGGCCTCAGTCTATATATAGATATATCTAGATATTGTATCTATGGTTTTGTAGTAGGTACCTATTTCCAATGCCAAAATAAATTAATACTAACCTACTACCTATCAATTAGACGTTTCGATTGAATTTATTTGAAATTTTCCCGTATTCCTCTCCTCGATTCGAAAATTGTCCTGGTAATTGTTGCGGGTAGTATTTTGTTTGAATTTACATTTTCGGTCGGTAGGTAACTCTTAGGTTGAGGCTGAAAGACCAACTTGAGTGCAAATTAGGACGATTCTAATGTACCCAACATGCACGTTGATTGTATTATAAGTGCAGGGTTGATGGGTTTGTTCTACAAAGTATCGCTAGATTCGGTTCACCAGACGATCTTCCTAGAATGGAGGCCAATTAAATGTTTCACTTACCAGCTACTGTTGCAATAATGCTGCTGCTGACCGGTGAGATTTGAATTTTCCATTTTCTCGCATGGCCTATCAAGTATTCAAATCCCCAGTTTAACAAAATTCAAGTCAATATTTTCGTCTTTTAATGGCGTCTTTAGTGGTTGAAATGTCAAACATCACACTGACCAGTTGATTGGCTGTAATATTTTTATACCTTAGGAGAAATTAGTAGCCATAATTGTTGGAAAAGTCATTGCTCAGAAATTTATAGCTAAAAATTAATATTATTTTTCCTAATTAGTAGTATTCCCCCCTGAAAGTCAGAGGTCAACTTGTTGATTTCGAAGGAATAAAATTTTAATTCTCTAAAAAAAATTTTCCTCAGATTGTATTTCAAGAGCAGCTTCGAACGATTCGATACGCAAATTGCGAATGGTAAGTATGAGTAGCGATGATTTGAGTAGTGATAATTCAAGATTGGTAATATCAATAAAGAAAACAAAAATGAATTGAGAAAACGTTGATTAAACATCGAAGGATTCGAATGACAGGGTAGTCACTGGAGGAAGCACAAGTCGGCCAGAGCTACCAATTCACGAGAAACAAATAGCGGCGCCGGAATTGCAGATGGCAACGATCTCGTCAGGAAGCAAAACCAATTGCAAAGATTGTTGCAGCAAATTTACCAAGCTGAGAATACAGTAAGGGAACAACGCGTACGCTCAAAGTTCAGTTAAATTATATTTTAAAATTAATCTTATATCTTTTATAAGACAGGATATTTTAAATATTTCTAAAATACATTATAAAAAATTAATTTTATTAATTTTAAAAATTACTTATATATTTTTTAAGACAGGATATTTTAAATGTTTCTAGAACATTTCAAAAATACATTATAAAAAATATTCCCGTCGTCATTAGTCAAATCAAATCCTCTTCAAATTACAGTTTTACTAGGGCTGTAAATAACAGTTATTTGTAAATATCATAGTTACTATGATTCCGATTTTATCTGGAAAATTTATTCGTCGGCTGATTAACTGAAGAGAGACACAAGTTTTTTTTTTTTTTTTTTTTTGTTAAATACTAAAACGATGAAAATATAGCAAGGGGATAGACTTAAGTCGAAAATTCATGTGAATATACTACGACCCTCATTACTGATCTGTGTTGCGGGTCACGTCCAAATGTATTTTCACCTGCTGAGGCAACTGTCACCATAAGTTTAGATTTAACGATTTAGATTTCTTGTTAGATTTAACGTCTCGTTAGTCGCTATGGGTCATATCGAAAAATGAAGTTACGATGATCAATAATTGCCACCACGTTAATTTAACGAGCCGTTGAAAGTATGGTGAAAGTACCCAGTTCCTTTTAAAAATGGAGAATCTGAATTTGTCCAGTACTAAGTAAGTATTGATAAAAGTTTTGGTTCCCGACAAAAAAGTTTGAATTTTGAAATTTGAGCTAAAAAAATTGAATTTCAACCATTAGCTAGTTTGGTGATTGTGTCGTTTTCCGTATGTTGGATGAGGACTGAGGGTGAGAGTTTAGTGAGTACGTCGTGCCTAAACTCTCACCCTCAGTCCTCATCCAACATTAGCTAGTGGCTCAAAACACAGTATTTCCACATTTTGTTAATGTATCGCATAGTCTTTTTGCAAAAAGACTAGAATTGATTTCAAAATTGTGTAGGTGAAAATGGAAACGACCGAAGTGCGTCGGCTTCAAGAACTCGTAACCGCGGCAGACCGAGAGCTGGAAGAGGCCAATCATCAAGTGCGAGTCATAAGTAGAGACTTACAGGTCAGCCATAGGTAGTCATATTTTATTTTTTTGTTCATTTTATGTTCTATTATTTTTACATTTTTTTTTTCTGTACCTAAGTAAGAAACCTAGTCATTCTAAAACTGAAAATCGGAACAAAGATTTAAAAAAAAAAACACCCGCACGTGTTTAATCACAATTTTAAAAAAAATTATCAAGCGCCTCTTCAATCTCTTGCCACTTCTGCACTTCCTTAAATAAATTAATAAACGGAACTTTAAATCAGTTTTTCTTTCTATTTTTTCAATTTTGATTCGACTAGGAAGCCCAGCGACTGGCAGCACAGAAAGCGCTCAAATCGCACACTGCCCACCTTCAGCTTTCAGCTCACGATCAGCTCATGTTCACGTCCAGGCAGCGCGTCGACGCTTTGTCAGCGCAAGCGGTCGCGGTGCAAGCGGAGCTGAACGCCTGCGTACCTCAGCCTGCTTACGCCAGCAACGCATCTCAGCTGAACCCGAACGATCAGCAGGCCGGTACCGAGCAAATGTTGCAAGTCATGTACCCACAGGCTCCTCAGTTGGACCCTGGGTCGAGATACGTAGGTCCGCCGGCGTATTTTTACAACGGCGTCGGTCCCGTGCCGCAGCCGAATGCGCCGCCCTATTTTCCCGTGATGCCGAGCGGCGTCCCGAACGGTTACCAATACATTCCGGTCGAAGGGAAATGATTTTCATAATAAAATGTTTGCAAATAACAAAATGTACGCCAGCCAACTAATGAAGAACAGTGTTGAAGCTGGAGGCTTGAATCATCTACCTCTAATTTGAGTTCTCAATTTTCCCGGAACTTTCCATACAGGGTGTTAACCTGAGGAATATGCTGGGGATCGATTCTACAACTAATTTCCAACAAAATGTCTTCTATGACATTTATATTTTACTCACTTCTAAATGCCACTTTTTTCACTTTCAAGATTTTTTCCGTGTTTTTGATCTTAATTCGCTAAAACTACCATAACTTCCTGAATTCATCAAGAAAATTCGATTTTAGGCATACCGTTGGAAAGAGCGATAAATTTCCTATCACCCTGTAGTATCATCCCCATCAGTATCAACATCCCCATCCTGGTAAATTTGAACATCAGTCCTTTTCTGCACTATTAAATGGTTAAAAAAATGTTTGCATTGAGAGGCAATTTTTCTCAAATAACGTACATTTTCATTAAAAAATCCACATTTTTTCGCATTCAAACGGGATTTTCTCCACTGAATTTTAGTGTAAGAGCAATTTCGACTATACCGTTGCAAAGCTGACATTTTGGCGCATTTTTTAGAACAACAGGGTAAATTTAACAAGCACAATTGTGTTGAGCACACGGACTTGAAAAAAATCAATGATTTTCGAGATTTGACCAAGTTCACTTTTCTGACAAATTTTTAACCAATTGAACCACATCAAAAATTGTTTTGATACAGCAGGGTGATTGAAAATTTATCGCTCTTTCCAACGGTATAGTCAAAATTGAATTTTCTTGATAAATTCAGGACGTAACGGTAGTTTTAGAGAATTAAGATAAAAAACATGGAAAAAATCTTAAAAGTGGCATTTAGAAGTGAGTAAAATATAAATGTTATAGAATTCATTTTGTTGGAAATTAGTTGTAGTCAAAATTGAATTTTATGATGATTTTATGATTATTTTTTGAGTTTGAATTTTTTTTACAGACTTTGCTGATTTTGAACATTTGGATGATCGGGTTTTGACAGCAGATGAAATAATTTAGTTGTTCAACCGTTTAATAACATGGTCTAATAACCCGGTTTAATTTGAAAAAGGTTACAATATGTACAAAGTCGTTAGAAGCGTATAAATGCGCTTTGTGCAAGGTTTTTAGCCGTCTAAAAAAGTATAAAAATGTGAAAAAATATACCTAATTTACAATAATTGTAAATTGCCCTAAAAAAGTAGAAAGTCGTAAGTACACTATTGGGTGGGTAGGCATATTGCACGATAATCGGATCAGTAACTTTTCATTGATACTTTACAACCGTAGGCAAGCTTGCTGAAGTAATAATCTTTAATTATCATTTACTCGCAGATTTGGGCAAAATGTAGTTATAGCACTAACTATGATTAGATCAATTGAATTGTAGTTACAACTGCTAACTACAGTTTGCAGTATGTGGAAATCGTAACTAATTTTAATAACAACTAGTTCGTAGTTATAATGAATTATCGCCAACTACAGTGCGCTTTGAAAATTGGTTAACCACATTTCAGCCAACAACCATTTTTCACTTCGAAGTTTTACAATCATTTCGCTACTTAGTACAGGACATAATAAAATCTATAATTGCGATATTGAGTTCGTCTCTTTTTCCTTGTTTTTCCTGCTCCTAAGTTTTGGACGCGAGAAAAAATTGACCAAAAAAAATTTGAACAAAAAAAAATTGAGTGGTCATTTTTTTTTTCATTGAGATTATTATAGGAACAGTTTTCAAGTAAAAATACGGTCGAAACCAGCGCAGATAACACGCAGTATTTCCGTATTTTAAAAAGCCCAAAAAGTTTCACAAAATCGTCAGAGCTGTCGTTAGTAAGGCTCAACAATCAAAAAGTTACTTTTCGAACACCACGCTCATGACAGCAATGGTGACATTTCTTGCTGAAGTCACAGACGTTGAAATAACATTAGAAATAATTTAACAATATTGTACGCCAAGGATGTACGCACATTCACTATCGTGGACACTTGTCAACTGATAATCAGGTAGGTCCAACCATCGGAACCATTCGGTAGTCACTACGTCTAGGAATGGCAGCCAGTTGGATCCAGCGGATCATTTCGATTCTGGATCGCTCTCATTACTGGCGAAAGTCTTTTTCCGGAAAACCGACCGCTAAACACAGCCGTACTCGTACCAAGTGTTGGCCTTCTTGTTGGGCGTTCCAGCTGTCGAGCCTTTCCTGGAAGACGTCGTCGGGCTGCCAGGTGGCGATCGGTTGTCGCCGATGACAGCTGTTACCCGGTTGTACACCAGAACCGAGCTGGAAACCATTTTTCGTTTTGTTTTGGTTTTGGAATAAATTTTCTATAGAGTAATTTTCATAATTTGGTCATATTAGGGAAGAAGTTAAGGTCAAACATCACAATCCATTTCCATCTCGATCTCCACCTCCATCCAGATCTCCATTTTGATCTCCAGCACGATCTACATCTCGATCGGCATCTTACTCTCCATCCCCCTCTCCATCTCCATCTCCATCTCCTCCTCCTCACCCACATAATAAATTTTATTACTTACGGGTCTTGATGCGGCGTAGAGCAACGTGGAATATCGGCAGGAAGAGTTTGACTTCGTTCATCTTGGTCCTGAAAGTGTCAAGTGACAAAAATTACAATAACAATAACAGTAAAATCAAATTAAGCCGAAACTTCAGAAAAATTGGTTAAAAGTAAATTGAAGAGGTTGAGATCAAGGTGTTAATACCCAACCACACTGGCCCGATTGTATCCGAACTGAAGTAGTCCTGGGCGTGCCCTGCCACCGTCAAGGAGAGGGGTCGGAATTAGCAGTGTTGCCAAGGCCAAAACCCCTGAGACAACGTTAGAAAATCCCCAAATGAGAAAAAAATCCCAAAAACATCCCCCAAAAACAACGTCAAAAAATCCCCTAATGAGGAAACCATTCCCAAAAACAACCCCAAAAAACTACGCCCAAAAATCCCTAAATAAGATCCAAAACTACGTCAAAAAATCCTTAAATGACAAAAAATTCCCAAAAACATTGTTGAAAAACCCCCAAAGGGTATACAAAACAACGTCAAAAAATCCCTAAATGAGATCCAAAACAACGTTAAAAAGTCCTGAAATAAAAGAAAAATTCGCTGTTATTCCTTTATTTTTCAAATTTTTCCCTAGTCCCACAGACTTCTGTAAAAACCCCTCGAAACATTTCACCCCCAAAATCCCACTCTGGCATTGAAAAACCCCGAATTCGGGAAGAAAATCCCCAACTTGGCAACACTGGGAACTAGGCGAGTCGCTCTAGTCTTGTGACGTCACGGTAAGCACCGCGATAAAAATGGCCGCTCATTGCCTCAACCCTTGAGACAGGGATGTTCGGAGACGTTCGGATCAGCGCAATTGGGGCGTCGGATGAAGACAATTGTTACGGATTATTACGTACAGTGTTAGTGTTGCCCTCATCCCCTGACAAGTAGACCGTCCTTCGGGTACCTGCCGTCCCAAGACCCAGTCCATCTGAAATGCACAACCCACAACAACAAACCTTACCTTCCGTTTTTCAGTTAGTAACATAAAATCGATTAATCAATGCCTGATGAATTTAGATTAATAATGGGAAACAGACCACACAAAAGATGCGTTCCCATGGGTGCGTATCGGAAGGCATTGGCATTAAGTGATCTCGGAGAAAGAACAAACGATTTTATCGATTGAAAACAATAACAATCAGATGGTCCTCAGAGTCAATACGACAAAATTTTACACCCATCCCGCCCCATGGGGGCGCAGCTCAATGGCCAATCGAACGAATGACTCTTATGGACGTTTTCATGGCAGTTCTTGGCAGAAGAGACGTTTGATGCGCCAAAATAAATTTCGCATATTTCATGGGTTAATTTCAGAAATCAAAAATTAGGTTCCCATAAAATCCGCATGGTATGGAGACGATTACAGCAACTTAGGTAGGAATGTTTTTTTTAACCGACCAATGGGTAAACTTTGCAAAATTCATTTTGGCGCATCTAACTGCTCCTATGACATTTCGGAGAATATTCCCTCAGAAATTCAGGATGCAATGCTTTTATTACCTATTTATCGAATTCACACTGAACCAATATTACTCCCACCGTTCGGGTCAATGGATAAACCGTCCATAAACGTAATTCTACCAAAAATGTTAGGTACCCACATTGCAGCAGCAAGTCACAATTTTATAACATGATAAGCCCTGGAAAATTCTACAACTTTCACCCAGCATTTCGTACATGATAGTATGGTGCCTTTTCTGAAAATTCGATTGAAAACATTTTTGCTTTGATTTCTCGATTTTTTTAGTTTTTGGCCAATTTAAAGACGTCTTACTAAATCGAATTTTATCACTATTAAACTAAATGTTAGTGTTTTATTTTTTCTTTGTTTTTTAGTTTGTTTTCAATATTTTTTCACACGCTAATTAACTATCCCACTCTAATATCTGCTCCTCTGACTTATACACAGGAACCCCGATTAATTTAAAATCCCGATTACAAACGCTAATAAAAACAATAAACCAGAAAAAGCTCCAATACTTTTTGACCGAAAATCAATTTATTGGAAAGACCTGTTAGTTAATTAGAATGCATTCTTATTTCAACAGTCACAGGTTAAAGTGTTTATGGAGTAAGACAAAACGTTGGTGCCTTAAACTTTAAAACCTTGATTAAAAATTGGTGAAATTTTCACCAATCCGTTTTCATTATTTCATGCACTTTTGACAAAGGATAAGAAGAATTACTAATCCACACAAACAGCTCACCGAAACAGTGGAAGTGCAAACATGAAGGGAAAACCCCAAAACAATCAAAACCACCATACATTCTTTTTTTATTTTGAAAATTGTAATGAGATCAAAGCGCAGTTTTTCTTAACGCTATAATGTTTTTTAGACGTTTTTAACACAATTTTTTCAACATTTTTTTAACATTTTTAACGTCGTTTTTCTACATTTTTCAGCATTTTCAACGTAGATTTTTCAACATTTTTTTAAAGCACTTTAAACGTAGTTTTTCTGAACATTCCAACATTTATTTCAACATTTTTGACGTTTTGAGTAAGAACAAAGCCGTTTTCTCGACATTTTAAATTTTTTTAAACATTTCAACATTTTTAACATTTCTTATGACCACGCTTTTCACTTTTCAGTGTCAGTATCAAGAGGTGATAGGTTCGAGCCCTGCTGGAGAGTAAACATTTCTGCAATTTCTCCCTCGATCTAATTTATACTTAACCGCATTAGGGGGCTCAACCTGATCAAGAAACAAACCGCCTTTTTTACTAAACAATTTTCCAAAATATTTAAATTTTTCACAAACATTTTTTCTATACTTGGATTCTTTATACCTAATTTTCGCTAAAAACCTGGGAAAAAAACCTAAAAATTTATAGGTGGCAACATACCTTGACGAGATCGAACTTCATCGAGACTAGTGTCCGAGTCGGTGGCGTTGCCTTCGACCGGCGCGCCCAAACCTCGTCGGATGGCGTCTTCGTGCCACGATCTCCTTCCGGCCTGAAGATA
Source organism: Nesidiocoris tenuis (assembly GCA_036186465.1). Taxonomy (NCBI): domain Eukaryota; kingdom Metazoa; phylum Arthropoda; class Insecta; order Hemiptera; family Miridae; genus Nesidiocoris; species Nesidiocoris tenuis. Next base: position 11,286,393 of record AP028920.1, read on the forward strand.
TCAATGAAGAATTAGTTTTCCTATGATTTAACCATAATGATTACGGCCGAGGTCGAATGGCTTCTTGGAAAATAAATTATGATTATATTGAAGGTCAAATATAAAAAGAAAATTGGAACTATTCCAGAAAAAAAAGACACTTGCCTTGTTGATCAACTCAGATCCACTCTTCCTGATCCTCTTGAACAGATTGGCAACGCTGCCTTTCCTGTAATTGGATTCAAATATCAACCACCCGCTTCAACAATCTATTTCTTTATTACAATTTTAAAAGAGGAATTACGCCTGACAATGGCACCGCTCTCCTAAATCTCTGGAACCATTCAAGATTTTGACTTTTCTTATCCGAAACTACAACTTTTAGAACAATCCGAATTTTTCTCATGGCACGGCCAATTAAGACCCAAAAGTTATCAAACAAAAAAAACATTGTTTTTGATTTATTAGGAATTGAACATTTTTTCTTGTCCATAACAGGCCAAAACAGATAATACCCTGAATGCCTCCTTATCCTACACACCCTTACAACTATTTTCAACTCCCTTCTCCACCACCGCCTCATTCTACATTTCCTCCTCCCCATGATTCTACTTCTCCTCCTCCTTCTCCACCACCGCCTCATTCTACATTTCCTCCTCCCCATGATTCTACTTCTCCTCCTCCTCCTCCTATTCCCTCTCCTCATTCTGATTCATCTCCTCCCTCTCCTAATTTTACTTCTCCTCCTCCTCCTCCTCCTCCTCCTCCCCGTCCTCCTCCTCCACTCCTCCTGCTCCCACTCCTCATTCTAATTCTCCTCCTCCTCTTCCCCATCCCTCCTTCTCATTCCCCTCCTACTCCCTATCCTCACTCTACTCCTCCTCCTCCGCCTCATCCTACTTCTCCTTCTTCTCCACCTCATTCTACTTCTCCTCCTCCTCCTCCTCCTCATTCTACTTCTTCTCCTCCTCCTCCTCTTTCTACTTCTCCTTCTCCACCTCCTCATTCTACTTCTCCTCTCACTATTTCTCCTTCTCTTCCAGCTCCTCTCACTATTTCTCCTTCTCTTCCAGCTCGTCGCCCTCCTCCTCTCGCTCCTTCTCCTTCTCCTCCTCCTCCTCGGATCGAAACGCTGGGTGTAATGGAAGCTAATAACGTTATCGAACATTACTTTTTGGTATTCTGGCTCCCCATATTTCTGATCTGCTCCATGATTTTCTCTTCGAGTTTTTCCTTTTGCCGAGACAGATGGTTCAGTCGGTCGCTGAAAATTGACGGAATTTGTTAGCTCGGCGTTACCTAAACACGTTTAAATTGGTCCGACATCAAGTTGTAGTGCATTACTCGTATTAAGTAAACTAGGTAGGTACTCAAAAAATGGAGCAAATTACTTGAATAGTTTTTCTTCGGCATGATAATGTTCCTTGTCGTCGAGCGAATGGGTTAGAAGCGAATGATACTGTTGGAGAAGAAGTGTCACGTGTTCCATCAGAGATTTCCTATCTTCTTCGAAGGTTTGCGCCATTTGGCTCAGCATCTGCAAAGCGAAGAGCAAATTAGAAGAGACCATCAGCAGCAAAACAGATTGTAGACGTTTTTTACATTAGCTGTCAGGGGCGTGATTTTTAGAACTCGATAGGAATGTTCTCAGAACGAGTTTGGATAGGTTCTGCGCATGCTCAATTCAGTTCTGCCACGAACAAACCACAGAAAAACCTGGAGAGCGCATGCGAAGAACCGTTTTGAACCATGAGAATTAGCACTAAGAATGTCTTTTTTCAAAAATTCCTCAAAAATTTACCTGATTGTCATTGGTCAACTTGGCGACTTGGACTTCCAATCTCTGAATGTTCTCTTCTCTGGCAGACAGTTCGCCCTGAACTTCAGTCTGCTCCAAAGAGAGCGTTCTGAATTTACTGTTCATCGACTTGTACTCGTCTTGAGCGGCTTTGAATTCGCTTTTCATCTTCTCCGACGCGGTGAACAAATTCCTGAAATCCTCCTTCAGCTTGGAATGCTCGTGTCGAAGGTTGGCCAGACTGGAGCTGTCCACTTTGGTTTTCTCCACGTCGCTCATCAGCACCGAGATTTGATTTTGGAGCCGCTCTTCGGTTTCGCGGAGTTCGCGCGCCTCGTTGCGCGCGCGCTTCGCTTCGCCGCGGATGTTCTCCTTTTCCCTGGATAGGGCTTCGTATTCGGCGGTCAGCTGTTCGTGCAAGCTCTGGAGGGTCAGGTGGTCGACCAGAAGCTGTTGGTGCTGGTCGATCATCGCGTCCAGTCTCTTGCTCAGCTGAAATGGCAATTCGAAGGCTGGGGTTAATGATTTGCATCGGTACCCGATTAGAACGGCTTTGAAATCCATGCAAGTCCATGGCGTACCCATAATCCATACGTACCTCTTCTTTTTCAGCGACAAGCTGAGAGTTGGCAAGTTTCTGCGCCGTGTGTTGAGTGTTGAGCGACGTGACTTGCGATTGTAGAGTGCTCAATGTGACCGAAAGCCTCGCGTTTTCCTCTTGCAGACCCTCAGTGCGCCCTTCGGTCGCCAGTTTTTCCTTGACGGCCTCGACGATCTCGGCATTCGAAAGCATCCTGGCGAAGTAAAAATGGAAACCGTAATAAATCTTCGTCAACAACTGATTTTTCTCGACACAGCGGCCGAAAATTATCAGCAAAATCTGCGACCTATCAAGCTGTAGCCTGTTGAACAGTGACGTGAACATGCCGATAAGAGAATCCGTTATCATCTTGTTAACTATCATAAATTGAGCTTACTTGTCGAGAACACTGTCCGGATCACCGAGCTGGTCAACAGCGAGCCCAAGCCGGGCCATGCTGGCCTTCAATTGCTGCGCCACCAATTTCTCCTGCACGAGGTTGTTCTGCAGCGTATTTATGGTCGCTTTGTCCATCAAGTATTTACTTTCGAGATCCTTCCAGTCCCGTTCGACGTCTGACAACCTAGAAAATTTATTGATAGAAAAGAAATTATCAAAAACACTGACTGCGATTCAATTCGGGTACGCAACTCTGCGCACTCTTAGCAGCTGTTGCGCGTCATGGAAAAAATAATGATTTTTTTAGGGGTGAATTTTTTATGCAATTTGCGACAAAGAGATGGGATAAAAATGAAGTTAAAACGCGTTTTGAGCATCTTTGCGCACTGCGCATGCGCAAGTTGAATTTTTCGTTAAAAATTAGGGAGTTGTCGCTTGAAATTTTGTCATTAACCCTGTAAAGGACTGTAAATGGTAACATATTTACCATTTCCGGGTCAATCTGAATATAGTAAATGAAATTACCTGGCTACGTGAGCAGTAACTTTTTCAAGCTGCTTGGCCAGCTGGGCTTTCTCCTTCAGCGCAGTTTCCAGGTCGCCCTGCAGATGATCGACGTCCACTGACTTGGCCTGGCAAATGAAAAGATGGAAAATGAGAAGAAGGAAAAATTCAGGTTTTTCAATAGTGCTTCTCCGCTTTAGTTATTGGAAAATCCTCAAGCCTATAATTGGTAGACTGTTGGAATTAACAGCAATAGTAAAGGTGCCACATGAAAAACCATCCCTGAGCTACCCGATTTAGGTAAAACACAATGGCAATAATTAGATAAACTAGGCCAGCATAGAGTGAAAAACTAAGTAAGCTGCAGCGGGGCAAGAGCGAAAAGAGGTACAACAAAACGGGGTAAGTGCAAAATGGGGTGAGTGCAAAAGTTCCCTTCAAAACCAGCCAGTGAGGCTAACATGGATGTGCTTTATGAGTGTTGTAGACAAACATCTTAGCCCTCACTAAATAGGTAACAGTAGATTCGTACATAGATAGTATGTAGATCCGTTTTCACCTTCAATTTCGAGGTAAAAGTACACTTCGAATGTTCTAGTTCCATTATACGAGATTAAATCTCGTATTGAAATTTTCATTCTTGTAATGAAATTTTCATAACCCCAGGGGTATTCAGGAAATAATACCTGCTCTGCTCTTTCCCCATTTCCCTCCTGTTAGGGAAGAGCAGAGTAAAAAAGATGTGAAAGTGGAGACCTCAGCGCTATACGCTAAATGCTATAATTAAGACGAGAGTTCCACACTTCCCCGGAGTTGACCCATGGTTTTCTTACACTGCACTTGCCCCGCTGTACCATACAATACACGTCGCATAAATTTTAGCAGTTAAGAATCAGTGATTCGGTAGATAGCACAAAACCCCGAGCTGATCCCCGTTAGAGTAACACACAATAAAACACGATTTTCGCATGATTAGTCCGATTAATATCAAACATACTTACATTTTTGGCAGTTTTTAGTAATAACAGAAAACTCGTTCACACAAAACTGGATTGTGATTTAGAAAAACCAAACGGACTAAGTGGAAAATCGACACTTCCCGACAAAAGCCTCACCGATTGACGGCCATTTATTAGGGCGGTTCTAATTTGAGCAACTTCGGTGAGAACTGACATCGCGCAAGAGCGGAGCGACGTCTGCTAAAAACCAAGTAAACAATTTCATGGGCTACGGCTAAGAAAGCGAATCGCCTGGATCCCAAGAGCAAAATTTCTCGTCACCTCGACAATTTCCTTGAGTTTTTGAACTTCTTTCTCGAACGGCTGATACTTGGCTTTCAGATCTTGCTCTTTCTCCAATTGAGCCTCGGTGGCGCGCAGTTTCTCCTCGGCTTCCATCGTACGCGATTCGAGGCGCAATTTCTCCCTCGACACGCTCTCAACTTCTTCAACTCGTAGCTGAAAAATGGAACATTTTGATGCTGAAAAGAAAATTTAAAAAACCGCTGCAAAGTAGATCAGCGACATGTCTATATTATTTTTCTGTGTGACCGAAGATTTCTCCGAAATTTTGCACTGGGTTCATTTTTCGTGGGGATTCCAACGAGCGGAAAACGAATATTGTAGCTCTAGTAGTTTCCGATTTATTAAGAATTGAGGAAATTTAAAAAACCGCAAAAATTATTGACTAAAACTGCAATAAATCCTAAACGGTTGAAGCTACCGCCGTGGCGATTGTCTCATTCGATTCAGCATTGGAAAATCCATAGAAAATAATGCCTCACATGCCATTTTGCAAATTTCCTGAAAAGCACGAATTTTTTCCTACTTCGACAGCTGTTTTACTAGCCATAAAATTGAGGTAGGGTTCTGTCTGAAGATTAGGACCAACCAGAAACAAAACCTGTTTTTTTTTTTTTTTTTTGTAAAAATTTCAAAATTCTATGAAAACTCTTTCCTCTTGAAAAACCCTGGACGGCGTACGGCGGACGGCGTACGATGGGCGGGCAAAACATTTTTGTTGCAGGTTCGAATTCTACATCCCTTGAAATACAAACCAACACATTTTCATGGGGGGTGTTAAATTTCTTTTCCTTTCCAATTACATAGGTTTATTTGTTAATGAACCAAAAAACGCGTTAGTTAGTTTACAAAGTTTGTAAACACCTGCAACTGAGACTGGAGGGAATCTCTGATGTCCTGCATTTTCTTCGTATCCCGCTGCGCATTTTTGACGGTCGTTTCCAATTCGTTGATCTGAGATTGAAGTTTACGCTTGTTTTCATCCAACTCTGCGACCTGAAGCAAACAGTTTTTATAGTTATCACCTCCACCTGATGAGAATGGAATTTAAAAATCGGACAGGAGGTTACAATCACGAGTGATCCAATTGACTTCCTCGAATGGGTCGATTCTTTAGTTTATTTGCCACAGGTTTTGTTCTATAAAATTTTCCAAGGGCCCAAGATAAAGAACACTTTTTTCGCTTTGCATTTATGCCTCGTTTTTCCGACTTTGTCTCAGAAAAAATGGCATAATTCCTTCTAATTTTGGGGTAATTACAAAAATAAGGATACCGTTAGAAAGCCAGTCAAATTTCCTATAAATTCGTGGTATTTTCAGCTTTCTAGAATTGGATTAAAAAAGCGACAAATTGGGCCAAAGCTGAGAATCGCTCTTGAGAAGACTGCGGTATGTTTAAAAACCGAGCAATTCTCGACTTGAGCCCAATTTTTTGCATACTCAACTTCATGTTAGAATGCTGCAAAACCTGTAAGATTATACGAAATTTAACGGTCTTTCCAACGGTATCCTAGGTTTTTTACTTACTACAACATTTGAGGGGGTTATGGTAAGTTTACTGAAACTCAGTCAAAACCACAAAAAATCTTCAAAGCACGAAAATGCGATTTTTTTAGATCACGACCGTTTTTATAAAAGAAAAATCGCACCAAATAAGCTAAAGAATCGACCTTTTCAAGAAAGTGGACTGTCAGTTGTATAGGGTGTCCCACGGTTGATGGAACACCCCTTCCACCTCATTTTGAGAGCGAGCAAAAAACTTCTCAAGTAAACACTGGATGTTTTTATCGCTTGCTGAAATTCAGCTTAAACCCCGAGTCTGCCGTGAAAATAGGCGTAAATGTGACCATTCTATGGCAGAATATCTCACTCCAGCAGGACTTGAAACTTGCACCTTCTGCTCACCTTAATCCATTAGCAACCGAGGGAGGGGCACACAGTTTGGGGTTGTGCTGGAGTGACATATAACGAGATCAAAATCTGCCTAGATACCTATTCCTATTATGCTATAACTCACCTGAAGTGACAACTTCTTCTTGTCCTTTTCCAGTTGCAAAATCCGTTCGTTGGTCTGCAGTAAAGCGGCTTCTTGCAAACTTTCCACGGTTTCAGCCAACCTTCGATTTTCCAATTCGAGCCGCAACGCGCGAGCTTGAGCGCTGCTGCTCAACTGTTCACTCAGGCTGCTGTCAGCTTCTCCCACTGATAAAGAACGAGGAAAGATAAGAATTGCGTCAATAGGCTGTAGCTGTGCCTACCATTGATTATTTTATTATTTTTTCGTTATGATTAATTTCCAAAATTTTTGTTTTTTATTCCAACCAACCCAAAATTAATTTCGGTCTTTATGAAACAATTAAGTTTCAAACGAGTTAATTTTGTACAAAAATTTACAAGTACGAATACAGAGACCCCACATGGCAATCAAAAGGTTAGCTCTCATCCTAGGAAAGTAATGATATTATCGATGATGAATCATTAACGTGGGAGATATTCCCATGGCAGAGCAAAACAGATTTTCAAACTTACTGGCGGTTGTTTCAACAAGGGAGTCATCAGGTTGAGCACTGCTATGGTTCAATGCTGATTTGCTGAGCAGAGCGAGCTGCGCATTCTCTTCCATCAATTCCTGCACTTTTTCTTGAGTCGCTTCTCTTTCCTAAAAATGAATCCGGTTTTGTAAATGAAACGCTATCAAATCAATTCAACAAACTGAAGAGTACTGAGTAAGACATTGGAAAATCGAAAAAGTCGCTTAAGATCCAGCATCCCCAACACCTGACAACTTTTCAGAAAAAAAGAAAAAACCATGAACAAAATGGGATAACGATGAAAAACAAAACAATGAAACAACAAAACTATGAAAAACAACAACAAAACGATAAAACAACAAAACAAAGAAAAAAAATTTTTTTAATGAATTAAAATAGGTACCGAAGCTTATCTATGATTTAACCTGGGATATTTCAGTGGATTCCACGATGAGTTTAGCTAAGTTGAAATCGAGCAGTGATGTGGCACTGAGGGAAAACATGATTTTCCTTTTTTACCTAAAAATCGTCATATGTGCGATGCTGGTTCCTAAACAACAATAACTCTTCATTCTCCAACCCTAGCTTTTTTACTGACAGTGGTAAAAATGCCTAGAAAAAACGACATAATTCGGTAAGAAATTCCATGGCGTACCAAACTAAGGTCGTTGATAGTTTGCTTCAAGGCCATAAGCGATGACTCGAGCCCCTGCGTATGCTCGACTCTTGTCCTCGCTCGGCTCAGTTGCTCCTCCAACATTTCGCGCGTTTCTTCCAAAACACGTTTATCCTGGCGCATTTCTTCGACTCGAGACCTGGAGAATGGAAATTTCATCAAAACTTGAGTCACACTAGGGAAAACCACACACCAGTACACAGTTAACACCAGTACGTATCGTATGAAGGTACGTGAAAAGGTACGTATTGTACGTGAAAAGGTACGTATTGTACGTGAAAAGGTACTTATTGTTTGCAAGTGCATATCGTATGCAGATACGTAAAAATTTAAGTTGGGTGCCCAAAGATGTCACCATTTAGCTAGCAAACCCACTCTAATAACGCAATTGATACATGAAATGTTGGATGAAATTTACCGTATTACCTATCCAAGTCAATATTGTCATTTTAAGGAGCATAAGCTCTCGAATCGGCTTATTCATAAGGCAAGTAAGAAATGGAAAAAAACTCATTTCAACGATTTTTTTGAGTAGTAACCCCTGACAGGGTGAAAAATTATTTTACCGATAATACTCCAAGTCGCTGAGCTTCTCTCTATAGCGAAGGACTTCCGCCTCGAGCCGATCAGCCCTTTCAGCGCGTTCTCGAAGAGCATCCGCTTCATCTCGGTAGGCCTTACCAACTCGGGCTTCGGTTTTCAATTCGTTGATCTGTTTTTAAGAAGAAAGAACACAATATTTGTAACTAAGGCTTTATTTCGATATGCATGGAAGCATGGGTGCAATATCGTCACCCTAATGGCAACACTGGGTATCTCATTTTCGGTCGGTTTTGAGTTAGGAACGGTTTTAAGTAGAAAAAAAAAGGTGGCACTATGTGACACGTAACTTACCTCTTGTTTTAGTTTTGAAACCAGGTTTTTGTTGAACTCGAGCTCTTCTTTAGCTTCTGACAATGCCTCCGATTTTTCTTCGCTGCAAGTAGACAAAATAAATTTGATGTACAACAAAGCCAGCAGGAAAAAACAATCAGTTAAGCCGGATCTGCATCGTCGGCAACAAATCATTTTTTTTTTAATTGAATGGATTGAATTGAATCAGTTTTTGATGCAGATGATTCGTTGAGGACCATTTGGTGAATTACGGTAAATTCGGCTTTTGAGAACCTGTAAAATACTTAAGCTGGCTGGATTTTATCTGACTCCCATTTTTCAAATGCTTACTCAGCATTCTCCAGACAGGACTTGCAAAGTTAACCAAAATTCTTGCCCTACGCAATAAAAACTCAAAAGACATTGCGCAAACGTACACTTCTTGTCGATGTTTGCGAAGCTTCGCTTTCCAATCAGCCAACTCAACTGCCAAGTGTTGAGATTCGGGTCGGAGAGCTTCTTTCTTTTGGTCCGAATCCGCCAGTCCCAAAAGGCTGGATCCCTTTGGGGCAACAATTCAAAATTAAACTCAAAATCCGGCCAAGGGTTCAGACAAAACGTAAAAATGCGTAGAAGGAAAGTTTCTACTCAAGCCTTCGGTCAAATTATTGTTTTCGTATGAATTTCGATGCTCGGATAGGTAGCCCTTACCAGCAAGAGTTGGTCCCGCACCTTCAACAGGCGCCTCAGATGCTTCAACAGCTGCTCAGTCGACACGACATCGGCAGCGTCTGGCGTCAGAACGATTTCCTGGCTCTCCGTTACCTAAATCGGAAGAAAAATGGTTTTCTACAAACTGTTGAATTTATTGATCAAGTGTAACGCCTCTATCGCCAAACTATTGGCTTGTACAATGCAAAGTTCATGGCCCAGAAGCAAGAGGACATTAAATTTGCCTCAAGCAATAGAAGCGTCTAGTCTGCCAGTCATAAATACCTTAATACACAATAAAATACCAGGTACTGAATGAACAAATACCTACTCGCATCAAACGTGACCATAGAGCGCATAAAAGCATGAACAACAGGTACAAAAACTGAATAACGGGTCGATCCTCAATAAATTTTCAAAAGCTCGACTGAGGAAATAGAGTATTTCTGAAAACCCTACCCCTGATATATGACAACAACAACAAAAAACCATGAACTATCACCTGTTTGATGCAGTCGACGAGAGCGTGTTGCGCATCAATCGGCAGCTCTTTGATGCGCTCGATGAACACTTGCTTGTTGGGACATTGGACTGCGCATCCAAGAAGAAGCTGGAGGACGAGTTGCATTTCCTCCAGAGCGGATTTCGTTTCGCTTTCCCTGCCCAGCTTGATTGGGTCGGGAAGGATCAGGACCAACTGGCAGAGCTCCTCCTGAAATTTTGAAATGATCGGCCAAAATTGAAAAATCGAAAAAAAAAAGTGAACTTACAATCCCAACCCGCAAACTCATCGCACAAACTCAACTCTTAAAACTGACTATCGAACTCAACCCGCAAACACAACTAACAAATTAAACTACCAAACTCAACACTTGAACAAAACTCTCTAACTTCTTGAGTTCAATTCTCGAGCTCAACACACAAGCTCAACATTCAACCCAAAAACTCAACTATTGAATTCAACCCTTAAGCTCAACACACAAACTCAACCCACAATCTCAACTCTTACACTGAACTCTCAAACTCAATCCATAAACAAAACTCATCGTCATATAGCAAACTCAACTTACCAATTCAACTATCAAACTCAACTCTTGAATTGAACTCTCGAGCTAAACTCACAATCTCAACTCTCAATCTGAACTCTCAAACTCAACCCAGAGAAACACAACTAACAAATTCATTTTTCATTCTCAATTCTCGAACTCAACACGCAAACCTAACTCTCAAACTCAACCCGCAAAGTAATTTCAAAAACTCATCTTTCAAACATAACTGTCAAACTCTACCCACAAACTCATCTCACGAACTCAACTCTAAAACTAAACTTTCAAATTCAACTCTCAGCGTTTGTGGGGTGAGTTTGAAACATGAATTCGTGAGTTGATTTTGTGGGTTGAGTTTATGGGTTGTGGGATTTTTAAGTAGAGATTGGGAGATGAGATTATAAGTTTAGTTTGGAAGTTAAATTCGTAAGTTGACTTTGTGGGTTGAGTTTGAGAGTTGAGAATGAAAGTTGAATTTGTTAGTTGTGTTCGTGGGTTGAGTTTGAGAGTTCAGTTTGAAAGTTGAGTTTGAGAGTTCAGTTCGAAAGTTGAGTTTAAGAGTTGAGTTTGAAAGTTAAGTTTGTGGGTTGAGTTCGAGAATTGAGAATGAAAGTTGAATTTGTTAGTTGTGTTCGTGGGTTGAGTTTGAGAGTTCAGTTTGAAAGTTGAGTTTGAGAGTTCAGTTCGAAAGTTGAGTTTGAGAGTTTAGTTTAAGAGTTGAGTTTGTGGGTTGAGTTTGAGAGTAAAGTTTGTCAGTTGAGTTCGAGAATTGAGAATGAAAGTTGAATTTGTTAGTTGTGTTTGTGGGTTGAGTTTGAGAGTTCAGTTTGAAAGTTGAGTTTGTGGGTTGAGTTTAAGAGTTTGAGAGTTTGTGGGTTGAGTTTGAGAGTTTAGTCAATGAGATGAGTTTGTGGGGTGAGTTCGAGAATTGAGAATGAAAGTTGAATTTGTTAGTTGTGTTTGTGGGTTGAGTTTGAGAGTTCAGTTTGAAAGTTGAGTTTGTGGGTTGAGTTTAAGAGTTTGAGAGTTTGTGGGTTGAGTTTAAGAGTTGAGTTAGTGGGTTGAGTTTAAGAATTGAGAATGAAAGATGAATTTGTTAGTTGTGTTTGTGGGTTGAGTTTGAGAGTAAAGTTTGTCAGTTGAGTTCGAGAATTGAGAATGAAAGTTGAATTTGTTAGTTGTGTTTGTGGGTTGAGTTTGAGAGTTGAGTTTAAGACTTTAGTTTAAGAGTTGAGTTTGTGGGTTGAGTTCAAGTTTCACAAGCAACGTTGGTTCGAGCTTGATCTTCAGTTTCTGGTTTACCTTATTCCATGGTTCAGTCCCAGATACAGCTTTGCTTTTATTGTAGTCACTTTGACTTCATGTTTCGCATTTCAAGTTTCCATTTCAACTTCAGTTTCATTTTCGAATTTCACCGGCGAAGGTGTGGGTATTATTGACTTACCTCATACAAGGCTTTGATGTTCTTGATGATGCAGTCCCAATTTTTCGTACGCACGACCGGATCACCGAATGCTGGGCGAACGCCATGATGCAAAGGTTCAGGATCACTGAAAATTGTAAACGCAAAATATTATAATATAATCTAATATATTATATTATCTTTAAGGTTTTTCTATATTTTTTTCTGACCACAAAAATGGACCGATTTCTGGATTCTTGGTCTTGAAATTTTTGTTTTACCTAGCAGAATACGAGGATCCATTTTAGTAACTGGACGTATTTCGATTGTTGGAAGGTTTTGAAATTTGCAAAGTGAGTTTTTTTTTATCCTACTTGCAAATTGACAGTGGCTTCGATCAATCGAAGGACAACTTACATCAGCAGGAGCACTTGATAAACATTGTGCCCATCGACCAAATCGTCGTAATCCGTCAGGCTGGAAGGATTGTGAAGGCAGGACTTCACCTGTCGAGAAAGTCGTGCAAGAGCCTTGTTACTTAGTGAAGTTCATATCGAAAAAATGTACCTTAAGCGACGGGCAAAGCGTCGAAATTTGTAACAAATTGTCAAATACTGTAACGAGTGCTTGGGCATTTTTATGGACGACGAAATTATCATATTACCCATGTTACGAGAGGCGAATCTAGGAACTCCTCCAGGTCGGATTTGGAAGACATTGGGAGAAACTAACAGGAACAACACTAATCCTGGGAACCAAAATAAAACAGCTCACACAGGAAACACCTCAACAAGCAACACCCGACGATGTTTCAGAAAACATAACTATACATAGGAGTTTTACGTTAATAGTAATAAGATTCTAATCGTTCTAACAATAATATAAAAATGAAGGCGATTTCATTTGTCCAAACAAACTCGATAATTAAAACATTTTAACATGAAAGTCACAGATGATTGATTATGGAAAAAGAAAACGGGAAGGGAAAGGATAAGAAATACACATACACAGGACACAGGACGAGGGGAAGGTACCACACACTCCTACGTGGGAGAGGTGCAAGTTTACAGCAGTGCACCAACAGAGGGCGCACTTTAACTGCTACTGTAGCGGCACGTGGCGGTACATTTTCTAAATTTGAATACATATGAATACTCACCAAAGTGATGTATTATAGCGAGGGTGAAACGGCAATAGTGCCCAATTCAATTTCGTCCACTTTTCAGGAGAGCCATAAAACTGATTCCTAGCGTTTATATGCAACTTATCCTCAACTTTTTTCCTCCATAGGGGTTCTATGCTGGTTTGAAATGAAAATTTAATGTTTTTTTATGCTGGATCACTTCGGATCATAAAATTCATCGATTTGGGCAGTGTTGATGCTGTGTTTATGCAACATTCACCAATTTGGGCACTGTTGATCGAGTGTTGTCGTAGACTATTGGTCATGAATAATCCTCGTTAAAATAGAAATTGAGCTAGAATTAGCAACATACATAGGTTTTTCAAGCCGAATTGAGGATTTTCCATGTCAAATTAAAAATTTCCCAAACCAAATTGAGAAATTTCTATGGCAATTCGATAGGAAAATTTCCTATCTGGATGCATGTCAAATTGAGAGTATTCCTAGCAAAATGAGAACTTTCTTAACTTTCCTAGAGGCCGTTCGATGCGCCAGAATAAATTTCGTACATTATATTGGTCAATTTCAAAAGGTAGCTAGCGAGAAATCTTGAAATTGGGACGGCAAAAATATGGTTGCGATTGTCTCTGCCTCGGTTGCTGTGATCGTCTCCATACCATGTGAGTTGCATGAGAACGGTAAGCATGTTGGTTTTTTGAAATTGACCAATAAATCGCGCTAAATTTATTTTGGTGCATCGAACGGCTCCTATGCAAAGGAACTGCTAAGAACATAGCCCTTGATTTTTTACTTTCTGAAGGTGCCCACTCACTATCCGACTGCGGATGCTGTGTTGAGGATGACCATGGGAACGTGGTTTTGTACCCCAATGAAATTTAGTTGAGTTGTTTATTGATTCATATTGAACAATTAAAACAATGAATTGTCTTGGCCCCACGACCTGCAATCGGATAGTGCATGGCCGACTTAATGTACATACCTAGGTAGGTACGTCTAAATTTTGTAGGTGTGTTGAAACCCAAATTAATTTATTTATGGAGGAAATTAGTTTTTCCCAATGTGGAGTTATGTACCCTACCAAGTTTTGAGTTTGGTACTTGGCCAAGACTTCGAATAAAACTGATTCACGCATACTGTGAATCATACTTGTCTGGCGAGTCCTGAACTGATGATGGGGGAGAGCGTCTCCTCTTCCCAAGCCAAAAGCATAGGATTGGGCACTGTTGATTGCACTTTGGAATTGGGCAGTGTTGCTTAAAGCGATTTTTCTCGTATTTGCACCGTCCGAATTTAAAATTTGACCCCACCGTTGGATCGAGCGCGAAATTTCCCATAAGATGACGTTCTTAACTCAAAAACGCCAAAAATTGAATTGGGCAGTGTTGATCCTGCACCCTCGATAGGCACCTTTTATTGGTTATACCTGGCCCATCTTGTCACGATTTAGATTTCCAAAAATATTGTCAATATTTTGGCCTTTGATTACATCGGATTTCACAATCGAGTTACTACCATGGGCGAAGTTGTGGTAGTAACACGGTTCGTAAAGAGATCACCTAAGTTAGGAAATCTGTCTGATACAATTCTGGTCATCTAGCAACCCCCGTAATTACTACTACCTAAACTTATTATTAGAAAGAACGCCTAGAAAGACAATTACCCCCTTCGATAAATTTAACTAGTCGTATATGCTTGGTAAAAGTGGCCAATATTTTATAGCATTTTTAAAGTAAATCTTCCCTCGATTGCAGAAATGAGGGCGTCAATGCACCTGATTTCACAAACATTTTTGTAAATGATGTTGGCTACGTGGGGGAGAGTTCTGAGCAGCTGCAGTTGGGACTAGGGGGCCTCGAACTGATTTCTCTAGACCGTCCTACGTAGATTCGTTCGATTCTCTGTTCTCATTGGCCGACGATTGGCTGTGGCTGTAGTGTGGTGGTAGTCTTGAGGTTGTCGGCTTGTCGTTGTTTGTGTCGTTTCTCACCCGATTGTGAATGTGAAAAAAAATCATATTTTTATTCTTAGCCGGTACTTAAACATAGTTTTAATTATTATAAGTTAATCTCTTCGCAAGCCCCGTCGTATGAAATGAGAGGTAAGTAGGCGTCCCCTGACAATGTTCATCATCTAAAGCGCAATACGGTTAGTACCCCCCCCCCCCCCCGGGGCTCTGTAATCTTCAATGACAACAAACTGCTCAAAACCGATTTCAACTTCCAACGTTTTTAATCCTGAATTCCAAATCCGAAATGTTTGGTCTGCCAGAAGATTTGCGGCCAAGCACCGCGGGAGGTTTAAATTCGAACGGTTAATAGAAGGTTATGGGATTTCTTCGCCTGTGTTAGGAACCTGGACAACCAACCAGAGAGCAGATAGAGCTACGCGCATTTCGATCTAGGTACTCTCTGATTGGCTGTCCAGCTTCAAAACTCGCATTACATCCCCTAACCTGCTGACGGAAGGTTGCTCTACAGCACTTTTTATTTTCTGTCAAAATTGGAGTTTTCCACTACTTCCGCCCTTCTGCAGACGTCCCATGTAATAGTTACCCATGAAAAAATTTACTCCAACGGGGAATTCGATATTTGGTTTCATTCCCTGCAGGTCGTCCATCCAAGAACAAATCGGCCGCTTCGCCTGCTCCAGCAACTGAATCATCCGCCCCATCTCCAGCCATGGCTGTCTGTATGTGGTGTTCGGAAACCAAACAGTCGCTGAGGTACATCCTCCCGACTCCCACTGGGAAAAAAGAGTTCTGCTCGGCGACATGTCTGTCCGAATTTCGCCGCAGCATAAACAAGGTACGTGAAAGAAGCCATCGAATGACCAGCATTGTCGTAGAGCAGAGGATGTAGAACTGGACCTTCTGAAATTTCGGATGTTTCCTTCCAGTGCGCCCAGTGCAGCAGTATAATCAGAGGGTCGCCGACTAAGCACTCGGACACGTCTGTGAACTTTTGCTCTACTAGTTGCGCCGACGCTCACAAACAAAGTAGCGCAGAGATAAGAGACGGTAAAAAATCGTGTTTTTCCTCATATTGTTTATAACTGTTTGTGCGGATTGGATAATTCTAGCCAGTTGTGTTGTTGGGTCGTATCCAAATCTCAGCTTACGCTGCTTATAGATGAAGGGGGTCCTTCACAAAAGTCGTTTGATGCGTCGGAATATAACCTACGCGTTTTAGCTTTAGCTTTATCTTCAATAGATGAGTCAGTGTCGACCTCCAAACAAACCGATGACAGCGTTGAACGTTTGGAACCGGCCAAATCAGTTACACCGTCATCCTCGTCAATCCACGCATCTCCTTCGCCGAACACCTCTGCCAACTTAGCTACCACTCCGAATTTGAGAGGCGCAGCAGTCAACCAGCTGCTCGTTCCAACCCGGAAGTTCGATTGGGATGCTTACCTGGAAGAGACGAACAGCTCGGCGGCTCCTCACGAATGCTTCCGCCAGGTAGTCATTGCATTTGCTTATCTATGCCTTCAGTCTGTCAGTTTTTGTCGACAGGAGCCAAAACGGTTCATCCTGAACTCCATTTTTCAATCAGACCCTTGCTAAACCACCATTCCAGGCTTTGCTTTTCTCTCGATAGCCAAAGTTGCCCCTGGCATGCCCTGCTGCCCTCAAGGATAATTAGAGTACGTTGGACCAAGGGTTGTTAGTCAATATCAAAGATGTTACGCCTCAACTCAAGCCAGGCCGATACTCAAACTCAAGACTTCATTCTCAGAGAAACCTTCGATCAACTTGCGCCAAAAGTTTTGCAACTCCTTAAAGTTACCGACTCCCATCTCGCTTAAAACTCATTATTTTTTGGCCCCGACATTTTGCAGAACCCGAACCCGCCTACGAACGAGTTTAAACCGGGCATGAAATTGGAAGCTTTGGACCCCAGGAACATCACATCTACTTGTATAGCTACTGTTATTGCTGTCACTGGCTCTCGAATCCGCCTTCGTCTCGACGGGAGTGACAACAAGAACGATTTTTGGCGTTTGGTCGACTCAAGCGAGATTCATCCTATTGGCTATTGCGAGAAACACGGAGGAATGTTGCAGCCGCCGCTTGGTACGCCAAAACAGAGATGTTTCTTCAGGTATCACGTTTCGATGACGTATTAAACAGCCGCGTATTTTGCCAGGTTTCCGCATGAACGCCTCATCGTGGCCGATGTTCCTGTCGAAAACTGTCAAGGATGCGGAAATGGCTCCGGCGAAGATTTTTCTGAAAGAGCCATTGTCACCGAAAACGAATTTGTTCGCCGTCGGAATGAAACTGGAGGCGATTGATCGGAAAAATCCGCAACTCATTTGCGTCGCAACAATAGGTTTGTGTTACGGGATTTCTGTCAGTGTATCCGAATTTGGGATGAATTTAATTTTTTCTTTATTCAGTTTTTTATGCATTGTCCTGCCTCGTAGGTGATGTGAAAGACAACATGGTTTACATTACCTTCGACGGATGGCGAGGTGCGTTTGATTATTGGTGCGAGTACAATTCGCGCGATATATTTCCTGTTGGTTGGTGCGAGCAGAGCGAACATCCTCTTCAACCTCCCAGGCAAAAAGGTGAGCTTTTCACCTCTTTAATTAGAAATGTGTTAGGTAAATAGTAAGAATCTGATAAGAGATCAGAGAGCCATCTTGCGTGTCCAACGATTTTCTGAAGAGTCTATGCTTGAGTCGCTATGAAAACGGTGCCTTCATGATAAATTTTCAAAATACCAATGCAGTTTTTTGCTATGAAATTTTCGGTATTTTACCAGGCCCGCCCGGAGTCGGTGCTAAATACAAACAGCGAGTGTGTGGCGAAACATCCCCTACACCAGCGACTGTTGATGTAACGTCGTCATTGAAAACATCTCCCTCAGTTCAAAATACGAAGATAAGCAGTGCAGGTGAACTTATTTCAGCAGTGAATTATTTCTGTTGCTGTTTCATACGAGTGTCTGGAGGTGTAAATCTGAGGCCCGATGTGGTCGATATCGTTACCGTGATGTAACTTGTGATGTAAATCTTCTCTATCATCAAAAGGATTCTACATTAAGAAATATGTGTATCCCTGTTAGATCATCCCTTCATCAGTCCAATCCAACTACGCATCAGACCCACGCTGGTCACTTTTTACACCTTTATCGGAATCTTGATTGATTGTGCGTTTCAGTGACAGTCCACGTGAACCCGTCCTGCTGGTGTGGCCCGTATTTGGACCCCAGGAAAATGGGAAATTTCCCCACGCAATTCGGGCCCGGTTCGGTCGAAAAAGTCGTCCACTCCATCTTCCAAAATTTGATTGACGCTGCTATGGATCAGAGTAAAGTTTTCAACATTTTGCCCGCCACGTCTAGCGGCAAAGTGCACGTTACAGGTAATGGTTCTTCAGTTTATGGTTCATCAAAGCAAAAATAGGTACTAAGTACGTTCCACAATTGCGTAGCTCGTGAATTCCTGTGACCGCGAAGGTTTTTGTCTTTTTAGCTAAAATAAATGGGAAATCCGTCACCAAACTCGTCTTACCGCAAGCGAAAGAAAGCGAATTGTGGAGTATGATGAAGAATTTTGGCGAAGATCTGCTATGCTGTCCTAACTTCCTGGCGAAAACAGTCGTAACGGACTGTGACCAATGTCTTGTGAGGAGAAGCGAGAAAAGTGAGTATCCCGACGCTCTGAATTGTGAAGGAATCGTTACTATCTCTGTTTCTCTTACTGATGGTGTCACTGTTACTCTCACAGTAACTGTCACTGTCGCAGAAACCGGCACTGATACTGTTGCAGTAACTGTCACTGTTACTTTCACAGGAACTGTCAGTGTTACTGTCACTTACAGTAACTGTCACAGTCACTGTTACAGTCTCAGTAACTATTACTTTTGCAGTAACCAACACTGTTACTCCCACAGTAACTTATTGTCACAGTAACTCACAGTAACTGCCACAGTCACTGTCACTGCCACAGTAACTCACTGTTACTGCCACAGTAACTCACTGTTACTGCCACAGTAACTGTTACTGTTGCTGCCACAGTAACTGTTACTGTTACTGCCACAGTAACTGTCACTGTTACTGCCACAGTAACTGTCACTGTCTCAGTAA
Organism: Nesidiocoris tenuis; assembly: GCA_036186465.1. Taxonomy (NCBI): domain Eukaryota; kingdom Metazoa; phylum Arthropoda; class Insecta; order Hemiptera; family Miridae; genus Nesidiocoris; species Nesidiocoris tenuis. The sequence continues at coordinate 11,305,435 of AP028920.1, forward strand.
TTGCTAAATACAGTAATTTTCACTGTCACAGTGACTGTCAGCAATTGCCACTGTTACTGTCACACTAACTGTTACCTACAGTTGCAGTAACTATCACTGTCCCAGTAACTGTCTCTGTGACTTTCACTGTTGCAATCACTTCCACCGACGCTGTTACTGTCACTGTTGTCGACTCTCCTACTTTCACTGTTACTGTTGCAGTTACTATTATTGTCACTGCTCCAATGCTCTTTTTTGACGCTCTGGATTGTAAACGGGATTGTTGACTTCTAGAAGAATTTCTCATCATTCTCATTTTACAGCTGAAGTGGCCGTGAATGTTGTGAACAGTTCGGATGAAAAAAAGAACGTCTCCGCCGCCTCAGTAGCGGACGTTTCCAAATCTGCGACGCCGTGCGTGTCGACGACGACAGCGACTGGGAAAAAACGTCCGGCCCCTGCAGATTTTGGGAACGATTCCAGCGTGCCGGACTCGTCAGTTGTAAAACAACCGATGAAAACCGTTTCAGGTACTCGAAATGAGCATAATTTTCCAGCGCATTTTCTTTCAGAGTTGATGAAGCACTTGTAAGTTGAACTTGTAGGTTTTCGTCATATTGTGATATTTGTGTTTTGCTTCCAGTCGAGTTAGAACCGGCGACATCGACCACTCCGAGCGAATCCCCGCAAAAGACATTGCCGGGAGACCCTTCGGAATGGACGATCGAGGACGTCATCCACTACATATGTTTAGCTGATAGTTGTCTCTCCGTGTACGCCGATCTGTTCCGACGCCATGTAAGTCCGTAATGTATTCTGGGTACGATGAACCTTTGAGATATTTACAAAATTCCAGTTGTCAGCCCTGAACGACTGGCGCCAGTTGGACTTTCCTATGAACTTAACAAAATCAGTCGCTATTTATATCTTGCAGGAAATCGACGGCAAGGCGCTGCTGTTACTCAATTCGGACATGATGATGAAGTACATGGGACTTAAGCTAGGGCCTGCTTTGAAGATTTGCAACTTGATACCAAAAATCACAGGTCGTCGCCATAGCGGCTTCTCGATGCCGTGATAGAGACTTATCAGTTACCTGCCTGCCTGAACGGTAGGGCCAGAAACTACGTCCTTTAAGGGCAAGCCCTCGGCCGTAAGCAAAATTAAGCTGCTATACCTTTTGGAAAATTAGGTGGCCAATTGTATTAATTTTGTGGCAGAGTAGCGAAACTGTTGTGCAGATTTGGCCGATTTCGCAGAAGGCGTTGGACTCATCAAATCATGTCCCCTCGAGCCCTGCTCGGTCAATTGCATTACCATGTTCTTTTCACACTTAAAAAAGTTGAAAAAAAAATCCTGAGTTGATCAAGCACTTTGGATGCTCGCTGCACTAAAATTTTGAAGGGAGAAAAATGTCATCAGTTCGATTCGACATACGCATCGGGCCAACGCTCATCAGGCATTGGAACTTTGATTGAGGAAACAGATAATACTGGAAGGTGGGAGTTTCTTTGTTGTGTGTTTGAGGCTGGAATTTACTGGAAAAATTCGTTCGGTTTATATTTGCGTTTAATTCGGTTTTCAGGGGGGAAACCGCTAAAAAACGACGTTTTTGGAGAAGGTCGCTTCGGTTTTTGGGGTTTTGCGTTGTGTCGGGCTGATTCTAAGTGCATCTGCGAAGAGGGGTTTTGTTGGCAGTTAAATTGCTTAAATTTTGATGGGGTTTTTGGTCTACTACATGCCAAGATATTAGGGGGTCTCTAGCGGATTCTGGAAGTTTTTCACTGTTTTGTGCTTATATCCTGAGAACGGTTGAAAATCAAAAAACCCCTGATGAACATCTTACTAAAATAAACTATGCCGAATGATTTTGAAGCATTTTGACAGGCAAGTACTTGCAGTTTATTTAGGGGATATGATTTTCTCCGTCCAATTCCTTCCTAGTTTCACCGATCAGTTAATTTAAATATTATCGTTAGTTTATTTTGTAATTTAATAGCTAAGAAACCATTGTAATTATATAGTTTATTTTATCGATTTTGTTTTTTATCTTTTGATGAAAATGGCACTTTGTTAAGGATGAATCTTAGATACCCAGCTATTTTTTTAATATCCGTTCGAGAACCTCAACCTAATCGTGTGGCGCACCAAGTGTACCCATGTGTTTTGAGATGGTTTCAGACAAAATTGGATTGTAATTAGTCTACAATCGAAAATGTGCAGGCATAATGCAGCCGGTAACATTTTTCCGTCATTTCTATTCATGCGCCATGCATAATATGCACGTGTCATTTTTGAGGAAAATTTTAAATAAAAATCTGTTGTCCATTAGTTGAAAAATGGCATTTTCCTGACCTCAATGCTCAATAGAGGAATTTCACACATCCGCACTGGCATTTATGGAAGGTTACTATTGTACAGGTTACACGGGGTGCAACCTCCAAACCTGCACATGCGCATATTACTTGAAAAACTCTTGGTGTGCCAGCACTTTTACAACATGCAGGAAAGGTATGTGTCGAACAAAAATGCACATATTTAGCAATTTCAAATATTCAACGGTTTTATTGTACAAAATACCGAATCAGTAAATAGGGCCGTCGTCGTCGTTATCGTCGTCCAAATAGTCGTCTCCATTGTCGAAATAATTCTGATTATAATCAGTTCCATCGTCCATCTCCTGGAAATGTCAAGTACGAAATTGAAGAGTTTACTTATGAGAGGGCAAAATCTTTCATTGCACTGAATATTCGGGAAGCGATATCAAAAACAACAAAAAAACAGACCTGATCCGAATCCTCGAACGCTTCATCGTCTTCTTCTTCATTTCTATTGTTGTCTTCCACATCTTCCTTTTCGGTTTTGATCACAGTCCCGCTTGACTCGGCTTTCTCCAATGCCGCCAACCTGTAATGCCAAGAAGAATTGTCGTATTGGTCGACTGATTAACCTAAATTTGATAACTGCGCATTTTCAATCAAAAATTTCAATTATCTTTCTTCTAATGTGTCGAATAAGTAAATTAAAAAATCTCAAAATAGACTTTTTTGGTCGCTGAAATTTCAAATTACGACAAGCTGTCATTGGCTGATTGATGGCGTACACTTCGTCAACGTTGGTGGATGCCTTCGATGAGTCACGGATTGTTCCTTTCAATACTTTTGATCGTTTAGGCCCATTCGTCCGTTTCGGCGCATTCGGTCGCAATTCAGGGGGGAAAAACTCCCAACGGAATTCCAGCGGTTGGGTTGGTTTAACCGCCAAACCTGAAGCCTTTCGTTTCTGGCCGATGCTGAAATCCTTTCCGCCCAAATCGGACTTGAAACTGCAAAAGATGAAGGAAATTCTTCAAGGTGTTGTTTCATGTGCGGTTTCGTCTGTTGGTCATTGAGCTGTTTACTCACTTGGAAAAGTGTCCGAGGAAGTCCAACTTGTAACGAAGCCGATTGGTAAAAGTTGAATTCGGCTGAAGGAGGGCCGGATGATTTTCATGCAAAGGATACGTCGGGGGAGGTTGAACTTGAGGGCCGGGGAGGGCTTCTCCCGGACTTATGCCGAGGGCTTCGACATTGAACGACAGTGCTGCTCTCCCGCGGCCGCGTCCTCCACCACCTGCCATTTTACAGGTTATGTAGGCAATCAAGCAGTATCTTTCAACTTGAGCCCTTCGATGCTTGAAGGTAGAGATTCGACTTCGTCCTCTGCTAGCCTGAATTTATCCTGGGAATTAGAAATAATTTCAAATTATTCAATCAATTTGGTTAGCCACTCACAAGAAAAACAAAAATGACCGCAGACTGATTCTTGCAGTCGAGCAGAATTGCAAGTGTTCACTTGTTAAAATTGCACGAACCTGGTCATAAATCACTTTTACGATCAGTGAGCAGCTTGGACATGTTGCAACTTCCTCTCCAGCAGCAAGCTGTTCCTAAACCACAATTAACACCAGTAATTTTCACAAATTATGAACTAAAGGTAAAATATTGGTTATGCACTAACCAACAGAATAACGCTTTAATGGCAGCATAGAGAGCTGGATAGTTAGCTGTAACAGGATTTTGTAGTCAAATGTCAGCGGTAGGGTCGGCAGAAAAAGCTGACTCCTTTACAGAGCTTTCAAAAATGAATGTTTCCTTCATCAGGGCTCAGCCCCGATGAGGGAAATATAAATTTTCGAAAGCTTGAAGACCCTAGCCCAGATATTTGACGACAAAATTGAATAACATGTCGATCTTCCACAAGTCGTAGGATTTGGTCGGGCAAGGATATCCATAAGGTACAGGTTAGACTTTTTTGTCTGTTGATTGTTGAAGGCTATCCCTAGCTATACCTTCATTTAACTAAGAATCAGCAGACAGACGCCAAACAGCTTGTAACTTGGTGCCAAGGGCCAATCTGCTGATCACTAGGGATATATCGTTTCTAGTTTACAAAATGGCCCGTTGATACTTAAATGCCGAGAACTAGCCACTAAACTTCCTTGGGCTTTGAGGCCGTATCAGACGTCAGACCGTTCCCCTCCCATCCCACAGAACGTCTGCACAGACCGATTCTCGGGTGATTTCGACATGCAAATTCATTTGTTCACGTGGAATGGGGAGGGGAACAGTCTGACGTCTGATACAGCCTTATAGCCCTTTAAAAGCCTTTTCCACATGAGACTCTAAAGCACGTATCAGACGTCAGACCGTTCCCCTCCCCAACACGTACAGACAGACTGATTGGCTGATCCTATGGATATCTTCACTTTGGCCCACCTGCATCATTATTGGACCTTGTCTCAGAAAATTCAATGAATTTTCGGATTAAACTTGCCAAAGAATCGGTCTGTACAGACGGTCTGACGAGCGATTTGGCCTTAACCTTGTTTATTTCGAAGCGATCGCCGCACGGACAAGGATAGAAGTACGTCTCTAGTTCTTCATCGTACTCGAAGTCCTCTATTTCAATTTCGTCGTGATATACTGACATTCCTATCCACGGACAGAAAATTAGAAATCACTCTAAAATAACTTCACTGGCTCATTCTAACTTTCCGACCAACATCACCAATGATCCAACTTAGAACTTGAATGCTTGATTTGGGAAGTAAAATTATTATTTAATAATCCAAGTTGGGACTGGCACGTTTCGGCTCTCTTATCATGTATTAATGATAATGAAGTCATAACAATGGTTGTTGTTGTTCCATCTTCTTTCGCCTTGCGTCCTTGAATTCGTAGGAATGATGGTAAGAGTTGACTTGTGAGCGGTGCGTAGCGGTCACGGCTGGCATTTTCGTCCCACGGTTTGTTTACAATAAGGTACCAGTGTTGCCAAGGTGTGGCCGTCAAAAACCCCTGCGGCAACGTCAAAAAACCCCCAAATCCCCCCAAATATGAAAAAATTCCCGAAAAACCCAAAAATTAAGGATGATCAATTCATTTTTAAGCATTAAAAATAGTACCCACTATTTCACATACCTAAAACATACTTAACTCCATTATATACGACAACAATTTTAAATATTACCTAAAACTACAAACTATTTAATACTCACTCTTCCTGACTACTTATCAGTAAAGTAAGTAAATTAACATGCTAAAACATCAATAAAAATTAGGTTTGTACCTACCCACAAGTTGGTAGACGTACATCCCAAACCCAAATGGCTTTTATTTGAGTACCTATCTCTCAATTCAGTAAGCTGTGCAGTGGCAGCCTTAGCTGTTATTTATCTGCAGCACTTACCTGGTATTTCTTCATTTTTATACTTTTTTCTAGTCCCTCTGACTTCCACAAAAACCCCCAAAATCCCCCTCTGGCGGAGAGAAAACCCCCAAATTTGGGGAGAAAACTCCACAACTTGGCAACACTGTAAGGTACCTACCTAGGCAAGTTTCACTTCAAGGTCAATCGATGCCGAGTCGAATCGAGAAAAATCAACAACACTACCGTTTCAATCAACCATAGCTTTTGAACGGATCAACCGATAATTTTCCGGCAGCCAACAATCGATACAAAATTTAATCGAGAATAAATGAGATTATGTGAGAAAATGCCGATAACCCAACAGTTTTCGAGCCAAAAATAGTTTTTGTTGGACAAGCCAGGGGCCCCCATTAGGAACACACAGGAAACAGCTGGACGAAAATTCGCCATCAGCCGCTAGGCGCGCAACCGTCGAGAATTACCATCTTCTATACACCTACTCTAGTGTATTCAGAGATCATTCGCCCTACGTCAAACGCCCCACAGCAAATTGCCCCGAGATCAGTTGACGATGGGGCGAATGATGTTCTCCCAATAATTTGATGGTAGGTACACTGATAATACAAACGTATTTTTTTATGCAAGTACCTACGGAAGAAATAGAAATAAGTGCCTAATCCTTGACAAAAAGTGGACTACGACCTACTTGAGGCGTTAATATTACAGGATTCTGTGACCAGCTATGAAAGCTTGGATGTTAAGATATAAATTCAGATATTCAACGAATGGTTTCGGTAGACGCCAAAATTTGAAATTGATTCGGTGAATTTTTGCGACAGAGGGTAGTACGATTTGGGCACGGTCTCCAGGGTCGGTGGAAAGTAGCCATACGTAAGATATGTCGTGGTCATGTACATTGGATGGACGTTTGGCGTTTTCTGACACCCATAGCCTTGAAATCTGTCTGAAAAAATATAGACATCGTTAGCTTTACGCGTAAATTGAAGACTCAGGGCCGGTTTATCAATTCTTTAAAGCTAGATTTATCCAAGGAAACTTGCATTAACTAATTTCCAAGAAATTTTCGTTCAATATGATAAATTATTAATGAAATTGATCATAAAATGGTTTTGGGGCGGACAGATGCTGAAAAGTGGCCTGAAACGAGCTATGAGTAACGGGATCAGAGCTCGAAAGGAGCTTCGCGGAACTTGGTCAGACCAGGCCGAGGCACGGATGCGAAGCCCGTCTGAGGCACGGATGCAAAGGCCAGCTGAGGTGCGGATGCAAAACCCTGCCGAGGCACGGATGCGGAGGCGGCCGAGGCATGGATGCAAAGGCCGGCCGAGGCACAGATGGGAACTCCGGCTGAGGCACGGATGGAAGCCTGGCTGAGGCATGGATACGAAGCCCAGCGGACACGCAGTCACGTGGATGCTGTAGGCGGTTAAAACGTTGCTAAAGGCGGTTAAAACGAGCTGTGAGTAACAGGAGATTAGAACTTGACAGGAGCTTCGCTTACCCTTGTCAGACCAGACCGGCACGGATTCGAAGGTCGGCCGAGGTACGGATGCAAAGGCCGGCCGGGGCACGGATGCGAAGGCCAGCCGAGGCACGGATGCGAAGGCCCGCCGAGGCACGGATGCGAAGGCCGGCCGAGGCACGGATGCAAAGCCCCGCCGAGGCATGGATGCGAAGGCCGGCCGAGGCACGGATGCGAAGCCCGGCCGACACGCGGTCACGTGGATGCTGTAGGCGGTTAAAACGTTGCTAAATGCGGTTAAAACGAGCTGTGAGTAACGGGAGATTAGAACTTGACAGGAGCTTCGAGGAGGATGCAATGGGCGGCCGAGGCACGGATGCGATGGGCGGCCGAGGCACGGATGCGATGGGCGGCCGAGGCACGGATGCGATGGGCGGCCGAGGCACGGATGCGAAGCCCTGCCGAGGCACGGATGCGAAGACCGGCCGAGGCACGGATGGGAAGCCCGGCTGAGGCACGGATGGGAAGCCCGGCCGAGGCACGGATACGAAACCCGACCGAGGCACGGATGCGAAGCCCGGCGGACACGCGGTCACGTGGATGCTGTAGGCGGTTAAAACGTTACTAAAGGTGGTTAAAACGAGCTGTGAGTAACAGGAGATTAGAACTTGACAGGAGCTTAGATTACCCTTGTCAGATCAGACCGGCACGGATGCGAAGCTCGGCCGAGGCACGGATGCAAAGGCCGGCCGACAAACGGTCACAAAACTCGGATACGAAGCCCGGCCGACACGCGGTCTCGTGACTGCTGTAGGCGGTTGAAACGTTGCTAAAGGTTTCATAACGGTCAATGAAAATATGTCTAGGTAAAATGTAGTGCAAGCGTCCTTCAATGAATCTAGGTTTAAATGAATTGGTAAACCGGCCTGCATAATTTGAATCAGTTTCCGGGAAAAACGAAAAAAATTCCGAAAATGAAAAGTACCTAAATCAATAGTTTTCTATTAATGGTTCAGCTAAAAGGAGGATCAAACCCCGTTCAGACCCAGTAATTCTTTTTTCTCAATAAATGTATGACTCTGCCCAGAATTCGTTCTGATGAAAGCTTAACTGCAAAATATTAACTCTGGTTTTAATTTGTAAAAATCTTATATTAAAATTTATTTTTTTATATTATTCTATTAAAATTTAGTTTTTTTTTATATTAAAGTTTTTAAAACTGTTAAATAGGTAATAGGTTTATTATACTTTTTTCTAGTCCCTTACCCTTCCACAAAAACCATCAAAATCCCCCTCTGGCGGAGAGAAAACCCCCAAATTTGGGGGGAAACCCCCACAACTTGGCAACACTGTAAGGTACCTACCTAGGCAAGTTTCACTTCAAGGTCAATCGATGCCGAGTTGAATCGAGAGAAATCAACAACACTACCGTTTCAATCCACCATAGCTTTTGAACGGATCAATCGATAATTTTCCGGCAGCCACCAATCGATACAAAATTTAATCGAGAATAAATGAGATTATGTGAGAAAATGCCGATAACCCAACAGTTTTCGAGCCAAAAGTAGTTTTTGTTGGAGAAGCCAGGGGCCCCCATTAGGAACACACAGGTGACAGCTGGATCTATAGGACGAAAATGCGCCATCGGCCGCTAGGCGCGCAACCGTCGAGAATTACCATCTTCTATCTCATGGATCAATCCTTGGCAACGATCTGACAAGATTTCAGAGATGAGTAGGTAAACCCTTCGAAAAAAGTACCCAAGTACTAACCTACTAGCTTAGCTGCGGTTTCAACAAAACCCACCACACGGCTATCTGCAATTGCAAGCTCCCATTTACTCACTTGAAGGAAGATACCTGAAGGAATAGACTAGCAAATTGTGACAAAATAGCTTTTAATTTTCGACAACGGTATTAAAACATAGGACATAATATTGCACTCATATGTTAAAACTGGAAGCCAGAATGCATTACACAGTCGAATCAGCGGGCAGTCGAGTTTCTGAAATCATTTTCCGAATAGCTGACATCCAAGAGCAACATAGAGCGCTATGATCAACCATCAGTCCCCGCTGCAGCTGATCAGCCTCGTCCACTCTACCATCTTCAAGTGCTGAAATAGGAAGGATATCGATTACTCCAGCACTTTACTCCAGAGGAAAAAAAGTCAAAATCAATTGTTCGATATTTTGAATTTTTATTTTATTTTTTAAATTCTTGAACCATCCAACTTTATGATAATTGGACTGATCTATGGTTTAAAGTTGAACCGTTCGCCGTAAAAAGGCCGAATGGGATCAGCTACCGCCAAAATTGCCACTGAATTCGTAGGCACTTCAAAAAGTTCCTATTATGATACCTTTGGCAAGCTTGTACAGCTTTTCTTGAACGTCATTTGGAAATTTGTCGTCTTTCCACTGATTTTCCATTAGCTTAAGACGCTTGGCAAGTTCGGTTTTTTCTCTCTGTAAAATACAGGAAATTCAACACTCGAATGTGTAATGAGTAGCTACATACCTAACCTCAAAAAAAGAAATTTGGCTTCATAACTGTTGTCGACCCCTACCGGCCTGTAGAAAGTACCACCTCATTTCCATTTTTCTACCCAACTGCCTCCCATTTTGTTGATGACTTGAATATCAAGTCCTAGAGTTGCAGGTCAGCAGAAAGTCCAAATTTCATTGGGAGGGAAAATAACGAAGTTTTCGCATGGGCAAGAGGGGTGGCACATCGGTATCTCTCCGTCAACAGATAGGCTTTGACTGGTGGCAGTAGTCACCGCGGAGGACGATTGCCTGGCAGGGAGGCAGTTGGGTGTCGCCCTCGATACAATAACGATCAGACACCAATTTCCAAGAGAATCCAGAAGTCCAGCCTTCGAGTGTTTTCTTCAAAGTTTCTCAAACCGGTGGCACTAACCTCTCTTTCGCTGAATAGTTTATCAGCAAGTTCGCACAGCGCTGATGAGACGGATTCCAAGTTTATTTCAGCCGGTGAATCAGATCTAGGGAGACCATCGGATCGAGACGAGTTCTTCGGCAGGTCAGTTACTTCAGATCCGATGGACGATACTCTGGAATGATCGCCTGTCGATCCGGTACGTGGAGAACCTATAGGAGGACCACCTGGGGGTGGAGGCCCTACATTGAGGCTTTTACGTGGCGCACTTGCAGGCAGAACTTCGTTTGAAATCGAATCGCAGCTGTTCTGCGGCGGAGGGGCTGCTGCCCCCCAGGTTAACCCTATTCTCTTCGTAAGCGATGGCTTTTTGACGAGATTGTACTGCGCTCGTGAGTCGTATGAAAACATTGGAGGGTCGTTCCACCCAGGGTCGAACTCTGGAACCAAAAGGAATATTACCGCGCAGCTTCTTGCATATTTCGCAAACCGTGTGAACCGAATTCTGTTTTCACGTATGTTCCTCATCGAACCAGATTTTCTGTAGCATAAAGCTTACTCAAGTACTTATGTAGGTACATACGAACCTACACGAATCAGAGCCAGATTAGAACAACGACTTACCTCTGGCTTTGGATCGCTCCTCAGCATTTTCCTGCTCAGACATGTTGCGTAGAGTGCGAACGAAAATGCTAACACCTCTAAATTAGAACAGAAACGATAGTAGGTATCGTCCCAAAAGTCAACTTTTCCACACGATCACAAATACAAATCTTACACCTCAACTCATATTCAAGTCATGGATAAAACGTGGATGAGGAACTTCAGTAAACGTGTATCGTGTGCGTGATGGGAACCGAATGTGAACGTAAACGTACTATCATGCAACGTATGGTTTTGGTTGACAGCTCACAGCTGAGAGAGACGTTGATGCAAGACGAAATTCATTCCCACTTTCTCCTCGAACCACAGCCATACTAAAGGACAAGAAAATCAAGGAAGAGAACAACAACTGGCGTCCATGTTGATCCACGTTGGGGCCTTGCAGTTGGGGTCCGTGCCATATATCTGTAATCTCTGGTCCGTGCCTTCCAGTTGTCCTTCCGTTCACGTACGTGAATCTGGGAGTGGGCGTTGCGCTGGACAACTTGTGCATTGAATTACATTGCATTGAATTACATGAAAAATTACAATAATCCATCTGGACCTATGTGCGGTCTTCAACCATCAGAGCCGTTTTGTGGGGACTGCAATCGATCTTTGTCGTTGTAATCCATCAAAATTTAACGCGTTTAATTTGAACACGTTGAATTTTTCGTTTAACAACTGAAGAACTGAACAGGTACAAAAAAGTCGGCTTCAGCATAATATGCTGAACATATTATGTTTTGTGGCCTGACCAAGCTGACAACGCCCAAATTTTAAAGCAATATGTCGATGCCTTAAGGTACAAAAGACACCTGTCCAAAAAGCTGATTTTTGGAAAAACGCAAAATCCATTGATACCAATATCTCAAAATCGAAAAAAAATTGATAAGTGCCCTTAGTGCATTAAGGTATCGATGTTACCTATCCAGGTGATATTGAAAACCAACTGAGGACGAAGAGGGGATCCCTTGGATTGAATAAAAGAAAGTAAAAGATAGGAACACCTCTCATTATCCTAACTACGAAGCCATTGTTTCAAACAAATCGTTGCTAAAACAATAGGTAATCTAGGGCCTGTTCGATGAGGGTAACCCTGGGCTAAGGGTAACTCTAAGCAAATCCACCCAACCGCATGGCTCGGATTTGTTTGGCGTCAGTAGTCTCTGGATTGTTCCTGATCCGGGAAAACCACCTGCGTCCTTTGGTTAGGCATCCCAATTTTGCAGTTTGCCCTACTACCATCCACAAAATGCAAAATTACTTGGAGATTTCCACAGCAATTTCCAGTGCGATTTGATTGCCTGAAAATCCTCATTTGGAGGCCCTTTCATACAGCAAGATTGCCCCGGCCCCAGCAGGATAGCGCATGGTTGCCAAAAACTTGGTATTTTTTAGTTTACGGTAATTCATCTACCATAGTATTGTCTTTATTTCCAGATTTTCACACGACTCCTCCAGTATGGAAAACATAAGCGACAAAATTACCCTCGTCGGGGACATCCTGAATGACCCGAAGGCACCTCTTCACCAAAGGTTCAGAGCTCTTTTCACTTTGAGGAACATCGGCGGCGAAGAAGTGATACGACAGATCGACCGATGCTTCGCCGATTCATCCGTGCTGCTGACGCACGAGTTGGCCTATTGCCTGGGGCAGATGGGCGACCCCAAGGCCATTCCTGTCTTGATCAGAGTATTGGAGGATACGACAATGAATCCTATCACGAGACATGAAGCAGGTAAAGTCAGTTTCAGATTGTCGACGATTCTAAAAAGTCGACAGTGTAGAATCAACTCTGGCCCATCCTTTTGCCGTACAATCTATGGACGGGTGATATGCCAAGTTGCCACCAATCCGAATTTCGAGAAGCAGGCAACCCAGACGCCCCCATAAGACGCGATGCTTTGAATTGGGCAGTGTTGCAGTTTCACCGTCGAAATACCTGGAACATGTTCCTCTTCCATGCTGCCAATTTCCTAACCTCACATCCAACTAACATCTGACTCGTTGCCATAACTCGGAGGCAAGAATATACTCTTCAGTATTCATGAGCTATTCTTGATCTATCCACCCAGCAGTCCACCCTACGGGCACAGGATACTTCTTGACGAGCATTCTGGGAGAGCTGCTTTTGTATGGCCCCCCCAAGACTGTCGGCTCTTCCCCCAAGAATGCAAAGGACCAATCACTATTTACGCTGTCTTTCAACAGTTGTTGCTGGATCTGTCCAAAGAATTGATAAACTCGTCCTCAAATTCACAAAATCTATTACAGGCGAGGCTCTTGGCGCGATCGGCAGTGCAGAAGTTTTGGACGTTTTGAAGAAATATCTTCAGGACCCGGAGCCACCAGTGGCTGAAACGTGCGAGCTTGCGATTCAAAGGATTGAGTGGCTCCAGACAGGAAAAGATTTGACGCCCGACTCAATCTACGATTCTGTAGACCCTGCGCCGGCTGACAAAACAAAAGCCTCCGTCGACGAATTGGTTGGAACGCTGTTAGATGAGAGGCAAACCCTGTACACGAGATACAAGGCGCTGTTCGCATTGAGGAATATGAATACCCCCGAGAGCATTCTGGGATTATCCAAAGGTGATCAAATCTCAAGAAGGATGCTTGGTTTCTTGTATATTTCTCCAGATGAGAGTTGAGGCTTTCTCTGGCATATTTTTAGGAGCGTTTTTGAGCGAATCTGATTATGCTCCTGTCGTAGGCCAAGCAGAGCAATAAATTATTGATGACTCCTCGGCTCCATCAGTACTGATTGTCTCTTATGCCTTGCAGGGTTGACGGTCGGCAGTGCGCTATTCCGCCACGAGGTGGCTTTCGTCCTGGGTCAGATTCAAAATCCGATCACGATACCTCAGCTGACGTCATCGCTGGCGGACGCGACTCAACACGAAATGGTCAGGCACGAATGCGCAGAAGCTCTCGGCTCAATCGGAACCGAAGAGTGCACGGAGATCCTCAAGAAATACCTGGACGACCCCAGCCAAATAGTGAGGGACAGTTGTGAAGTTGCCCTTGACATGGCCAAGTACGAGCAATCCGGAGAGTTCCAGTACGCAAACGCCTTGCAGACAATTGTTGCATGATCTTGGAACTTTGATGATTCGAAACTTACATTTGATATCTCAGATTGTGCGAATATTTTTGATTTCCGCTCGGCAAAAGCTTGTCAATCATAATAAGCAGTGGCTGTGCAACGTAAAGAAATGCTCGAAATATCTTTCTGTTTTTCCTCATTCAGCATCCGAGGTGCTCTACTGTGGCCAGCTGTTTTTTCAAATTGTTGGGATTTTAATCAGGCAAACCGAGCTTCAGGGACTTCTTTTCTAGTTATTCTGGAGATAGGAGGGGAAGGGTTTTGAACTAAATTCTCAATTCATAGGAAAATTAACAACAAGGTATATTTAATAACAACTCGCATCACTATTTTTCAAGTCATTATGCTATTACAACCTGCTGAATATCGATCATTTAACTATTCGAAAATTATTTTACATAGCAGTTATACTGTAGAGTCTTACAAAACGACATTGATTCAGAAATTAATTCACATTCCGAGAATTGCAAATTACCCATCTTGAGGTTCAGGAGATCGAAAGTTTCATCCGTACAAATACGCCGCGCAATGTCTAAAATATTTTACCTTTCATTAATACCTGTAAAATCGATCCAATTTTCGGGCATTAATCAGGATATGGTACCATCCGATATCGCATTGTCTTTAGTTGTCTTGACTTGAGATCGGCAGTCGATTTTTATTAAAAATTGGTATTTTCATGGAACTTTTACTCCGAGTAGGAAACAAAAACTGCGTCCCCGCCTACGTTCAAGAGGCACTGGGCCTGAAAAAGGAAGGCGCAAAATTATACGACGTCCAACAATTGGCTGGAAGGTTTCAATCGGTTGGACTGTTCAAATTACAAACTGACCTGGTTTTTGTGCGCATTGTTCGTAAGATGACATTCGGACATCGTGTACGAGACGAGGGCATTGCCCCCTATGGCGGTCACGTGGGCCCGAACTATGGCCAACACTTCGGCGACGAAGCCGTGGGAGAAAGCGCTCAAACCTCCCGTCTGTAAAGTGAGGACCTTAGTGTGAAAATGTTAGTAACAGATAGTGTGATAAGAAATTAAAGGTTCGTACTAAAAAATTTGAAATTGGTGGTTCGTATCAGTGATTAGCAAAAATCGATGGATCGAAAGATCGGAGGAAAATCGATTAATGTGTACGGTATAAGGTGAATGGACCAATGGTATCAATTTACCTCTCGTATGCACGACGATTCGCGAATGAAGAAAAAATTCAAATTTCCCAAATAAGAAACGATTTTTCCTCCGGCGACGTAGTGCAACGGGGTCACGTCCACGCCGTACCTCTGCTCTTTCGGAGGAGTCTGAAAAAATTAAATTAAATAAATTAAAATTGAGAAATGCTTAAAAGAAGAGGGAAACGAAATTTTTTAGGGTAAAAAATCACGTCTTCATTATGTAAACCTGAGGGCTAGCTGAAAATATTTTTTGAAATTTCGAACCATCATTTTTTATGGTAAAAAAATCAGAACGGAACAGGCTTTAGCCTAAAGTGTTATCTCAAGCATAAGATAACAAAGAACCTACATGGATTGACTTTCGAACTGGACGGTAGATCGGAGTACTGTTTTTTGACGAACTTTCTTCCACCAACCGCTCCATTTTACCATCTGTAAAACAATTTTTGACTGCTGAAGGAGAACATTGTTTTATTTGTCAAATCCGGAAAATACAATTTTTCTTCGCATAACGTACCTTCGTTGTTGTCGATCTTTTTTTCGCTTTCTGCCAAGCCTACAACCATTCCTGGAATTTGGGTTAAAATAGTTAGAAAAGTGTAGGGAGTAAGAATACGTCAGAAACCAACTAAAAATTAGTTAATTCTGGTAAATAAAAATTAGTTACTTGGTACTCGGAAAATGTGGTGGGTAAAGTTTAGATGAGGTAAGCGAAATATCTCAGGCTTTTTGGCCATTTGTCCAAAATTGATTAAAAAAAAGGTGTTTTGAAGTCCTGAATTTAATATAGAAGGGCAAAAAGGCAAAATTCCGTTTGTTGTGAAGCGGCTAAGGCGTCGAACTTGAAAGCTGGAGATGGCGGGTTCGATTCCCGGCCAAGATAGAATTTTCGTGCCATTTTTTCCAACTTAATTGCCTCCTCATTTAATTATATTTATTGTACACTGACCTACAACCGAGATCTGTAAATCGTCCTGTTGGGGGATGTCAATTTTGAAACGCAGGTTGACCAACGCGCACGGCGTCATTCCTCTCAATTTGAAATAAACTCCCTGCAAAATTGAAGCGACAAGGAATGAAGTTTGAAAAATGGTTCAAATACATAAAAGTACATGATTGAAGTACATGAAAAATCAGGTTGGCACGATTAATACCTGAAGAAGCCTGTTGAACTGAGCTGATATGGTTGCTGATGATGGCAGTGGACACATTCTGGCTTTCCATAGTTGGGTGAACATTTGCAAATTCCTCACTGGGGTAAGTCCCTGATCGATAGCGCCGGGGATGCCTGAAAATCAATGTCGATTTATGAAGTTGATATAAAAATTTGGTTTTTTCAAATTTTCAAAAGTCGAGTACTCACATTGGGTAGTGCTAACAAGATAACCGTCGGGTGGAGCTCCGATGATCGTAATATTATTCGCGGCTCCGTTGTCGCTGATCTGAAAAACGCGCAGAACTTTAACTTTAACCTTGAAACGTACCAGAAAAAAATAAACTGCCGATCTAGGCGTTGCTTTTCGCCCGACAACCGAAGCTGTCCCGGGCGTGGCCTGCCGCCATCAAGAAGAGGGTCAGAATTTTAAGTAGGTACTTTTGAGGGTCTGTATTTTTCAAGTTAATTCATAAGTAAAACCACTGCATAATTCTCTCTTTGACTAGTTAAACAATTGTTAATAGTTATTAACACGATTCACTCAGCTAACCTCAGTTACCATAGATAAACACATAGATGCACCATATACAATCGACAAACACAAGAAGCAAACACATACACCGGAAGAATGTTGTAAAATACAAATTACCTCGAGCAGGCAAGTATCTTTGTTACCGCTGGATAATTCCAGTTCCTTCAGCAAATCTTCGCACTCGTCATCGTCAGAACTGTGCGCTTCTTCCTGAAAACGACGCAACGGCGGCCATATTGGAAAAAAGGGACTACAATCTCTACGAAGGGTTAAAGAGATATGCAGACGAAGGACATTACCAAAATGGATATCGAACAAGAAGGGCTCATCCTTATTCCTCGAGAAATTGAGAAAGATAAGAAAACTTGTGATCAACTATTTTACACCCTTGGCAGGGGGCGCGACGGCAGGAAAAACCGGAATTTTTACAGCAGAATTTTTAAAAAATTAAAAAACTAAGATATCGACGGTGTAGAATCAATACTGCCCAATTCGTTTGCCATGCAATCTATGGACGCGTGATTTGCCAAGTTGCCACCAATCCAAATTTTGAGAAGTAGGCAACCCAGACGCCCCCAAAAGACACGATGCTTTGAATTGGGCAGTATTGCAGTTTCATCGTCGATATATATCCTAAGCCATTATCTTTTCAAAATTTAGTATTTGAACATGCGTGTTTTCGTTATGTTAGGGCGCCCCTACTCCCCCCTACTTTTGTCGCTTACGTGTCTTCGTACAAACCATTAACTCAACAAGTGACAAGAAGCACAAAACTACCAAAAACTCTCTTGCCGATTAAAAATGAGGCGCAGAAAAATACAAAACTGTTATATCGAGAATAATAATTATATACAATTATTGTTTTAATACTTGGTCAAAAAAGCTGGTAAAATTGATATTCGGCCGTTCTTATTTGATGCGAGCATACAGGGTTTAAGGGATGGAGCAACATAAATACAAACATACTCACCAAGTCGATGGGTGAAGTTGGCGCTGGCAACGCTGCAAGAGTGACGGCTGTCCCCGTCGCGTGACCGATAAGGACTCGCTCTCCCAGGCAGAGTTCTACCTGCGGGTAGCACAAAATTGTCGGGATACAGGGATATTCAGGCTTGCCGAAGGTGGCCTGCAGCGTTGCACTGCGACCTTTGTTGCAGGGCGATAAGCCACAGTAATTGAGCTCTGAACTGTGTCGACACGAAGCGGCAGGCCACTAGCGGCAAGCCCAGAATGAGTTGCCAGGTGTTCAATTAGTAGTGACACCCGGTTATCCGACAAATCAGGATAGCTAGCGTTTTGCGATCAACGATCCAAAAGAAACATTTGCCATGATAAGCCAAGTTGCCACCAATCCAAATTTTGGGATAGAGGCAACCCAGAAGCCCCCAAAAAGTCACAATTCTTTGAATTGGGCACAATTGCAGATTCACCAGTAGATTTTACGGCTCGAAAACGTTCCACACCGAAATACCAATCACTAACCCTCAAACCGACGATGGCATTAGCCCCTGCTGCGCTCAGCTTGTGCATCAGCTGCGTGTGAAGTTCGTACTCCAGGAACGGCAACGCGTCCGAAACTTCTTTGGCGTTCAGTTCGCCTTTACACTCGCGTTTATGTCGACAGACGATGGCTTGGATCAAACCGCTTTTATGGATAACCTTGACCCCGTCCATCAGCTCTGCTGACGTCATCAGCACCTCGCCAACTTTCCCTTTCCTGTACAACAATCGAAGGGGAAATGGTGTCTTTGATTGAGCAATGGTTAACAAGTCAGTGCTGGAAGGGAAATTATAAAATTAATTTTATATAAGAATAAAAAAATGAAGAGCCTATACTAAAAAGCAAACAAAGCTCATAACTCGTGTATTTTTTATATAATTTTAATTTCGAATTTATAATGTATGACGAATATGAGTTGCATGGATGTTTAGTAACAAAAAAGGTAGGTAACAAAAGTAGGTAACAAAAAAGGATATTTAGACGTTTTATTACTTGCACTGCGAGCATTTGGCCAGCTTCATTTTAAAGGGATGGCTGATTTCATTGTACGGGACGTGGTAGACTTTGCACCCGTTTGCGTCCGGGCTCTGTAATCAAAATAAAATTGAAATTGGAGTCCAAATAAAATCACTGGTACACGCCTACTCGAAATCACCTTTTGAATAAGTGTCCCCAGGCAGAGTTGGGTAAAATCAAGGCTAACAGGATCAAAAATTGAAAGTTAGGTTACTGCACTCACCAGCATAGGAACGACCTCGTAATCCTTATGGTCGATGACAGCGGCAGTCCCACTGGCGCTCAGAATGCAAACGTCTTCGCTAAAAATTGGATAAAGATGAAAGTCAAGCGATGAAAGTCAAGCGATGAAAGGTGTTTTTGTAAAATTCTATAATAGTGTAAGGCAGCTTAACCTCAAAATCAATAACCTAAACGACCAAAATAAAAATGATTTTCATGTTAAAAATTCAAAGAACTGACGTTTTTCGAGGATGAAAAGGTACCCCTCCCCCTTGGCACCCCATTAATGAGAAAAATATTGCGGCCATTGGCTCCTGAAGAATGTACTAAGGCGAACTATGGACAATAAATTTCGGAAAATTTGTCAAAATTTTACCAGACAGTGGTGTGTTCAGTGTACGCAATGACGGCATTGCAGGAGAGAGCCCTGGCGTGGGAACGGACTTCCAAGCGAAGCTCGGTCCACCAAGAGTCGCGAGTTTCCGCTTCGTCCACCCCCAACAGCTTCACACCCCTCGCACTTACCATTCCAGCTGTGCAATACATGAATAGCATCAAGGGGAGTAAGGGGTCCATAAGCATTTCATGCAAGATACTTCTTCCTCTCCGTACCCAGCATACTTTCCGCAAATATAGATTTTTCAAAATTTCATCACGACAATGGCAACACTGGGTATCTTATTATTGGACGGTTTTGAGTTAAGAGCGGTTTTGCATAGAAAAAGAAGTGGCGGATCGATTGGTAAAGTTAGTTTCATTGGTTACCCTGCCCACTTTCCACAGATATCGAAATTCATCACGCTAATGGCAACACTGGGTATCTTATTTTCGGACGGTTTTGAGTTAAGAGCGGTTATGTATGGAAAAAGAGATAGCGGATCAATTGGTGAAGCTAGTTTCATTCATACTCTGCGTAATTTCCACAAATATCTAATTTTTTTAAATTTCATCACGCCAGTGGCAACACTGGGTATCTTATTTTTGGACGGTTTTGAGTAAAGAGCGGTTTTGTGTGGAAAAAATAAAAACATTTTACGATATTCAATTTTTTGCCCCTCCAGCAAAATTGGAAAAAATGAGTTACCCAGTGTTGCCACAGACGATTTGAGGGCGTAAAGTTGGCGGTGGCCACTGAACAGCCAATCAGATCTCAGTAAGCACTCATGGACTGTACGTAGTATGCAGAGCATGCAGAAAAACAGCTCTATCCTTGAATACATACCAACATGTTGGACGAAACCGGGAGGATACTTCGTCAAAGTGAGGAATGGGTAGTCGCCGACCATATCGAACGAGTCCAACGGGCGCTGAGGGGTAATATGGAGTTTTCCCTTCTCAATGCTCAAACTGTTCCCTAAATCACAAACCAAACGGGTTATAGATTCATTACCAACCAGTAAATCAAATTATTCGCGAAAAAATAACTTTTCTCCCGCCGTCTCGATTGATGAACTCTAATCACAACCTACGGTACACAAGTAACTTCCATATTACGTTCCAAGGGTTCACATTACTGAAAAGCACATTGAAAAAGTCCAAAAGTAACACTGACGGGGTGATTTTCCGAAAAAGCAATTTTCCATAGCGACGACAATTTCATACTTGGAACCAATGGTTCGCAGTATTCCTTGGATTGTTAGTTACTCTCGGAGACGACTGGGTATTTGCTTGAAGTTGAGCCGGCCATATATTATCAGATTGCTGGTGGAGGGGGTAAGACATCGCATTGCTGTGATTGGTCAAGGTGGGGTCGGCGTTGAACCCAATAAATTTGATTGTTTTCCAAGCCTCGTTCCCATGTTCGTCCCCACTCCAACGGCCAGCAATCGGATAGTGTGTGGCCGACTTTACATGTTCCGGAAAACCACCACACATAATCATGGAGACATGGATGGATCAACTACATTTCTAAAGCGTTAGACTAAGCAGAGAACTTTCACGTGTTGACTCGAAGCCGTTTCAACGAGGAGCCTACAATGGAGAGAACATAGAAAAGCACACAGTTTCCCTTCTCATGCACATGAGAAAAGGCGCCTACACAGTTAACATAAAACAGGTAGATAACACTTCGCCAAAAAAACACAATACCCAGAATTCCCAACAGAGACGCCCCGGTTTTGAGGAGTTTATTCACAATTTGAAAATCTGAACCTAGATGAAAGACGTGGAATCGCTGGAGAAGATGTCGACATGCTACAGCCAAGAGAGTGACAAATTTTTGATATTTCCCGAAAAAAGATTTGGAAAATTTCAAGAAAAGAACGAAACGTGAAGACATGATGCAGAAAATAGTTCGTAAATGACCGTTCACATTAAATCCGACCTGGAAGTAAATTCTGCCGGTAGGTAGATACTAAATCACTTGCGGAGAAATTGTAGAATCCCATAATTTGAGTACAAATTCGAAAAAAATGAGAGTAAATTATTTCTTCTCTCTCATTTTTTTGAGTTTTTATTTAAATTCTGCCGATTGTAAAACGGCAGGCGGTCCGGGGAGGCTCCAGGTTCCTGATCCCACCGTGAATAACTGAGGCTGACGACCTCTATCCTCTAGATTGGGAAAATGATCTTATGATCGTAAGATCAGAAGTCGAACGGTAACTTTAGAGCAACTGTAAAATAATGTAACAATTTTGACCATTGTAACACTCGTCTATTGTTTGCAGCAACTGGCTGTAGGCTTACAGATGTGATATTTAGGTCATTTCAGCGACAGGTCGCTCATGCGAATAGACCAAGGAGGGATGACGTCACAGATCTAGGAGGCACTCAACTGCCATTATTGTGGGAAAAGAGTGCCCATCAAGTCGGACGGGGGAAAACGAACAGCTATCTCTACAGAACAAAGAATTTGAAGGGAAAATTAAAGTAAAGATGTTCCAGCTTTAGCCTGATAACCGAAGTTGCCCCGGGCGTGCCCTGCCGCCCTCAAGGAGACTAGTCTCCAGAGTTTGTAGGACAGACCAGTCCGACAGTTCGTCTCCGACTGATCGATATTACCAAAAAAGCTCTTCAAATGGCCGGCTAATGAAAAAAAATTGCAAATTCTAAAAGTCGCCTAAAATGTAAACATCTCCTGGATCTGTGACGACATTCTTTTGGGTTATCGGCCAAGTCGCTGGAACGAAGAATTGTTCAGCTTTCAGGGTAGGAAGGATTGATCGAATTTTCATGTCGCCCATTCATGGGGTAACATCCTACCCCAGCAACCCGGCCTTTTTTGAAAAGCGTCACCTGCCCAGGTAATCGGCAAGCTCATCCTTCAATGATGGCCCTTCCACATAGAAGATAATCGTAAAATTCGCCATCACGCGAGGCAATAAAACGGGATTTTGGATCTTGCTACCCAAATTATTGACAGAATAATTGTTAGTAGTGAAGGGAGGGATTGTGAATTACACAGATATTCAAACCGACCCACGGGGGGATAATTAGTCGGAAGATGAGCATCTAAACATCATGCTAACGTCGGGACATGCACAAAGAAATATACGAAGAGTTAGTAGGCCTTTCAAAAATAAACAGCAGTCACTTCCAGCACAACACTTAGTGAGGCATACTCACTCTTGTTATAGATCCCTAGAAGCAAACGCAAATAAAAAATATTATCCACAGCCTGGCCAATTTGGCTTTATCGCAGAGCAAAATTGATTCCTACTATTGAGTTTTTTTTGGGTTGAAATTTGAATTGCAGCTCTTTAAATAAGCTTTTTGAGCAGCCAAAAAAAAGGTGAAATTAAAGCTCTTGTTTCTTTCATTGCTAGCAAAATTAATTCTTCGATCACAAAAGAGCAGATGCTAGAGCGTTGAAAATAATTTGTTAACACTTTGAGGGAGAGTTTTCCGGCGATTATACTGCGAGGGCATCGGGGATTTGCAGTGAATGGGAAGGATAATAAACTCACGACTGGATTAAAAATCCGCCGAATCGCGATGGGCTAGATGAAAAAATTGGTACCTACTTAACTCTGCTGTCCAAAGCGATACGTATAATCTAGCGTAAATTCATTAAAATATGAAAAACTTGACCGAGAAATTTACGGAAATTTTGGAACCTGCAGTCACTGTGACAAAACATTTGCCCCACCGCGATGTTCATGGATTCGCTTAGGTGTCCATCAAATTTGGATTTGGGCTCACACGGGAGCTTAGACGACGCTAGCGTTGGGAGCGTCAGCAACGGTAGCGTTGGAAACGTCAACAACGTTGAGAGCATCAACGTCGGTAGCGTTGACAGTGCTAGCGTTGGGAGGAATGGCAACGCTAGCGTTAGGAGTGGCAACAACGCTAGCGTTGGGAGTAGCAACAACGCTAGCGCTGGGAGCAACGGCCAATCAGAGAGAAGTAGTTCTCTCTGATTAGCAGATTCTCCCTACGTCTACGCTCGCATGTGAACACAGCCAGAAATTGAGGGCCACGTAACCGCCAAGTCAAAAATGCGGTGTCAATCCACGAATTCCCCAAAAGTTAAGATCAACCCGAGCGACACCTCCCGACTAAGCACCGAAAATTTAAAAAGCGACGCTCTTATCAGCTGTCTCACCCTCTCGATAATTCACAACTATGATAATTCGCATCCAGGCATATTCATCGTCTTCGACTAGATGAAAATTGGCCATGCACTATTTTCTACGCGCAGGTACCTACGCAAAAAAATTTATGGTAGAAAAATTCAATTTTTTGGAAAAATGGACAAAAAAAAAAAGCTTCTGCTTCGATTTCTGGAAAATCCTTACTTTATAACGAGCCTATTTGCTATCTGAAATTAGAAGATAGTTACATGGCTCGTTTTCCAAACTTGCTATTAACCCAGAGTTAGTTTGAGATAAATTCCAAAATAAAAAACTTCCAACGACAGCAACAAGGACGATCACAGAACAAACTTAAAGGTAAGACCTGTCAAAAAATGGTCCGCACACCATTGAAGGCGAAGTGGAAACCGCTTTGGATCTGAACGACAAATAAAACAATAACAAATAATAAGGTGTAAACAATTGGGACAGCAATCGTCCCTTTCGTGTTGAGCTGAGAAGCGAACGAAAATTGTAAAATTTTGTATTTCACATAACAGCAGAAGGTAGTGACCATAAATCTTGTTTTTGTGGCTAACAATTTTCGACAGAAATCCGTCACCTAGGATTAAAATTGTATCAATACCTCGAGGAGTGACGCTGATATCCGAATCGGAAGATCGCCGGCAGATCGGATCTTTTTCGCCATTCTCCTTCTCTCTCGGAGCCAACGTTTTACCAGATGAATCAGGCGATCTAAAGGCCAAGATTTCAGTAGCACAGAAAATTTTGTACAGAAAATTGTTCAGTTTGTACGGAAAAGTTAATGCAACTTACGTGGGAATCGACGTGACGTCTAAAGTAACAGCTGTGCCAAGACCTCTGACGACGACTCCACATTCGCCTTCAAGATCGAAACATTGCCGGTAACCGACAACAGCGTTCGCTCCTAAGTCGAGCACCTGTAGAAAAAAAATTAGGTTAGTAGGGTGGGTGGACCAGTGAATGAACACCTAGTGTATTGTGCTCTGAGTTTTTAACTTTGATAACGTCGTGAGACTTCAAATTCGGATGGATTTCTAATTTCTTTGCCCCACGTTGTTCCTATGGGTGTCTAGTTTGTGGGGAAAAAAATTCTATCACCGCTATTCACATTTACGACCCCAGAAAGTAACATTATTCAGACGGAATGCTGAAAACCCCAGTGAATGAACAGTTGGACCCTAAATGTGAACACTCAAAACCCAGTGAATGAACACAAAAACAAGAAAACACAATAAATCATTTTAAATGTTTTTAATAGCGAATAAGACATTTTTAATCACGGGTAGAGCAAATACAAGTTTTTAGGAAAATATTCCACCAATTTCTGGAACAAGAGTTACATTTCAGGAACAAAAATCCTTAAATTAGTGACGAGAAAAAATCTTAATAATTATAATTGTTCAAATTTGAAGTGTAAATACAAAAGAATGGTTACTAACTGAAATTTATTTAACTAAAAAGTGAAGTAGGTAGTGAAATTGAGACTAGTTGAGTTAATTAAGACTTGTTAAGTCTTTTTGACTTGGTAGGGGCATTCTCCTTTTCTTTCTTCTTTTTTACCCTTGCTTCCTTTCTTTCTTTAATCTGCCTTTCTTTTTCTTCTTTTTCCTTGAGCTTTTTCTCCTGAATTTCTAACCACTCGCGGGTTGTAATACATCCTGCTGTAGTTTTAGGTTTTGGTGAAGGTGACCAGTCGAAAGACGTCGAGGGAAAAGAGGAATGAAGAAGAGAAGAATGATTACAAGCGATTCTGCTACACTGAAGAGGATTTGGTACGTGCAGTGCCAGATATTAAAGAAGGGCAATTAATATCTTGCACTGCACGTACCAAATCCTCTTCAGTGCAGCAGAATCGCTTGTAATCATTCTTCTCTTCTTCATTCCTCTTTTCCCTCGACGTCTTTTGACTGGTGGACATTGAGATCAAATAATATTTCAAGGTTGTGTTCATTCACTGGGTCTAGACAACAAACCTCCAAACCCAGTGGATGAACACACAGACTGCGCAACAAAATACCCTGTTCAATTATTGGATCGGATTATTTTTCGACGTTTTCTCAATGATCACAAGATTCCTGAATAATTTCTGAACATTTTAAGCCTTGGGTTTACTTGAAATGGTAAATAGTGCTATTTTACCAGTAAATGAACAGTGTTCATTCACTGGGTAAGGGCCAATTTGCAGACCCAGTGCATGAACATTACGCCAAAAAATAGAGAAATAGAAGTTTTCGGGCCGATCGGTCGGGTTTTCCCTTCAAATTTTACCCTAGTACACCGTGAAAACAAAAAGCAAGCGGAATACTGAAAATATACTCACCAAAAGCGACTTTCCGACGAGCTGTACAATGAACAGAGTTGTTGACAAAACAGTGTTTATGGACCGACTGGGACTTCGTACACCTTAAATGCTGTTATCTGCAGTTAAGTTCAATTCAGCGTTACCAAATCTTTTGCTGACCCATATGGATAGTTACTGGAACTAGGAAAATTCGAGTCGACCACTAGAGGGTTGTCACAGGCTCTGTATCTTCAAAAAAGGGTGTCGGTGTTCATTCACTGGGGTGTGTTCATTCACTGGTCCACCCACCCTACTTGAGAAATAGTCAGATACACTGAAAGTAGGGTAGTACCTAGAAGAATAGCGTTGAATATCGTTTTGGGACGACCATTTTCCAAGAAAAGGAAGCCAACGAATCCGCTGGGAAGGAGAACGGCCGAGGTTTGCCAGGAACCAAAGCCAAAGAAAGGTGATTGACCATAGCTAGCATGTGATGGCTTCTTGGAAATCACTCCTTCAAACTCGCAAATACCATCCCACCCAAACAAAAAGACATACAATGTATGTCATATGTCATATCAAAAGCGTATGACATGTTGACCGAATGCCTGACCAACGATTACTAACCTTAAGGCCAATTTTTCTTTTCACTTCACCGTTCAACTTGAAAAACAACGTTTGCCTGGCCTCGTTGGTCGACCGTGGAGTTCGAATTTTGTCGATCCACTGGTATTCAGGATCGTCAGCGAATACGAGCTCCTCGACGAAACCGTGAACCGTTTTCAGCGTGTAACCTTCAGGGATGAAATTGCCTGCAATTTGAAAAAATGCCTGTCATCAATCACCGGATTTAGGTTTTTGAAGTCCCTCCTCGAATACCACCCAATTCCGAGTTACAGATCACATAACAAAAAACGTATTTCCATAAAAAAAATGCTCAGCCCGCAATACTCACTGGAGAAAAACTGAATACCGCAGGACGACTGTCGGAATTTGTTGAAATCCTCGAACAATTCCAGTTTGACAACGATACTGACTTCACCTCGGATCCCGTGCATCGTGTCGTAGACGGGTAACCAACCGTTGATGGATATGCCTGGCGAAATTTAGGTACGAATTGTGGATTTCCCATAAATGTATTGTTCGGTGTTTCAAAACATGCTTCAATACAGCGAACCACCAACTGGGCGAAACTTCCGTCAACTCGTTTTTGGAAAGTTTTCACAAAAAAAAAATTTCATTCGAACAACTTTTTTTGAATACATTTGATATTATATACCACTGAACCTTTGACGCTGGATGCTGAGCAAGAAGACGGATCGTGGCTGACTGCCAATGACGACGGCAGAAGCAACGGGTTCAAATTCAGGTACACTTTTCCGATAGCATCGTTCGCTGAATACGTATCGTAGTCCATCAATCTGATCTGCAATGGCTCGTCCTGAAGTTCGGAATCCTCCATCTGAAATTTGACAAAATTAGTACTACATGGAGTAAACTTTAGATCAGTTATTCAATTCTGAAGAGGGGAGAAAGAGTTTTTTTAAGGCCCTACAACTGATAGTTGAGCTATCCATAAGCTCAAACCATAGCTCAAACCCAAACTCAAATTAAAATGCAGCTCGAACTTGAATTCAAACTCAAACACAGGCTCAACCTCGAACTATAACTTAAACTGCTCAAACTGAAACTCAAACTTAAACTGAAAAAACAAAAAATCAAAATCAAACTGTAACTTGAACTTGAATCCAAACTCGAACAGAAACTCAACCTCAAACGATAACTCAAACTCAAACGTCAGATCCAAACTGAAACTCAAACCGTAACTCAAGTCCAAACTTAAAATGAAACCAAAACTATAATTCCGAACTGAAATTTAAACAGTAACTCAAACCCGAAGTCAAAATCAAACAGTAACTCGAACTTGAATCCAAACTCAAACGGAAACTCAACCTCGAACTATAACTGAATCTCAAACTTCAGATTCAAACTCAAACGGATTCAAAGAGTAACTCAAACTCATTCTCAAACTCAAACGGCTCAAACTCAAACTGAAATTGAAATCCAAACTCAAACTCAAGATCAAACTCGAACTTTAATTCAACACGAACTTGAATTCGAACTCAACATCGAACTGTAACTCAAACACAAACTTCAGACCCAAACTCAAACTGAAATTCAAACTGTAACTCGCAATAAAGTTCGAGTCAATATTTGAGTTAGAGTTACTTTTCGAGTTTGACTTTCAGTTCAAGTTTGAGCTGACGTTCGAGCTTCAGTTCAAGTTCAAATTTGCGTTAAAGTTTGAGTTTGAGATAAAGTTTGAGTTAGAGTAACAGTTTGATTTCAAATTTTTGTTGCAGATTGAGTTTGAGTTACAGTTCCAGTTCGAGTTTATGTTTGCGTTCCAGTTACTGTTCCAAGCTTGAACTTGACTTCAAACTTGGTCTGAGTTTCAGTTTGAGTTTCAGACTTGAACTCAACTTCAAGATTGAGTTCGAGATAAAGTTCAAGTTTGGGTTACATTTGAGTTTCAAAATTGAACTAAACTTCAAGTTTGAGTTCGAGATGAAGCTCAAGTTGGAGTTTCAGTTCCAGATTCAAAGTTTTACTCAACTTCAAGTTTAAGTTTGAGTTCGAGATTAAGTTCACGTTTCAGCTCGAGTTTGGGTTTCAGTTTGAGTTACAGTTTCAGTTTGAGAAAAAGTTGGATTTACAGTTTGAGTTTAAAATGTTCAATTTCGAGTTTGAATTTACGTTTTAGCTAAAGTTAATGTTTGAGTTACAGTCAAGTTTTGATTCTGAATGTCCGTTTGAGTTTCAGTTCCAGTTTTAGTTTGAGATTAAGTTACCTATAGCTATAGTTTGAGGTCCAGTTCCATTTTGAGTTTGAGATTTAGCTAGAGTTTACAGTGTGAGTTTACGTTTGCGTTCAATTCCGAGTTTGAGATAAGTTTGAGTTAGAGTAACAGTTTGATTTCAAATTTGTGTTACAGATTGAGTTCGAATTACAGTTCCAGTTCGAGTTTATGTTTGCGTTTCAGTTACGGTTCCAAACTTGAACTTAACTTCAAACTGAGTCTGAGTTTCAGACTTGAACTCAACTTCAAGTTTAAGTTTGAGTTCGAGATTAAGTTCACGTTTCAGCTTGATTTTGGGTTTCAGTTTGAGAAAATGTTGGAGTTGCAGTTTGAGTTTAAAATAAGTTTGTGTTCAATTTCGAGTTTGAATTTACGTTTTAGCTCAAGTTGATGTTTGAGTTACAGTCAAGTTTTGATTCTGAATGTCCGTTTGAGTTTCAGTTCCAGTTCTAGTCTGGGATTAAGTTATAGCTTCAATCTGAGTTTGAGATCCAGTTCCATTTTGAGTTTGAGATTATGTTAGAGTTTTTGGTGTGAGTTTACGTTCGAGCTCACTTCTGAGTTGAGTTTGAGATTGGGTTTTAACTCGTCGTGGAACGTCGAAATTCTTCAATTACCTCGAACTTGTACCAATCCGAATTCCATTGAGGGTTCAACGATTTCCTACAAACGTCAGTCTTGTATGTTGTTGAGCCCAATTTGATCTCAACGAAGGCGTCAGTCGTGTCGCTGCTCCTATCCATCACGGGGAGATTCCGCCCCGCGATGATTTTCACTTTCAATTTTCCCGGCATTTTTCGAAATTCCGTTTCACTCGAACATTACAGCCTGTGAAAAATCGCACGATGCCCAAGAAATTCAGTGGCAAAATAGGTCAAAATGCTTTGAAAAAATCAGGTACAAATCACAACTTTCATTCCCTCATTGGAAATGAGAGTAATCCGACTCATTCTGAAGACTTTTGGCACATCGATGGCATCACAATGTGATTGTATCATATTATGATAACCTCGTATCCCAATTTCTGGCCATTTTCATTTTATTCGATTTTCTGAACGAGAGAGTATCAAACTTTTAGCGGGAAATGCATTTTCTGCATTCTATCGCTCGAAATGATAAACTTGTAACTGATCAATGGAAAGGTTGATGTCAGTTTTTCATCTCAAGAAAATGCGATATTTTCTAGATATTCTCTCTCTAGAAAATGAGATATTTTTGAGATATTCTCTCTCTAGAAAATGCGTTGTTTTCAAGATATTCTCTCTCTAGAAAATGCGATATTACCGACATACGAGGCTATCTTCGATGCCATCGACATGACACGCCGATACATTCTTTCTTTTGCACCAATGAACCAATTTTTGGTCTCGAAGCGCGGATTTTTCAATTGTCAAGCCACTCTAACATGTGAAAGCATCATTCAAATCGGATCACCCGTTCGGCCCGAATCCTTAAATAGATAAACATACCTGACAGATGAATTTTTAATGTTTTTCGGACTCATATACCTCTAAAACGTGAATAATATGACAAAATGTCAAATTCGAATTTTTGATCCGCTGTACGTTATCAATTTTTTTTAAGGATTGAATTCTGACCTTTGAAGGAAAGTATAGAAACTGCGAAGGTACCTCATGAGTTCGCCTATTTTAGGTACAATTCTGGCGAGATTTGGTCTACGTTTAATATTTTCTACAATCTGCTTTTTACTGCACGAAACTAGTTAGCTTCTGTACACAGACACTTCATCTGTCCGGTGTTTGCTTTGACGCAACACTCTGTGATTATCGATTGGACAGCTCCAGACTCTGTACAATCCCTGATTAATATTATGTATTTTTTAAAAATCAATAAAAACAGGTACCTACCGATGCTGCCTAGCCATCCAATGTATTCTAATACATCAGATACCTTCTATCCGTTCTCGATCATCACGTATAAAAATGTCAAAATGAGAGCGAAATTTTACGACTGATTTTACGAATTTATTTACAAACTCTATAAATTTTCTTGAAACAAGGTTAATTACTTTTGAAAGTAAGAAAATAGGAAAAATGGATATTGTAGTAACCGAAACACGATTCCAAATCCGACATTTCGTCGACGATAACACTGATAATGATAACTGGTCGTACGAATTTTCCCGAGCTGTTACAGCACATACTGCGAGGAGGCTAGCCACCTGGGGCTAACCGCTCGATTTGACTCATACCCCAGGCGGAGAGGAAATTTTTTTTGGGTTTGCTCGATGCACAGAATTTTTTTTTGTGTATTTTTGATCTACAGAATATTTTTGAGAAATAATCCCGATGAACAGAGTTTTCAAGAATAATTTTGACACCGTAAAATGTTGTATATTTAAAAAAATATATTTGGCTTCCCTGACAACAAAGGCAAATATTTTAATTAAAAAAAAAATACGCTGAACTCTTGATTTTTTTGAGTACTTACCATCAGCTTTTTCCGAATCAAGATTGATAAATACGGTATGATAGATACAATATTACATAAATAAGTACAATAGATGGATACAGGATACAGTGTAGATCTTGGAAGATACAATAATTATCTCGATAGGATGCAACATCCCGATCGAGCAGATGATCACAACTTCTTTAACCCATCATCACCAACCATTATTTTAAAAAATAATAAAAATAAATGTTAAAAGATGCCTTTAACTGGAGAAATAAACGAAATTTCTCATAGTTCCAGGGGAACTGCCAAGAAAGAAATTCGAAAATGTGATTGAGAGGATGAGTGACGAAATGATCCATCTCAAAAAAGGGGTTTTAAAAGAACATGGTAATCCAAATTATTATTTTTGTCATTCATGGAAAAAGGACCAAAAAATTAAAAAAGGTCGTTTAACCAATGAAGTTAAATAGAAACCAGTGGTGCGTAGATAACACACAATACTTCCATATTTTGAAACGTAAAATTGTGACACAATTTGATCATATTTTGACTGCTTTTGAAAGTGTTTAGGTCGAAAATATCAAAAAATTCAATATTAAAATTTTAAAATTCGTCCAAAATGAAAAAACGCCACATTTTCGGAATGTGAAAAATATCCACATATTCTGCAAGGTGAAACAAAGATTTTAAGACCAAGAACGCTCAAATCGGTTCATTTTTGCGGCCGGAAAAAAATAAAATAGAAAACACTAAAAATGCAAATATCTCGGAAGTACTGTGCGTTATCCAAATTCCGATTAAACAGGGTGTTAGGTCTTGCCGAGACAAACATTTCAGTTCAAGAAATTTGAAAAAAGGTTGAGAAATGAGGGAGATATGGCCATTTTTGTAAATGACCACAGACGGACAGACGGACAGACGGACAGACGGACAGACGGACACACGGACAGACGGACACACGGACACACGGACACACAGACACTTGTTCAGGAAGTGATTCTGAGTAAATGTGTATGAGAAAAAGTTTTTTCTGAGGCTCCGTTCCGATTCTCGATTTTAGGACGATCACAATACTTCCATTTACTCTGTAAATATGGAAGTAAAAAGGTTCATTTCTTAAGAAAAATGAACCGAAAATTCTCTCCCCGTCAAAATGGCAAAAAAATCCGTCCTAAAAATTGGAATTACATGTTTCTCAAATGTACCTGCTCGAAACCGACCCCGAAGCTCACCATCCCCCTATTTGCTTGTCACCATCTCATCAGCGGGGTGAATTCTCGCCGATTTCATTCCATTCCGTGCCAGTTCGATTGTAGGGCAGTGAACAACTATAGAAATTTTCTCACTCAAAAATTGACTATGAAGTTCTTGATTTTGTTGGCTCTATCAGCATTCGTGGGGCTGAATGTTGACGCCATCGATCCCCCAAGTCCGCATTACAAAAAATCAACCCGCGAAAATCGGCTCATCAGGTAAACCCTAGGGAAAAATGTGCAATTCCGAACACCCGTGACATTGTTAATTTGACAGTTAATTATTTAAATAGGTTCGCACGAGGTCGGCAGGGTTTAAAGTTGGCCATTATACAACCTAACAACAAACGGAGACACGTATTAATTCCATTATAAATCTTGAGCATTAGTTAATAAAGAAATTAATAGTATATATTATAAATTAATAGTATATAATTTAAATTTATTAAATTAATTAATAAATAGTTAATAAACAAAGTTAGAAATAATAAAATTTCCCGTTAGGATAATTTCAATTTGAAACGCCAATTTAGATTCCTACCCTACCAATTTACTTCGTTCGTAAAAGAAAATTGCTTAGTTCTTATTATTTAATAATAACAAATACTACTAATAATAAATTATGTTAGCTACTATAACATTGACATTTTGACGTCTGCCGACGTCTGCCCTTGTCGACTATCTAACGAGCTTATTGCCAAAGAATTGAAGCCGGTCAGATCGTAATCTAATTTGTCATGCGATCGGCTCGTTCAAGTTCAGAAGAAAGTAGATAACGAACGCGACATTCATTTCCAAAAATATTTATAAAATAAATTTATTAATCAATAAATTTATAAAATGTTGTGAAAAATCACGTTGGCATAGAGAAGAGAGTAGATAACGAACGTAAAAAAGGTCTACATTTATTCCTGATTTTTTTCAAATCGAAACACCAATTTCGTTCGAATTTAATGATTTGCAAAGTGAAATCGTAATTCCTTTAGTCACATGACAACAAAGCGGTTTTTGGGAAATGCGAAATTTAAAAAAAAATCAAAAAGTTGTAAGGCTAATTTTTTTTTTTGGCTGTTTCGCAAATGAAGAATACTGAAACTGAACTGAAAATCCCGGTCTTGATTTTCACGTCAAACTTGTTTATTATCCATCACAAATCCGATAAATTTAGACAAAAATTTAAACCAGCGAAATATAAAAGTATGGTGAATATCAGTATGGTCCATCCTAGATTAAATAAATTTTATTTTTTCACCCAACGCAGTACATCTCGGAAAAACGATAATAAATTGAGTTTCTGCATCTTTCAATTCGACACAATTTAATCAAAGGCAGATTTTTATGGAATTTTTTTTCGATGCAAAAGGTCGAAAAACGTAGAATAAGCCTATAAACCGATAGTTTATTTCCAGGTGGATATCTCATTTGTTTGTTCTGAAATGCAGGCCATTTTGCGTTCGAGATAACAAAAAAGCTATAACGATGACGAGTTGAGAATTCGTATTTCCCAATTTTTTTTTCGCTTGGAAAGTCATTTTTTCAACGATTGCGTCTCCTTTGTCCTTTATATCAACAACTACTCGGGTACATAAAATGTCGACTAACACTTTTTGGGATCCTTTTTGCATCATCTACATTTCGAATTTCCGATGATTCGTGAAAGATCATTTTCACTCGTTCGCTTTCGTAATCTAGAAACTAAAGATTTATAATTGTCTAAGCACAGTTAACTTCCTTGTCATTTTCCAGACAAATATCAACTTTTATTTGTACTGTCACTGATTTTATCTTGCGTAATTGGGCCAATGTTTTCCCTCGGGCTATCTTAGGTTATGAACGCGGATGACCTTTATTGCTTAGGCGTTATCTATTTTTGTGTTTTCCCCTTCGAAAGCTCGTGATTCACATTTTCAGCAATTGTTCATTAGAAACTGGTGAAAATCACAAGAAGCAAATCTAGAAATTTTTGCTCTTCGCCATACTTCCGTCGTGAAAATCCAAAATTTGAGATGGTAATATTGTCTAATTGGTTATTTTAATAAGTTTTGGAAAGACTACGTATTACATAAAAGCATAGGGGGATAATCAAACTTAATTTTATGCCAATTTTTCAACAAAAAAATTTCAAAAATGTTTGAAAAAAAAAATTGGGCTGTCAAAATCTTTTTTTCATTCGCATTTTCATTTTACTTTTTCTAGCTTTTTTTGAAGTCGGTTTTTTTTTGGGAATTTTTTTAATAGTTTCCACTTTATAGTTTTTAAGAAAATTAACCATATTTTTAGTTTTCTAAAAAAACGAATTTTTCTTGGAAAACGCCCTTTTATATGGTAAATCAAGCGAGGATTCCAAGAGAAATAGTTAAAAATTCCAAACCCATAGCATCATTATTAAAACCGGGAATTTTTCAATAATGTACCTAAATACCATTTACAGAAAATTTTCGGTAAAAAAGTGGATAACTTGATCGACAATAATCAGAAAGCTGTCGAACACGAGCATTCGAATTTTCAAACATATTTTCTACATGTTTTTGAGATTTACGCTACATTTTTGGCTGTTGGGCCACCAATATTAATCCTGAAAAAATGGGAAAAATAGTAGTACCAAATGGCAGAGTTCCTCGACATCCCAGTGAAAGACTTTCCGAAATCGGATGATCAAAATTGGCTGCGAGAGGACAAAACATGCAAAAAGCGAAAAATCCTTACAAGTCAACTTGAGTAACGGTTTCTTTTGGAGACGGTTAAAAAAACGGTCTGGGTTTAATGATAGTTTCACGGAATATTTTCGCCAATTAGTCGTCTTGATAGCCTTGTATTCTGACGTAAACCATTCATGATGAGATAAGTAGGTACCGACGAATCGTATTGCAATATTTCGCCATTAGCCATCTCAAAGTTTGATAATAATTTTTAGGCTGATGACTAATATTTTTGTCGATGTAGCACCGTGTTGACATGGGTTATGATCTAGATATAACCTGAACCATTCGTGAGAATAAATTATTTTTGTATTTTCACCCAGAATCCCCCTGAAGAAAGCGGAAACACCTCGAATGCTTTTCCACGATGCCGGTACCGAAGTTTCTCGGCTGAAAAGTTTGAAATACACCAGCGGAGGAGAATTTCCCGAGCCTTTGAACAACTACATGGACGTAAGTTAGTCAAAAAACAGTGTAAATAGGTACCTACACATTCAAAATATTTTCAAAAATTCAGATAGGCACCCTTCGAGGTGCTAAGATTTAGATGGCATTCGCGCTCTGGGAACATTTCCCCTTCATAAAAAAACAAAAAAAAAGGTCATCAGCAGTCAAGTTATGTATTAGTCTGTTAGCGAATACTGGCCAAACAGCTGATGATTTGAATGAATTTTTTACTGTCTCTTTGATTTGTAGGTTTTTTGTATTGTTTCAACGATTAATGTTATCCGTCTTGGGGCTCCTCAACCTATCCATTATTTTCAGTTGTTTTTTTAATTCCCACCTAAACAATGAGTGAAGGACATTTGTGATGTGGACACACCTGATGTTTTCTTCCAGGCTCAATACTTCGGAGACATCACAATCGGAACACCACCGCAACCGTTCAGAGTCATTTTCGACACGGGTTCTTCAAATCTGTGGGTGCCGTCGAAGAAATGTTCAGTCCTCAACATTGCGTGCTGTAAGTTGAATAGTGCGAAGAAAAAAGTTAAAATTGAAATGTTGAATGTTCCGTTAGCTGACAAGTACCTACAGTACGGTTATGCTAATTGCCCTGAAACTCGTGTTAACCTGCTGGTTAATTAAAAAAACCGACATACCAACCCATCAAGCGTTATACATAACTAGGTATTGAAATTTTGCGTTTTTTATTGTAACTCAGACCCAAAAATTTGATTTCACGATTTCTGCAGTTCAGCGGTCATTTTTAATCTGTGCAGGGACTCATCGGAAGTATGACAGCTCCAAATCCTCAACCTACCAGGCCAACGGACGGAAATTCGCCATCCAGTACGGGACTGGAAGCCTGTCCGGTTTCCTTTCAGACGATTCAATGACGGTTCGTACAACAAACGTCTTGGATTCAAAATGCACCGCCCCACAAAAGCCCGTATCACACGTCAGACCTTTCCCCTCCCCCCACAGACCGTCTGTACAGACCGATTTAAGCTCATATCACACGTCAGACCGTTCCCGTCCCACAGACCATCTGTACAGACAGAACAATTTCGGGTTTTGTTCAGTCCAGCAGTCCGAGACTACTTCTGGACTAGCTGCCTTAGACGCCAAGCAAAGTCAAGTCATACGATTGGATGAACGAATGCATCAATGCTGCGACTGGATAAATTCGTTCGTCCAATCATGTGGCTTGGGACTGCTCGGTGGACTGCTGGTCTTAACCGAATTGAAATGTTGCCGCTACTCATCGAGGGCAGCGGAGCACGCCCACGACTACTTCGAGTTTTGGTTTCGATGCTTGAATGGTTAAGCGTCTGTTTTCAGATGGCTGGTGCTACTATCCAGAACCAAACGTTCGCAGAAGCAGTCAACGAACCGGGCATGGTCTTCGTGGCCGCCAAATTCGACGGCATCCTCGGCCTGGGCTACAAAACCATCGCGGTCGACGGTGTCCTTCCTCCGTTCTACAATATGGTTCAGCAAGGTGTTGTCAGCCAGCCTGTATTTTCATTCTACCTCAGCAGGTAAGATTCGCTAAGCCAAAAGGGGTATGCTAGAAGCGAAGGATTTTTGGGAAAATTCCAGGCGATCCTTTCTCTTTTACCTCGTTACTTCCTGGAACAGACTACTTCCATTCCCTCTTTGGTTCCAAAATTTCTTCCCAAATGTTTTAATTACTCCATTACCTTACCATCTAAATTACTAATGCATGGGTAGAACTCAATGGAATGATTTTTTTCTTTGTTTTAGAGACCCAGAAGGTAAGGAAGGAGGTGAAATCATTTTTGGAGGTTCTGACCCGAAAAAGTATAGTGGAGATTTTACCTACGTACCCGTAGACAAACAAGGCTACTGGCAGATCCGAATGGACGGGTAAGTATATCAATAAATTGTTTTTTCTTCCGTACAGGGTCTACTGTACAGCACTTTGGACAACCCCCACCTGTCGATGGCCTCATATGATAACCTCGTATGTCAGAAAAACCGAACTTTTCAGGAGAGACAAAAAATTGTAATCAGTGACACAGGGTCTCCTTGAAAATCGAAATACGAGGTTCTCAAAAAGAGCGCTACAGAGCAGAAAAACGTATTTTTCGCCTAAATTCGAATACCTACTGGCCGATAAAATACGAGGATTTCATTCAGAAAATGCAATAAAAAAAAGGCTTCAGCTGTTAGTGAGGATGAGAATGGGAACATGGCTTGAAACCCCCAATCAAACTTATAGGGTTTAACGCCAACGCCACCTCGACCAATCACAGTGATGCATTTTCTCACCCTCCAGCAGCAATCGAATAGTGTAGGGGCGGCTTTACGCTCACGCTCCTCGCAGTAACCGCTATAAAGTCTAATCTTGTTGTTGTTTTGCAGGCTACGAATCGGAAACCAGAGCCTCTGCAAAGGAGGTTGTGAAGTTATCGCCGATACTGGAACTAGCCTGATTGCCGGACCCACCTTGGAGACGAAACTCATCAACGAACTTATCGGTGCCACCCCCCTCATGGCCGGTGAATACATGGTCGGTACAATGCGAATGTCAAAATTCCATAGATATACGTCAAAACCACTAACTGTTCTAAAACTTGAACGTGTTTATTCTTAAGGTTTCTTGCGATTTGGTACCGAATCTGCCGAAAATCGACTTCATCCTTGGTGGCAAAGCGTTTACTCTCGAAGGAAAGGACTACATCCTAAAGGTAACCTACGAGGGAAATTGATAATTTTCTGGGAATTACGTTTGAAATACCGAAAAGATTTTTTTAGACCTGACAGGGCTTATTCTTTTTTTATCGACCTCCTGATGAGCATGGACCAACAAGATTTTAACATGTTCAATGTCTTCCATGCTATTTGAGGTTATAACCTATATAGGGGTTATAACCCAACAGTCACTTCACACTTCGTGATAAAAAAAGTGTAGTGAGCAAAAATGTTAATGTAAAATTATGGTCACGCAAGGCCCCACGACCAACATACGCAGAGTAACAACAACAAAATGTCCAAAGTCATAGAACTAACTCCATGATTTAAGGCCTTCATAAATAGATGACATTACCAAGAATACGGGTACCCTCTACCTATTGGTTTTTACTTTTTTTGGCTCCAAAAATTTCCGTTTGGCACAAATCACAACAACGTTTCAAAACGAAATTTCTCTACCATTAACCTTGAACTTTAATCGATTTCCAGGTCAGCTCGTTCGGTAAGACATTGTGCCTCTCCGGTTTCATGGGCATGGACATCCCCCCACCCCACGGTCCACTGTGGATCCTCGGTGACGTATTTATCGGCCGCTTCTACACAGAGTTCGACTTGGGCAACAACCGCGTCGGTTTCGCTATGGCCAACGAATAATTTACCTTTACCGACTTCGAATAATTTCAGATAGATAATGCTTATCTTGATGAAGATTTCTCGATAGGATAGTTCCAAAGCCATAATGACAATTATGTATAGGTGCCTCTACGTTTACTGACTGTATTCCTTGAACGTTTGTAAGCTCTCAATCGAGAAACATAAGATCTGCGGTTTCAAAAAATGATTTTTGTAAGAAAAAAAAAAAAAAAATTGAAGCCCAAAGCATATTATTTATCCCATTGAACCAGTTGCGTTTTAAAGACCCAATTTGAGGGAAACCGATTTTTTCCTCGAGTTCGGCCCAAACTACTGAACCGATTTAGGCCATTCGATCAATAAAATAGGAATTTGACGATATATTTATTAAAACTGTGTACAAAATAGGGCCATAGGGCCCTCTCTTACTTTTTACACAGTATCCTACACTATCAAATTAAATTATACTTATCGCCAGTAAAAAAAAAATAATAAGGGTTTAAATTAACACGCCACTTGCACAAAATCGGATGGATATAAAAAATGCCAATTAGGTATATATATATGAATAAAAAATTTTGCGAGGGGTATTGTGCATAGGTAATAATATGAAAAATGGTTAGCCAGATTGCATTTCCTTAACAATTTCAGATTTCAGACGTTTCTTGAAGGAGTCGACTGAGGAATTTTGTTGGAAGCAGCTTATGAATTTATTATGGATCCTAATTGCCTGGACAGTAAATGAATTATTGAATATTGCAGTTCTATGGGAAGGGACCTGTATGATTCCATCATTGCTACCGCGCGTTGGTACTTGATGCACATCAGACAGTCTCTTAAAATTCTCATACAGGAAGGGTGGGGTTTCATACTTGATAATTTTAAATGCTTGAGTGGCTATAGCCAAACACCGCCTTTCTTTTACCTTAAGCCACCCTATCCGATCAAAATACGGAGTGACATGCTCCCAAGTAGGTATACAAAAAATGTACCTGATCACAGCATTTAAGGCCCTTTGCAGCTTGGTACTCAATTCTCCACTCATGTCGCACGTCACACACGTGGCATATTCGAAATGGGGGATAAGTAGGGATTGGGCTAGCTTCATTTTGATTTGC
This sequence comes from Nesidiocoris tenuis, assembly GCA_036186465.1. Classification (NCBI taxonomy): domain Eukaryota; kingdom Metazoa; phylum Arthropoda; class Insecta; order Hemiptera; family Miridae; genus Nesidiocoris; species Nesidiocoris tenuis. The sequence goes on from AP028920.1 coordinate 11,345,321, forward strand.
CATGGAAAAGTGGATGTAAACTTTCTTAACGAATATATTCCTTTAAATACTTTTTTACATGTTTCGGTAACCTGCTTCCCCCAACTCAAGTTATCAGATATTATAACGCCCAAGCTTTTGGCCTCTTTTTCGAAGGGCAATTTCGTACCTAGCAGCTCTACCGAGCAGTTCTCATCGAGCAACAAATTATTAAGAGTACGCCGGAAGCCAATCAGCATCGCTTTACTTTTCACAGGATTGATTTTGAGTCTGTGCATCAAGCACCATTCTTCGAGAAGCTTGAGATCAGAGTTCACTTTCATTATGCACCTCTCTAGCTCACTAGGAGCACACTCAATATAAATTTGAAGGTCATCGGCGTATAAAACTGTTTGGCAGAACATGAAGACATTCGGCAGAGAATTTATGAACATAGAAAAAATTAGGGCCGATAGAGTTGACCCCTGAGGGGACCCAACCCCTAAGCCATACCATTGAGATTGACGATCATTATCGAGTTTCACTCTTTGCTTTCTATTTGAGAGATATGATCTGAACCATTCAGTTACTGCATTACTCAAATTGTAAAGTTTAAGAATCATAAACATCAGCTCGTGGTCAATCATGTCGAAGGCTCTAGAGAAATCAACTAATACTAGTATGACTATTTTTCTTTTATCCAAGCTACGCCTTATATCATCAGTAACTTTAATAAGTGCGGTTTCAGTGCTATGTCTGCTTCTAAAACCCGACTGACAGGGATTGAACAGGAAGGAGGACTCAAAATAGTCCCGAACAGCATCATGAACTATTTTATCCAGACCCTTAGCTACAGAACATAAGATATTAATGCCCCTGTAGTCACCAAAATCCTGTGGTACATCTTTCTTTTTGATAGGCGTGACATTTGATAGCTTCCACACGGCAGGATATATTTTACTACTCAGAGAAAAGTTGTAGATATGGGTAATATACGGGGTAATGTAGTCAAGTAAATAGTGGATGAGGTATATAGGAATCCCATCAGGACCCACCGCATTTGATTTAATACCTCTAAGAACATTCCGAACTTGATCCTCACTTATCACCGGAAATGAAAAAGTCCTGTCAGCGGAGGTTTCATTCAGCAGATTGCTAGTGTATGATAAGAAAGCATCATTTCTAATCGGTGGTGTTGGTGGCAACGTACAGAAGTGCTTATTCAAACCGTTTAAATCCACATTCATACCATCCAGCTCATTTTCTTTTCTTTTACTGGAAACCTTGTATTTCTTCATGATCTTCCAAAAATCTTTAGTTCCAAGTTTTTGCTCAAACAGGTTGTTAAAATGCTTACGTTTCTCATTCCGAATGCTTTGTTTGACCTTATTTCTCATCAATCGATAACGGTCCCAATCTTCGCGAGCTTTTGTTTTTTTAAACGTACATTTAGCTTTATCTCTTTCCTTCATCATTTGCCTAATTTCATTAGATAACCAGGGAGCTGGAGGTCTATCAACTCTCACTCTTTTCAAAGGAAAATTCATTTCTAACAAGTTTTTTAAATTCAAATTCATGATTTCAACCTTTGCATCAATTTCCTCTACTTCCAATATACTGTCCCAATCCTGGGTTTTGAAGTCAATCACAAGCTTTTTATGGTCGAACTTTTTGGTACACCTTATTAAGTCCCACTTCTTACTACTTTTCGGACACCCAAGGTCAAGTACGCAATAAATGAGGTCATGGTTAGACAACCCCGTAGCCTCCATCTGCCCATGTTCAATTACGCAGTCCAAATTATTCACTACGATTACATCCAGCAAATTTTCGGACAGTTGTAGTACATACGTTGGTTTACTGGGCAATAGGTGCAGGTTGTATAATGCCAACTGTCTTTCAAAGAAATGCTTATAAGAAGAGTTATTGTCCAACATTGGTATGTTCACATCCCCAAGAAACGAGATGACATCGTATAAAGGTATCAAGCGGGAAATGGTACGAAAAATGACGTCAACGTCCCTTCCTTTTGGAGGATTGTACACAACACCAACAACCGTTTTCAATCGGGTATTCTGAATATTGACAAATAAGTACTCAGGGCTCTTATTGTAAACTCCAGATGAGCTATCAACAATTTTGTAATTGAATTTTTTATGTATGTACATCGCAACGCCCCCACCTCCTTTATTGACTCTATCCTTTCGGATAAAATTATAATTTTCAATAGAAAAATGTGAGGAGTTAAGCTGAGGTTTGAGAAATGTTTCCGATAGGCATACAATATCAAACATTTCTTTACCAAAAATTTCCACAAACTCATCCCAGTGTGCCGATAACGATTCCACATTCACATGCGCCATTTTAACGCCCTGGGTGTGTCGTGATATTTTCAATTTTAGAACTTCAGTACCGCCGAGAAATAGTCGGGTAGGGAAAGATTATAATTTGGTTGACACCATATAAACATAAATGTACAATTCTGAGCAAAAAAAAATATATATATGTACGAGTAGAGAGAGATTTTTCGATTTTTTGGCCGCTGGGTATTCATTCGTGAGGCCTCGCAGATGCATTCGTAGCAGCTGCCGCGTTCCCAGATTTCTGCTGCGAGAACCTGCCTGATAATTCACGTAGTTGTTCCGAAGAGCGTATAACAATGGCTGGATCACTTCTGATTTCCGATTTCTTCAACATTATTCTGCCGTTACTGGCCCATGCAAAACGGAAACCGTAATCGATTTTGAATTGTTTTGCTGCGCTCAACAGCTTGCGGTTAGCGTATGTCAGGCTATTGTTGACGTAGATTTTCGACGGTTCACCAGTTAAAATTCCGAGCGCACGAACGGTAAGATTTGCAGATTTTGCCGCCGCATAAAATGCCTTTTTATCCAACTTACGAACAAAGTCTACAACGATGATACCCGGCAGCTTACTTGCCGGATTTCCACGCGTACGAAAGCAGTCACTAACCATTTGCTCGGCAACTTCGAAGTCAACTGCCTGCCCAATGGTTTTTACCAGTTCCAAGACGTTCTCAGTTTTTTCAAACGGTACGCCAACAATTTCAAGCGTATTTTCCTTCATTTGCTGTTCAACCTCGTTGAATCTTATTTTCATCTCACCCAATTCTTTGCTAGTGATGTTTGATTGATCCTTCAGGTCCTCGATCTTTGTTGATAAACAATCAACGGAACGTTTCAACGTGTCAATGGCTGTTATGTTGTCTTCCAGACGGTCAGAGTACCTATTTAGGTTGTCGGTCATATCCTTGACCTCGACTTTGAATTCCTCAATCTCTTTCCGTACTGAGGCATTAGAGCGACGTACCTCAGACCGTATTTCTTCCATGATTTCAAGCAGCGACAGGTATGGGTTGTGTATGTCATCACCACTGTCACCTGCGCCTGCCTTCGCAGCTTTGCCGGCTGAGGAGCTGCCTGGAGACTGGGCGGGGCCGTCCCCCACCACCCGAGACAGCCTCCTTTTCTTAGCACATGACTCACAATACCAAGATTTGTCATCTTTTTTCAGAAACAAATAATCCTCCTTTGTTAAATTCACGCATTTAGTATGAGACACGGATGCACAGGACCCACACGCAACACGATACGCATTGTTCGCAAAACCTAGATTGCACTCACTACATTTATTTGCCATTTTGGCTGTCAGAAACAGAGACACGATCTGTACTGTGCGGCTGCGCGCGACTGAAGGCTGATACACCTTGATAGATTCGTCACACACCTAATTCACTTAAGTAATGTATATTATTACAAAAGACAGGATACGAATAAAAGTAATAAATATTTGTACACAGAATAAAAGCGATAACTTAACGCGCGTATGGGTGCATTTGAGTGGCTGCCTTTATATTCGTCTTGATTCCGCTCGGCACTTTCCCCATCGGGCCCACTAGAACAGAATTTCCAGCAATTTAGATACAAAATTTTTAAAAGTGTGAAAGAATCAGTGCTCCATGATATTGAGCTGCTTCAAAATAGATGACTGGCTTACTTGGCTGTTGCATCTGATTCGGGTTCATTCCTCCCGGAGCAACGGGCCGCCCTGGAGCAGGAATCATATTGGGAGGCATACCACCTGGGCCCATACCCTGGAAAATGAAAAGAAAATAAAGAAATGCTTTGAAAATTCAGGTTTTCAGGAAAATTAGGACAATTTCTCTCGGTCGAATGCTGTCCGAGCCAGCATCCCGTTTCCACCTTCAGCCGGTAACGCTGCTTAGATCCCAGCATAAATTCGATTACCTTGAGGCCTTTGCCGGTAGCGATTGCCGCCACCAACGAATGGGTGTCAGCAACCGAAGACGTTATGTTGGCTCCGCTGCGCGAACTGCTTTCCGTCTCCCATTCCTCTCTCGCTTTAGACACTAGTTCCCAGACGTGGCTGACGACTTTGCTGTAAGCGCCCATTTGCTTCTGTAAGCAAGCAAGGGACCAATCAACTCACAGGTTTGATTTTTAAGAAAGAATATTTTTCAACTTCCGTGAAAGTTTGCAATACTATAGCCAGGCTGCCCCCCTCATCATTGAGGCAGATGTCATCCGATGTCTAACCTGCACAGTTTCGTAGGACAGGCTGGTCGCTTTATGTTCGAGCTGTATCATCTTCTGTTCCACTTCGGGGATCGGCTTCGTACGAAGATAATCGGGCACCAGATCGTGGGAAAACATGGGGACGCGATGTTCGGTGATACGAAGCAGCTGTTCGTCCCTTTCGGGGCAAAGGAGTAGGGGAAGAACGGCGTAGTTGCGTAGCGCAGGGCATTTGTCGTAGCCCAGCATTTTCGAAATTGAAACGAGCTAGGAAACAGGAGAATCGACTTTTAGCCTCGATGGGTTTGTTCCAGGAGCGCGAGTGTAGGCAAGAGGTAAACAGGTTTGTTAGACAACCAGCTACGACAATGACGTACCTAAGTGTCGTGTGAATGTCGTAGCTGTAAGTTGCCGAACAAACTTGTTTACTCACGCCCACACTCACACTCCTGGAACAAACGCATCATCGACGTACCCATGGGTTGGTCCAGACAGGCAGTCCTCGGCAAGACCAGCACATAAAATACAAACAAATTCAAGCCACCTAATAGGGTGAATTCGCTAGTCTTCAGCCTGGGACTTACCTTAAAAACGGATAACTATAAAAAAATATAGGTTACCCAATAAAAATCTGAATCGAAGATTTGAATTATTCGAAAAGGATAATAACCTGCCCCGATAGAAGTGCAAAATTGTCCAAAAACGAAGGCCAGTTCATCGTGTCGCTCTCGTTCTCGAGTTTGAAGATCATCGCCCCAATTGAGTTTTTCAATTCGTTAACTCGGAGCGAAATTGCGTCCAGTGACATTTCCAGTTGTTTTTCTTCGCGCTGCATGCTGACCGTAGTGGGTCAAACTGGTTTCTGCAGAATATAGGTATTGTGACTAGGGCTGTGAACCACAAAATATAGAGTCGAATAAGTACTATTTTTTTTTTGCAGAAATTTCCTATAAAGCGAGTCAATTGTGACATCACTTATAGTTGTGTTTATTTCAGCCCTACAAATGGGGATATAGGAGGAAAAACGGTCCTTACCTTACTCTAATATTTGCGATTGCCAAGTGGTCGGGACACAGAAGTTCTTCAAAATTATGTAGATTATTGATTATAGCCCAAGACGTCAACAAATTACAAGAGCTTCGCTTTCGAACTCACAATAAAAACTTTTGATACAAAAGTCAAAATCTCTTTGTTGTTGTTGTTGTTGCTGCTCTGCAGCTGTTGTTCGTGGGTCCCTGGCGCGTGTTGTTCGTGGGACACATGAGCGGCCACTCGCAGACGTTCAACCGAACCCCCCGGTTACGTCTTCCGAAGAGCCAGTCTCTAGGCACTGCAAGGACACTCGCCCATTCAGTCTAGCCTCCCTGCTGTTTTTATCCTACGTGCCAAAAATTGTAAAATAATAAAACATGAGCAAATGATTAAATCGTCACTTAAGTTCTAACACCGCCTAACTCAATTTTTGTCGAAAATGAGTTAGATACACCACTCGATAGATTTTTCAATAGCCGATATCATTGTGACACTGCCACGAAGATTGAACCAAACAGTGAAGAAGGAGAGGAAGAAAAGACAACACCGCCTAATCGTTTATCTAGCGGAAGCGGAGGCAACACCACCTAATTCAAATCGCGACCGACGAGTTCCCGCTGAGACGCCTCCCCGCTTTTGGTACATTATTTCCAAAAATAATGTACCTATGTAATTGGTCGAGGAAATTTTTTTTTGGAGCAATCCGATCGGAGAAGGTTAAGGGGTCCAAATCGGCATTAGTATGGTCCATTTTCGAAAAAGCACAAAAACTCAATTTTGAAGGTGATGTCGTGGGTTTAGAATTTTTTGAGTATTTTTCCCGGGTTTCTCGCTTGATTTACCATAGGACAGGGGTTTCTTTCAGAAAAATTTTGATAATTTTGTTTTTTAATCGGATTGGCTTAGTGCGATTTCTCCTTTTTCACGTTTTTGCCAATCCGAGGGATCCTACTGAACCGATTTTGAATTTTTTGAGCTTGTTGGGTTCCTCGAAGGTTTCTACACAGTTTTCATTCCCTGTAAGTCAAAATTGGTTGGATTTCAGCGTTCAAAAACTGGTTTAAAGACTAATTTTTGAAGTAAAAAAAAAGTTTTTTTTACCCTTCAAAAAAATTCTAAAATTCCAAAAAAAATATTTTTGAGTAGGTTTTGGGTAGGTACATGACACAGAAAAATTACAATTTTCTACGAGGAAAACATGAAAAATCCAAGGTAAGAGCCTTGGAAAAATTTCAAAAAAATAATGGATCTGATTTCGGGTTTTTTTGGCGAGAATCATTAGATTTTGACTGAAAAACATGAAATTTGGTGTTTTTTCGAGATTTTTGTCAAATCGGTCAATTTTGGGGGAGTGATAAGGCCAAAATCGGGGTTTTCGCAGTTTTCTTGGTTTTACTGTCTAAGCACCTATGGGTTTAAGGCAAAAACGTGATGCTGAAGAAAATTTCGGGTGTTAAATTCTTTATCAGATGCATTCCCATCCTATAGAATAAACAAATATTTACATAAAAACATTATATTTGAGGGACGGAAAGCAGGGAGCAACACAGCCTAATTAAGGATTTCAAACAGCAACACAGCCCAACTCAGCTGGTTTCGAGTTTAGTGCTTATTTTTGAAATTTAAGAGTAGAATCCAATTTAGAGACCCTTCGAGATCGTGAGAACGTATTGGGAATTTAGGAAATTTATTTCCAAGGTAAAATAATTAGTTTTTTGTCTCTCCTGAAAACTTGGGAAAATTTAGTTAGGTGGTGTTAGAACTTAAGTGACGAAATGCTTGTTTCTTCTCTCGCATGGCGTCGAGCGAAGGCAGACTGTCAGCAAACAGCCTGACATTGTGAAAAGAGCGAGCGACCAATGTTATTGGTATTGGTGAGGCTGAGGTCTTATGAAGAGCGAGCGACCGAGATTGTGGGTCAGCTAGGCCGACCTGCAAAATTTGTTTGCGAGCGACCAGGGGGTTTGGTTGAACGTCTGGAGAGTAGCCGTTGGTGCGCCCGTGGTGCTCAGGGGTGGCCGTTCATGTGCGAGAGCCATGGACCAAGATGGCTGGCTTTGGGCTAAGAGCAGGCAGCCGACGGACCAAAGTTATTGGTGTGTGGGACCATGGCTTCTACGGGCGACCGACAGACCAATGTTTCTTGGTGTCTGCCTTGAAAACTGGCTTGGCATGTGTTTGCGAGCGACCAGGGGTTCATTTTACATGTTTTGGGACAGGCGCTCAAGTGAGAGAGCGAGCGACCAATACCAGGGGAACTGGAAGCTGGCACTAATATAAAGAGAAGAGACCATCCAATTTAGGTTTGACTGGTTGGTTAACACTAGGTATTTCCTTGAATCATTTCCTCATTCGAGGCTTGAGCTCAGTTACTAGTTAACTGAGCTATTTCCAGAAAATAAGAATAAAGTAAGGGCTGGCATATGGAGATGGCGGTTGACCGAGGGGGGTTGTGATTATGGAATACAAAATAGGTGATAGCTCGAGATTCTTTATATCAGTCGTCAACTGGACCTATCGAGAACGTGCGGGCGCCTCTCCATGTAAATTGACGTTGAGAGATTTTCACCGTGTTTAGAGAGAGTTTCATGAGGAAAATTAATCATGGGTCTCCACATAGGTAGGTAGGTACATCTAATTACATAGAAGGAACATAATGTGTTAAAGTATCATATTATGATACCTACTTTAATGCTGGAATAGTCTTAGTAAGATTTTTGCTCATCTTGGTTATTTTTGAGGCCTCAAATAAGGCGTCCCAAAATTATTTTAGGCTATGATTGAGTTATTCTTCAGCCAAAACACTCCCACGGAAAGAGTAGAAGTGTTAGCACGTACCCACTACCTGCAGTATCTCTTTGGTAAGAGAGGGTACCCCCCTAAGCTCCACTCATCTTACGAGGGATTGGGAAGGACTAGCCGGGGACTGAAGAACATTCTGTCACGGCAGGGAAGTATTCTCAGTTTAGTCTCAATATTGACTTCAGCGAGATAGGTTTACGATAACATCCCAAATTTTCGTTCAGTGCCGCGTGTTACCGGCGGGACATGGCCAGCCTCATAGCGATAATAGTAAGTCTGAAATTCAGCTCCATCGGTCGAAGCGCAAAACATACGTTCCTATTTACTTATTTTTACAATATTTTATTTTATTAGGTACGTAGGTAGGGGAAGTGGGGGTAAGATGGCGAACCTAAGCTTCTAAGATTTTTTCTAGGCTCTGTGAGCAGCCAGGCGAGTTGTAAATGGAACTATTCGTTTTAGTGATTACCCGAGTACAACATACATTTTTTTCAAATTTTACATTCAACTGAAAGATGTCAAAAAAATAAATTTTCGGAAATATGTAAATTTCGCCATCTTACCCCAATTGCTTAAAACATCCAAAAATTGAAAATGAAATAGATTCTAAAAAATTCGAAACCTAATTATAGGTAAATCCTCTTGTACAGTGATTAACATTGAGCCACAAAAATTTGTTTTGCAAATTTTGGTAACTCTGAAATGGCTGAAACAATTTTAAACGCTCATGGTCACAAATTAAACCTATAGAGGCTATTCCAAGTTCAACATAGTTTCTTCATAGTGGATTTTTACTCAAAATTTGTATTTTAACAGGAAATTGAAGAAAACTGGGATTTTTATTTCTTCGATTCAGAGCTAGGTCATTTTTTCGACCGGCCCAAAACCGAAGTTCCTATATTTTGTTTCCAGCCTGAACCTTAACACCCAAGCCAAAATGCCCAAAAATCATCTCAACACGTTTTTCAACTTTTTTCTTCGAGTTGAAAAACCCCCTTTTAGCAATTTTATGACTGACGCGGTTTTTAGCAGATCTCTCACCCTTGGGATTTTCAAAATTCATAAAAATGCTAAAAAACGTCAAAATTTTGAAATTTGTTTTTCACCCACGATTTCTGATTGACTTTGAAAGTCTAGTCTGAGCTAGGTAGGCAAGGATCAAAGGTTTTGAACGTGAATAAGATCACACCACAGGGTATAATAGAAAATGAAGCACAACGTCGAAAAAAGGAATCACGCCATTGGATATTTTATTTCTCGAAATTGTTAGACCTAATAATTCTTATGCATTTCCAGAAATAACGCTGAATCCTGTGGAAAAATACGAGAGAAGTTTGCAGGAAAATGGCAATAATTGCTAATAAATAATCTTTGTTGATAAATAACAAAAAAATGGCAATAATTGCTAATAAATAATCATTGCTAATAAATAATCATAAGAAAAATGGCAATAGTTGCTAATAAATAATCATCCCTTTTAGATTATGTAATTATTTAAAAGGGCAACCGGAACGTCGGATGGGTTAGGTCGATCATGCTGGATGATGATCTTGATTAAGATACCTACCTACGAGCTCGTCAAGCTCTGCTTATTCTGACAGATCGCATTGCCCTCAATATTTCCAATTCCTTTTCGGTACCTACACGCGATTCGAGTTCCTATGAGCGTCAAAAACCAGAAGTACGAGATACCTACTTTTCAATTCTGCTTCCTGCTCTCGGATTTATTGCTGTTATAAAACTGAAAATAATTATACCTATCTAGTCTGATAGAAAGCTGCTGGCATTACTGAAAAACTGCAGTGATGCAAATCAAGGAATGTAGGTGCATGTTGAAGTACCTACCTAATATCGATTAATCATACTACTTACCAACCCGACAATTGGGACTACAAATTATAGGAAAATGATTCATAATAAAAAGCTGTAATAGCATTATTCGGTTAATAGTTGGGTACAATTATGAGAGTGCGCCTTCGGAAGAGGCTTCAAAAAATTAGCATTCCAAAAATCCATAAACGATTGATGGGTTGAAGCATTAAAGGGTTAAAAACTTAAAACAAATCGAATTTTGAGAGCTAAGACGAGCCGTTTGGACACTTAAGACCCGGATCTATAGGATTTGTTTACGCGACGCCGATAATGTATCTTTACGAACAGGAAAAAATTGTAATAAATCAACAATGCGCAAATTTGGAGATTATGTTTTTATATTTATCGCAGTTATTTGGCCAGAAAATTTGTCAATATTTTTAAATAGGTACCTATCTCAAGTTAGTTGAGGTTGAGGTTGGGTTAAAATGTCAGCGAAACATGGGCAGAAGGAAGGTGCGGTATGCTTAAGTGTAATTAGGTACATACCCTCATCCTCCTTCCAATTTTTTTTTTAGGACAACTACCAGCAACAATTATCCCGCCTCAAATTATTGGAAATGAGCCTATTGAGCATTCCAATATTGATAGGAGGAAATACATTTTTAAAGAGAAGAGCCACTCATCTGGCTCAGGACAGGAAGTGTCGTAATTCTCCAAAACAGGCCTTTTGTTATGGAGAAAGGTGGCAGTTAAACGGGGAATCCGTATGCTTGTCAGTCAGGAAAGGCAAGTTCGTTTTCACGATGGGAGCAGCCATCTCGAGCAGAACAAGACCGAAGTGTTGGGTATACCCCCCTTATACGGGACTATTGTACAGAGCTAGGTGTAGGTACTAACCGAAGTTCCTTACACACCCATTGGTAAAATACAAAATAAATTTGTTGCCCCCAGAAATAAAAAGGCTTCGATTTTACTGCCAAAATAAAGCTGACGTCATGTAAAGGGAGTGATTTTTTTGCCATTTTTTCTCGAACATTTAAGGCATATGAAAAGTAGGCAACTATATACCTACCTAATTAAAAAAAATTTGTAATTTGCAGCGCTCTGGAATTAACCTGCCCTTCAAATCAATCCAATTTTGATCGATCCTGTTCAAAATTTCTCGTACCCAATTATGGAAGAACTGTGTGTTATCTGCGCACCTGCGGTCCGTGCTTAGTCAACTTCTGGCCACGCCGGTGCCGCCGGTAATGAGCGGTTTAAAAATCAAAAACCATCAGGCATACTTGGTCGGATATTGCGAACAATTGGACCGTGAGTTATGTAAATAGAGTCGGCACACAGATAGGTCAACTGTGACAGCTATCCCTCGAAAGAAACGGAAATGCTGTCTACCGGAAATTCGAAAATGAAGTTCGCACTGTTCAATCATCCTCATCGGTCGTTATCACAAGCGACTGGGTAATGAGGTGAACATTTTTAGGATGTCTATTATAGTGATGCATTTTATGATAATCCGTACAATACAAGCCCCTACCACCCCCAGATTCTATGCATAAATTCCCTATGTAAATGGCTCCTGAGGAAGGCCGTGCGGGCGAAAGCGCTCGGGCCACTGGTAAGGGCTAATAAAATCAATATGGTCGATACAATACGACATTTGTCAACTCTTGTTTCACTTGGGAAATCACGAAAATACATGTTTTCGACATTGTGCTCTTGTTGCTATTGTTTTTTACGCATTCAAACTCGAATTTCTCCATGAAATCAATCGCAAAGTCGACCAAATCTTTAGAAAGCTGATTGAATGGCAAGAGTAGCTAGCTGTAAGAGTAGCTGTGATAGCTTCTTGCAAGTTTTCTCGAAATGCAGCAAGCGTTCAAGTATTGCCAGAAAACCGTTTACTCGATTTTTGAGGTTTGAACCGCAATTGCTGTACGAAGAAGTTGAGTTTTGATCACGATTGCACACTTGGCTATTAGGGAATTTAACGCTGAATCCAAAAATGTCCGCAAAAGTCAAGAAAAACGGTTTTAAAGCTGAAAAATGTGGGGTTTTATGATGAAAAATAAGTTGTTGTTTTTTTTAATTAAACAGTCGATATAGTTGTACCCTGGGTTGGAATAGGAAAATGTTGGGGGCGTTTTGTTCCGTTTTCTGTTCAGTTCCACGAATTTTTTTTCATTTTTTTCACTCGACAAATTTGGATGCAGTGACCAATCTAGCAGCCTCGATAGAAAATGCTCTCACATTTTGTCACTTTTAATGATAATGATCGGTTCACGTTCGTAGGATTTATTTCTATACAATAAGCAACAGAAAGTAGGTACCTACCGATTTGGAAATTCTACTGCCAGACGGGTCTAATTATTCAAAGTCAGCCGTGCAAGGCAACTCTCCTTTGCTAAGGTACCTTGGTTATTATAGAATAACCTGTTATGAGGAAGATGCGCATTAGCATTAAGGAACCGCTTCTGATAAGTATCAACGGCGATTGTTATGGTGCCCCGGGTAATACAGCCTCTCAAAAGCATCACGTGGATCAAGAATATGTATGGAAACCAAAAATTTATTACGTACCAATATTTTCAAAAAACCGATCATGGGTTAGTCTTGAAAATCGTACGTTTTTACGTTTGTGTGAGCTACCTATATTGGGACGAGAAAAAAATTCATTCCCAAGATGACAGCTTAATTTTGCCGTAAAAATCAAGACCATTACCTTTTCTTGAGCGGCCATAAATGGGGGGGGGGTCATAGAAAAGAAAATAGGATAACTTTTTATGGTTATTCAAAATTGAATTAAACCAATAATTTTATTGTTATTTTTATAATTTTTTTTTATTTTCACAATTTTTTTTATTTTTATTTTTCTTTTTAGAGCATTAGGAAGCAGAGAATTAGGAAAAAATTAACCGGCGATTTTATTCGAGGTTAAAAATACAAGAGGTCTAACTAACTCCCGGTTCAGCTCAAACCCGGTTTTACACGGAATTACGACATTGCAAACCAACACACCAACTCATTCTACTAGAAGTAGTGCTACTGATTCTTATCACGATCTATACCTTATGGTCGGGATGCATCCTGCATTCGATGACCTTATACGAGATCATGAGGATTGACTCATCTTAGGAATCTTAAGGTATGCGCCTCCATAGATGGGCAAGGCTGTACGGAGGATTGCGTAGAACAAGTTGATAAATCAATAAATCACTCTAAACGGTTGCCAAACGTTGTCTGGTGGAATGAAGCAATTCGAAGGTCAATCGAGTTCAAGCATCAATTTCACAGATCGAACATATACGAGAGGTAGAATGATTACTATTGATGGGGTAAGTCATACTCTTATCAGGGTGAGGCCTTCTGAACGTGCATACTAGGTATGGGTCTTCCAGCAATAAATTTAAAAATACAATTCTCACGACTCTAGACCGCAATAAACCTAGAATAAAAATAAATAAATAAAAAAACTCGGAACCGTGTGAGGTTACTGGATTGTAAATCATCGACGCTTGAATGCTCGCAATCCTATACAGCGAATATCACCGGATGTTTTAGTTTCTCAAATTTCAAAGGAGTCCTTGAAATAGCAAACGGCATTTTTGCATATTGTTTCGTGTCATAATAGGTTTATGAATACGCTAATCGTGAGAGCCGACTGGAAATCTAGGATGCGGAAGCATGCACTCTGCATGTCCTCAAGGACTGCCCCAGTGAATTCGAGGCATGCTTGCATGAGCGAATCGACTCAAATATACGGAATGGCCTAATTCCTAGATTATTCAACCCTTTCGGACAGTTAACACAATAATTTACAACACGCAGTTCAATGAACGCCATCGTAAGCACATAGCAATGAAACGTTGAGCCAGGAAAAGGCAGCAGCTAACTAACCGATAATTACATGGGTAGGCACATACCTATTTACACGAGTGACTGACGAATTTAAATGAAAAAAATGCACACAGTTATGAGAGCAATCTCTTGAAAGTGAGAATTATCGAATCTGGGTTATCGGGCATCGGAAATGAAAGAAAGCTGTTTCGATTGCGTCATTTTCCTAGTTTTGCCATAATTGGCAGTAGAGGAAAAATGCGAAATCAAGTCCAGAACAGAAGTCACCTCCCGTCGCGGGACAGGTGGAACATCAAGCGTAGAGAAAGGACCTCCTCAGGAGCAATGATCCAAGGCTACTATCGCGTTCTGCGATTCCTTCATCGAGGACTTCCTGACTGTACAACAGGTCCCGATGGTCAGCTCACGCTATCTATAATAGCCGACTATAGGAAACATGTCCAGTTCGAGACAGTTCGTCCGGAGAAACGATAAACGTCCTTTTATCCGGTCTGCCCTAACGCTAACTGCTTGTATAACAGCCTTTCCCATCAATTGGCCAACTTTCCAACCCACGGATAAGTGATCGATACCTAAAAACGATCGTTTACGTCCGGAACAATGAAATGTGAAAATCTCTAGCGGCTAATGGACTCTCACAAATTGAAAATTGCATAAGGATGACTAGCTGCTGCTCCATGTCTGAATACGGTGCCTACAATGATGGTGATGGCGCGGGGGGAGAGGGAAATAATAGACAATCACGAATAATTGATGTTTCAAATCAAAAGCGAAGACAAAAGGACCTTCATCATGAACACTAAACCGATCCAATACCTCCTGAATAGCTGGTTCCGACCCTTTCCTTGAGGGCGGCAGGGCACGCCCGGGACAACTTCGGTTATCGGGCGAAAAGCCAACCCAGGAGTTCGGACAAATCTACTGTACCATATGGACCGGGCAAACGGCAAACAAGGCTCATTTGAGCAGTGTTCTTTAAGATGATATCATAAAATTGTCTATTTAGTGAAATTTTAAAAAATTCATTCATTTCTTTCGCTTTAAATTTTTGTTAACGTTAATTCTTGTCCTATGCTTCCAGGTAACGGCGGTTCGCTTTAATTTTTTTACCTCCTTCATTGCTATTTGCCGTTTAAATAATTTCCCCATTTTAAAAAAATTTACGAAAACAATTTCGATTTTTTGTTACAGGGGGCTGCGCTTGCACTCTCATCATTGACCGAAACCTCGGCTCAGCTGTTTCCGTTTTCGGCTCTGAGGAGCTATATCGATCAGCAGCATACAGATTTGATAGACCAGACGACCAAAGCCCCACCACCAGTCGATGCCTACAGGTAAGCTCAAATTGAAAACACCAAAACGATACAGAAGTCTGTACAGAAAATCGTGTATAAAATTGGAGTGCAAATTTTTTGAGACAATTTTCCAAAATGCAGGTACCTGCAAGAATCTGAAAGCCAGTACGACAGCGCAGGCGCAGCTTCGAACATTGATTTGACTGAACGAACAGTGATCGTCACTCCAAAGCCAAAATATGTACCACAACGGCTTGTCCCGGAGCCGAAAGAAGATCCGAATTCTCCGAACATACCGTCAATAGGTGGGTGGTGAGGTTCAATCAAATAGACAAAAATTCATCAAATTGTCAAAAAACAAGAATTAATTTTTAAAAATCCAAGCAAAAGAAAAAATTTTCAACATTTTATCAAAATGAAAATTTTATGAAAATTTTATGCTATCAACTTATACCGCACTGTTCTGTTCCTCAAAAGAGCGTATGCCGTTTGCCCGATCAAAATCGGTTGAGTAGATTTGTCCTAATAAATAATTTTGTATAAAAAAGACTTCTAAATAGCCAACAAACACGTCTGCAGGCGCCAAGGTCACTGCGCGACGTTGTCAGATCTTCGACAACGTTGCAGCAGCTTAGCTTTAGAAAATGCCTATTGTATGTTACATTTTCAGGGTACGGGGCGGCTCTCGGGGTCAGCTCGTATAAAAGTAAAGAACGGCTGTCACTGTCTTCAGCTTCGACTCCTTTACGTTCAGTGACAATAGAACGACCCAGCGAACCCCCAAAGAAAGAGAATAAATTTCAGCCGATCCTGCTAAAAGAAAAGCCTCCAAAGTGAGAAAATGATTCCTCGATAAATCAAACAAATAGACTGATTAAATATAGTTGGTTAATAATTTTAAACTATATCAATAACAATTTTATTTATAAAAACATAGATACAGTTAAATTTGATTAATTTTATTATAGGTAAGCTGAATTAACTTGAACTGTTGCAGGGTGCATTATTTCGAAAAAACATACGTGGACAGCATACCCTCGTTATCGGTTCAGATACCGGCGGAAAACCAGAAACGTAAGCCAACCGATGGAATTTTGGACTACCTCGTACCTCCGAAATTCGGGTCAGTATACGAAAACCACGTGAAGTCGCTGGAATCCGGGCCACCGCCGGAAAATTCATTATTCGTCGGAGAAGATGAGCCGCCGATACTGTTACCGACGAAAACGAAAAAGAAGAAAAAGAATAAGAACAAAATCAAAGTCGACCCGTCTATTTCCGGCTCTGAAAATGCGTAAGTAACCTAATTAATAGATAATACTTAATTAAGTTACTTAGTTAATTTGGTCCAACGTCCACTTTTCCACAATGTGGAAAAGTGAGATAGGTTTATACCTAATAGGCATAAGTATTAGGTATAAACGACTTTTGAATTTCGTGCGAATTTAATCATTCTCCCAAATCGGCTGATTTATTGTCTTGAAATTAAAATTCGGCTGATTTAATTGTCAGAAAATTAGAAAGGATATTTTTTGTCAATTTCGGCGGGTCCATTCAGTGTCAACCGAGTACGAATGAGAGGAAGACCATCCCATAAACATAAAAAAGTCAGCAGCGTCAGCCCTATCGAGCTACAAGCTTCTGGGACTGAGGTCTATAACAAGCCATCATCGTCTCCACCGTACAGGCCGTCAGCAGCCCCGTCAACGCTGCATCCCATTGAAGAACAGGTATAAAATACTTGATTTTTTTATGATTTCTATATATTTTATTTTTTATCACCTATCTATCTTTATTTATTTCATATCTATTCTGAAACGTCATTATGTTGAAATCGTGATTTGTTCTATGTTACTGCCCGAATCACAACTATTATATCTTTAGGGCAGACTTCGGCACGAAAGGAGTCGTCTGACAAAAACTTTACACGAGACCAAAAATGTAGGAAATTTTATAAGGAACAAAAGTTTTTTGTATCAAAACTTTTTATTTTCACCCGTTCTCAAAATATAGGGGAAAAAATGGAAAAAATGAAAATTTGTACCAAAACAACTTAAAATTACTCCAAGAATAAAATGTCAAAAACCAATTCCAAATATACCCAAATGTTGGAAATTTAACTAGCTATAAAATATCCTATCCCTAGTCTAAACGAAAGTCCAACCCCTCCGACAAAAATCGCCAAAAACCGGAACTACTTTTCCCAAACCGCCGTTTTTGACGCTTTTTCTAAAAAAAAGTTTGAAATTTGATAATTGACGATTTTTTCATTGGGTGTCATGTCAGAACAAACATTTTCCAAAAAAAAAATCGAATTGAATAATAGTGAGGGCCAGTTTTACCAACATTATTTGTAATTCCAATTTAAAAAAAAAACGAATCTGGTGGCTTGGGGTCGATTATGGTTGAAGAAGGAGCTATTTTCTTATAGTGGGCGCCCCAGAAAGGGTTCTAGATTTTCAATTCATATAAGGCAAAGCCGGCATAAAAAAAAGAATTTTTCCCTCGCAGGGGTTGAGGTAAGGCGGTTATGTTGTGGAAATGCGTGCTAGGTTCGATTCCTTCGCAATAAATCCAAGTTTTCAAACAGGAAAGCTCGGACGATTTTCTGCACGCGTCACTCGAATTAATGCTACGTCACCCGTTGTTATCTTAATCCGTCGTAGGACTGCAACTAACCATGAACAAGGTCGCAATTTCCCTTTATACCAGACAAACCGATTTCCTCGGTTTACGTGTTGACAAAAGCTGGAAAATACCGTCTGGAGTATATCAGACTGCGAGCGTAAAAATTCTGCAAATTTCGACATGCAGTCGGATACAAAATCGCTGCTCGTGCCTGTAATGCATATTTGTAGATGACCTTGTTTGATGTATATTAGATTGACAGGTTTTAGGTAATTGTATGCATTCGGTTTTGAGTGCTATGCATTCAATTTAAGGTGTATGCTTCCATTCTATCCTTCACTCTTTTCTTTTTAGAGCTAAATTCGCTTATTTTGGTTGCAGCTTATAAACGTTTTCTAAATACAGGCATTTTAAAATAATATCTTCAACATTTGAGCTATTGCCAAGCACGTATTCTTCTCTTCTTCCATAGATCTTCCGAATTTTTGATTTTTTGGTTGCGGTCGGAAGATTTTTATTTTTTTCCCTCTCTTTTCGTCTTCTACTTTCTTCTTCCTCAGGACTGAAATCATCAGCTGAGTCACCTTCTACCGAGTTTTCGATGTTTTCAACATATTCAACAGGGCTTAGAATAGAGTTTATTGGGGCAACAACCGAAACAAAATTTGTAGTAAAACCCCAGAAACCATAAAACTGTTGAATATGCCGACCTGAAAAGGTTGATTTGATGAATTAGGTAATAAAAAATAATGGTCAACTCGTGGGTTTTGACGGCACGCACTTTTTCTGCCTTAAACACTCTGTTTCAAGCCCTGATGAATAACACCGAAAACTTGGCAAAAGAATGACTGTTAATGGCCTCAGTTTCGATTTTCTGACTACCCACTTACCTGCTTTTGGGTGTATTCCGTCTCATTTCGAACAGATTCTTCCAAATTCTTCTTGCGCGTCTTTGTATTTCTATCAGCACAACTGTGAAGCTTTTGGACCACAGCAAACTTTCGCTTCAGCATCTTCAATTTCCAGGAGCGATTTGCACTCTTCTTCTTCGATCTCATCGTTTCTCTTTTCATTTTTTCTGCTGGGTGTTGATTCGAAAACTGCTTTACTAGAAATGCATATCGCACCTTCTGTCTGTGGTGTATTGACTTCTCATCCCACGAATACTTCGATTCTTCGCCTGCTCAAGTTTTCCAATCGAAATATCGATCCGCATTGTGAATTTAGGCCATTCCATTCAACAGATAGCGGCTGAAACGAAAATCGGACTCGAGGCTGTCGGTAGCGGCGGCAAAGAGCGAGTCGAATTCCAACTTCACGGCCAAAATGGTCCAGAATCGTACAAATTTGGCTTTGATACCGGAGGAGGGTAAGGAAAATTAACATTTTTTTACAGGTACCTAGGTACTTATTCAATGTCACTTTGAGATAATGCTATACTAGGTGGTCTTGACAAGGTAAGTATGCCAGGATGCTGATATGCTCGGCAGGATGCTAATTGGTACGTTGAGTTTTTTATCAGTTCAAACCTCACATTCACGCAGGTATTTAGGGAAATTGGGAGAAAAAGCGTCAGGTACAGAGCCGGCAAGGCTGACTTTCACTCGGCTGACGGTTAGAAAATACAAAGTAAAACGTTCCGAGTTTCGGATGATCACGTTCTGACTAGCCGAAACCAAATGAACGCGTTGTCGTAAACCTGAGCTCGTATTCTTCTCTTATCTCGGGAAGTAACCGAAAGAACCGGTCACATAGCAGATGATCCATGCCCATAACCTGCTGCACGTTCAGGGAGAATTTTTTTCATTCCTTTTTTCACCCATAGAAAGCGATAATGAAGGCATGCGCCGAATCGAAAGTGCCATCACAAGGAATCCTTCCAGAAACCAGTTGACGGGTTGAAAGTCATTGTCGAACTAGGTGAGACTCCTTGGCAGGGTGCCGAGGGCTCAACTATGGTACAAATGAGGTAACACAACTTGTAAACGTTGGTATCTCGATGGATATTGGAGGCATTGGTCTGTCCCCACATTAACTCGAAATCAAGACAATAAATAACTTGGTACACGACACTATAAAGACAAACAACAAGAATTTTTTTTAGAAAACCTTTTCTAACCCGGGGAAGAGGGCTACCTTGTTCAATCTGTTATAGATATACTGTTCATACTTTAGATTGTCTTCTTTAAAGGGGTCGATTCATTAGCTGCAGTTTTTGTTCAGTAAAATTGTTTGTGAGCCCAAGGGAAAGTACATTTTTTCGCTTTAGATCTTTTCGTGTTTTTGACTTTGTCTCAGTAAAATGGTGATAAGTTGCTTTAATTTTGGAGTAATTGCAAAAACGAGGATACCGTTGGAAAGCCTGTTAAATTTCCTACAAATTCGCGGTATTTGCAAATTTCTATCATCAAGCTAAGAAAGCGAAAAATGGGCCAAAGATGAGAACTCAATTCAATTCATGCTCCTTTTCTCGAAACATCACCAACTACGAGCCGTATCGACCGTTTTGAGATAGTTTTCAGTTTTTACTTCAGTTATCTCATTCAGGTACAATAGGTGAGCAAAATCGGCCGTGACCGCGTCAGAGTGATTGTCAAAAACGGCTTCTTTGTGCCGCAAAAGGTTTCCAACCTGAAGAAAATCCTTCGGCGTGACAAAGATGGACGTTCTTGAGGTATTACCCACTATCTGAGGATGAAAAGTGTGCCTCGGCTATAATAGGGCTTGGTAAAAAAATCACAATTTTCGAGAGAACAAAGAAAGTGACCATCAGTGAGAGGGCCATCCAGCGTTGAGATAGCTGAGCATAAAATGCAAAAATTGTCCCAAAAATGTTGAGAATGATTAAAAATTGGTTTCGTTTCTGTTCGTTTCCAGCAAAAACCGTCACTTTAGATACGAGGAGAAAGACCAGAAAGGCAACGTGAAAGGACATTACGGATATTACGACAAAACGGGCAAACTCCAAGTTGTCAACTATCACGCAGACGAGCACGGATTTCACGCATCATCCCCCTGAGAGCGAACAGAGGGTATTTTACAATTCGGGTAGGCAAGGTTCACATCGAATTTCTCATTAGGTACGAAAAAAGAGAAAAAAGCTATAGAAGTATTACCGATCCCTCGACAGCTTACCAAGTACGTTCATGCCGAGTACAGGTTCGAAAATAAAACATGTTAAACCAGTGTAGAAAGCAAAAAAATACTTCCATACTTGGGTGAAAAAAAATTTTGGAGGAAATTTACATTTCTCTCAATTGGGTGGCTACCAGGATCAAAAGAGCTGATGGTGATATGACGTATGGTGATTTTTCCCTAACCTCAGATCCGATTTTCGGTTTCTGGACGATTGCAATACCAATACCTCTGGAGTGTATTCGCTCTGTAGATATGGAAGTAAATAATGGCCAAAACATGTTTTAGCATTAATAAAAGCTCGAACTCCAAAAATGTGAAAGAGTATAATGAAATTTGATGAAGTTTGAACGTTAGAATGGTTAAGTAACTAATTCATAAAATATGATAAAGTTGGATTGCTTTTTCGGGAGGAGAATAGTCTGTTTTGATTATTTTGGCAAGACAGTACCAAAAATTATTGGTTATATGAAAACGATAAACTGTTATACTCTCAATTTACGAGCCCAACCAGCCCACCAGATACAGTGCTAAATGCCAGTTCTACTAATCAAATACCTAGCATTTAACTCTCAACTTTATTGCTTTAATTTATTAATTGTGTATAAGGCTGACCATATCAGCATGAAGCTCAATTTTTGGTGATCTTTTTTTGTATTAGGTTGTAAGCGAAGATAGAGCTATAATAGTAATGCTATTTTACTAAGTACCTAAATTTTGTAGGTATAGGAAGGTACCTATTTGTGAATAAATTTTTATACAAGAAGATTTCATTTTTATTCCTATAAGTAAAGTAATGCTCACTTGTTGCATACAACACGAATAAATCGTGAATAAAGCGCGAATAAAGCGCAGAAATACAATTTCACCCTATGTTCCAAGTTTTAAGGAAGAAATGAAATTTGCATTTTTATAGTAAGGTAGAGGAATGGGGGGAAATTACAAATATACATTTCAAGACCAGAAACGCTCAAATCGATTCATTTTCATGGCCAGCAAGGAATGAGAGAGTGAGAGAACAAAGCGAAATAGTCAATATCCTGGAAGTACTGTGAGTAATCAAAATTCTGAGCGACAGGATTATGATGGATATTGTACAGACAAAATTATAGTTTAAGAAATTTGAAAAAATAATATAAAAGAGAACCACAGGGGGGGCTGTCGTCGTGCAGAAAGTGATTTACATTTTGGGAACGGTCTAATACAATAATTATACTTTCGGCAATACAATATAATTATACGGCAAATGTGGAACAAAAACGTTAGAGCTAAAATGTTGAAAACTAGGTACCTAATTATAGATCTCTCGATTTTTTGCCAAAGGAGCACACCCTGTATATTCAAGCGTTTGTCTGATCTGACGGTTTGCTTTACCAGACAATGGAAAAATCTGACAGACAAGTCGCACAAAGGTCGTGTCACGATGAGGGAACTTTACTGTTGTAACGAGTAAACTACACACTAATTATACGAGCGCAGAAATGAGAGTCGCATTCGCTTCAGTGGCCGAACAGCGGCGGTAGTTTTGAATTAAGTGCTCCAATTTTGCAAAGAATGCTGTCCTCTATCATAAGGAGTTTATTTCTATTCTGCACTATCGTCGTTCTACACGTAAGAATTATTCCCATTATTCAATTTACCCGAATGTTTAATTATGGATACTCACACAGAACGCATATCTAAGCCAAAAGATGAAACGTTCTTTCTGTAAATTGGACTTTGCTATTGCATCGGGGATTTTATATATAAAACATTTATAAAATGCTACACAGATCCAGTGCTTGAAATGCCGTACAGAAAACGACATGAAATCAATTGAAGAATTCGAAGATATCGTACGGAACTGTTTGAGATTCGAAGACCTCGACAGGAACTCAAGTTATCCGATGGGAGGAGGATGGAACAATAATTTCAACAACAATCCGCGAGGTAATAAAATTGCGCATTTTGAGCGCCATCGCCATGTTCCCACCAATAGTGCGCAAAGTAGTGTCATAAGTGTTTTTTCTATTCCGCACCGAAAAAGTATTAGGAAATCGTAGAATTAACTTAAACTTCAAAAGTCTGGCTAGATACGCATCTTTATTCGGAATCCGAATTTCGGATCTCCTTTTGTTAACAGAAAACGCCGGCCGGTACCCAAACAGAGGAAATTCGAACTCAAACAATTTCAATTTCCAAAATGGTGGCGGTATGGACGGCAATGGAGACAGCTACAGTGGAGGCGGCGGGTACCAAAATGGTGACAGGAAGACGAACAATTTTGATCGGAACAATAGCCAAAATCACCGGGGAGGAGGAAATCGATTCGATCGGAATGATGGCAATAACAATAATTCAGGCGGGAGACGAGGGAATTCCTCGAGAGACAGAGACAACGAGAGGCAAGGAAATGATCGAGGTGGCAGGGACGAGAATCGGAGAAATAATTACGACGATGACGACGATGACGATTATTACGATTACGAGGAGGATAACCCGCAAAACGACTCAAAGGACCAGAAGAAAAATAAAAACGACAACAGAGCGAAGCAAAATCGAAATAAAACCGACAGAGGAAACTTGAGTAATAAAGATAAGAGAGAAAATGACGAAGACGATAACGAATGGTCGAGCGAAGGATCGAGAAACAGGCAAGATGGCCGCGGCAACCGCAGCAGTAGCAGGTACATCTCAACATGTTCTAAAAATAAGTATTTTTTTGTCGTATTGCTCAAGTTGCAGATGGTTGTAGAACTAATTTCTCCAAACATGACAATTTGCATCAAGTTCATGATATATTGATGACACCTGCTTATTTACCATCTGCTCCTCAAATATCACTAAACAAACAGTACCATTATTTTGTTGAAAAATATGGATAAAATGATCTAATTTCCGTACATTATTTCCAAAAATAACGTACCTACCTATGTATTCCATATTGAACATCTAATTTTTCCATATTGAACAGGTATGCACAGGCGAACAACCGTTATGGCAATAACGGAGGGTACTCCAGCAATGGAAACAGCAATCATGATCGTGATGGAAGCAGCCAAAATAGCGGCGGAAATGGTGGTTACTCATCAAATGATGGTCGATACGGATTCGGCAACACCTACAGCTCAAATGACGCCTATGGGGCCAGCTACGGCAGTGGAAGCAGTCAAGGTGATAATTACGATCGAGACGATAACGACCGAAGGGGAAACCATGGAAATGGCATGGGCAACAATGGCCAACACCATCAATCTGGATTCTCCAATCAAGACCGCCGACAGAGCGGCAACAACGGCCAGGATGGTGAGAACGGTCGCGGTGGATCTAACAGTGGAAATGGTTATTACGGCAGCAGCGGTAACAATAACGGCTATGGTGGCTACGGGAGTTTCGCCAATCTGGCTGACAGAAATCAAAACAATTACGGAAATTACCCGAATAATGGTAACAACAACTATGGAAACAATAATGGTCAAGGGCGTATGAACAACACTGGTAAACTTGGATCACCGCTGGAAGATGTAGAACCGGTAAGTTTACAATTGTTTCATGGCATGTGGTGAGCATCCAAGCTGCACCATCTCAGTCCAAGCAGTGGCTCTTAAGTCCTATCAAATTCTCCTTAGTCAGTGTCTACTTAGTCCCAGGTCCTAGCAGGATCAACCAATTCCTTAGTCCCAGCAATGCATCCTTAGTCCAAGCAATGCCTGCTTTGTCCCAACAGCGTCACCTTGGTCATCGCTCCGTTAGTCCAAGCAGTGTTTCCTCAGTCCTAGCAGGGTCCCCTTCGTCCTTAGAGTGCTTCCTTCGTCCTTGCAGTGTCTGCATTGCCCAAGCATTGTCTGCTTTGTGCATGCAGTGGCTCCTTGGTCCTGGCAGTGTTTCCTCAGTCCTAGCAAGGCCTTCTTAGTCCGAGCAGTGTGTTCTCGGTCCTAGCGATGTCTCCTCGGACCTAGCAACACCTTGTTAGTCCTTGCAGTGTCTCCTATGTCCTTGCATTTCCTCCTTAGTCCAAGAACGTCCTCCTAAGTCCTAGCAGGGTGCCATTAGTGTTTGTAGTGTCTCCTTGGTCCTACCGGTTTCCCCTCAGTCCTAGCAGTATATCAATGGGCCTTGCAACGCCTCCTTAGTCCTAGCAGTGTGTTCTCGGTCCTACTGGTGTCTCCTTGATCCTAGCAGTGTTTCCTCAGTTCTAGAAGTATTTCCTCTGTCCTAGAACTATCTCCTTAGTCCTTGCAGAGTGCTCTCGGTCTTAGCAATGTCTCTTCGGACCTAGCATTCTTAGTCCTTGCAGAGTCTGCTCTGTCCTGGCATTTCCTCCTTAGTCCTAGCAGTGTACCTTCAGTGCTTGCAGTGGCACCTTGGTCCTAAAGGTCTCTCCTCTGTCCTCGAACTATCTCTTTAGTCCTGGCATTTCCTTCTTAGTCCTAGCAGCGTATTCTGGGTCCTACTGGTGTCTCCTTGGTGCTAGGTGTTGAAATCATTCCCATAAGGAGCGCTTCAGCATAGAACGCGCCTAACACGACGTTAAATCTAACAAAGAGTTTTACAATTGGTGAAAGTTGTATTAAGTATAAAATTTTATTCTGTTGTCTAAGAATGTGGATTTGTTCCAGTGCACAATACATTGCATGTTTCGGCAAATGAAAATGGTAAGTGGTAGCTTGAGCAACATATTTCACAGGATTGTTATTCCAATAATTAATACCTTTATGAAAAATTAACATATTATACCAACGCACGCTTTTGGAAATAGGTGAACAGCTATTCGTTTCTGGACAAGGATAGTATCACAAATATCCTGACTAAAAGAGCGAGGGATCCTCGCTTGAGGGAATTCATCAGGGAATCAGTCCAGGAATGTTTCCAACGAATGAAGCATGGCAAGTCAATATATTTTTGTTCGATGAAGCTGTCGGAATGTCATATTAGAATACAAATTTTCCCAAGCTCTGCTCAATTAAATTCGCTCGTATTAACAGGGAACCCAGGTCGATGCGAAAGTGCAAAATTGTTCGCTCTGTGCATGGAGGAGGCTGGCAAAATGGTAAGAATGTCCGCAGGCATTTGAATTGGTCTCAATTTATCTTACAGACTCAATTCTTAAAGATTATTTTCAGAACTGCGAAGACTGGGACATGAACAAACGATTTTCGCAGAGGAATCCAAATCAAAACAGACCTGTCTTCGGCAATATGGCGCCCCCAACGAGAGGGCGATGATGGCTGACATGAATTTGAGAATTTAATGTGTTGAGTGCTAAAGAATAATTATTTATGTTTCACTATAATACACCTTTCAGACGAGTATCCACGTACGAAGTTCATTTTGAACCCATTTAAGTGTGAAGATTTCGAAAAAATCATGATTCTTTCATCAACAGAGCATTTTTCCCAGAACCATGAACTGCTACAACCAACAACGGTAAGAGTACCCACGTGCCGGAAGGCGGAAGTCAAAGGTCAGTATCATGCTAGTTTTTTCGCTTACGATAAACAAGTAAACTGCCACATCTATGTACGACATGTCCCACCGACGACAATAGATCCGCGGATTTACATACTCGACGCCCAAATCCTGTTTGAGAAAAGTTGAGCTATTGTTAGTTGGAAATCTAATCGGCGAAAAGGTGTCCGACTGAGTGAGAGAGGATGTCCATAAATATTGGACATCGCCCGGCGAACCTTTGTCGAGGAGGTCGAAATGTACGGGACGGTCTGTGGCCTCTTTGTGGTTTTGATTGCCGGTGAGCATAAATTTAATGACAATAATTTATAAGACTTTATATTATATTAATGCTAGCCACTTGGAGTGTACTTTGGCCGACTTTAGATGAGTAATGGACAATTCTAGGATTTGTGAACGATCTTCGTGGAAAAATACCATTTTTTTTCATTCAAACGGGATTTTCTCCACTAAATTTTAGTGTAAGATCAATTTCGACTATACCGTTAGAAAGCTGAAATCTTGGCGCATTTTTAAGGACTACAGTCTAAATTTAACGAGCACAATCGTCTTAAGCACAGGGAGAAGAAAACACCGATGATTTTCAAGATTTGACCAAATTTGCTTTTGCGACCAATTTTTAACCAATTGAAACAACTCAAACATTTTTTTTATACAGTACGGCGATTGGAAAATTATCGCTCTTTCCAACGGTATAGTCAAAATTGAATTTTCTTGAAAAATTCAGAATGTTACGGTCATTTTAGTGAATTAAGATCGAATTCACAGAAAAAATCTTAAAAATCAAAAAAGTGGCGTTTAGAAGCGAGTGAAAAAAAGGTTATAGAATGATTTTTGTTGGAAATTAGTTGTAGAATCGATCCCCAGCCGGCGGCATACCTATTCCTCAGGTACCTATTAATTCAATGTTATTCAGTTTCACGCACTACCGCAAATGGGACGCAATTCATCGATTGGGGCGCTTTAAACGATGCGGTGCCAGAAATGGACGATGTTCGGCTAAAGTTGGTACTTTACAGCCGAAAGTTCCTAAACGGTACGGAGGACATGGCTTTTTTGAGGAAAAAACTCCACACTTATGTCCTCATACATGGCTTTAACGACAACCCGAATGACTCCATCATGCTGCCACTATTGACCAACAGTAAGAACAATTCTTTAGCCCAAAAGCGAGAATGAGGAATTTTGAATGCTTGTATCAGTTCACAGATAGAAAAAGGTACTTCCTGCTAACCCATTATGCATTCATGTCAAGTCAGGTTATCTACAAAGGGAAAAGTGCAACGTCGTTATCGTCGACTGGAGTGAACATGCCAAGGGCCCCTGGTTCATAAGTGCAGCAAAAAACACATTGCCGGTGGGGAAGGAGCTGGCAGCATGGCTAGACAGTTCAGGTTTGGACATGAGCCAGGTAACTCTGGTTGGTTTCAGCATGGGTGCCCACGTAGCAGGCGACGCAGGCCAATTCGCAAGGAAAAGGTTGGCGAAAATCGTAGCCCTTGATCCAGCGCATTTCCTATTCGAAAGCACACCGCCGGAATACAGGTGATTTTTTGGCTCAAAATTACCCTAATCAAAGGATAAGCACGAGGATAGAGAGCACCAGATATTGAAGACAGGGGAAACTTTGCGATGGTAGGTACTTCAAAATTTGGGTTTTGTGCGATGGCGATGGAAAGTTAGATGGTCTTCGAATGGAGTTACATGGAGCAGTAACAGAGAGTTAAGAGTACTACCGCGAGTTAGGGATGGCCATCGATAGTCGATAGTATCGACATATCGATGTTTTTCCATATATCGATAAATATTAGTATTTCGACGATGAAACTGCAATACTGCCCAATTCAAAGCATCGTGTCTTTTGGGGGCGTCTGGGTTGACTACTTCTCAAAACTTGGATTGGTGGCAACTTGGCAAATCACGCGTCCATAGATTGCATGGCAAACGAATTGGGCAGTATTGATTCTACACCGTCGATTTAGTGATAGTATCGGGTATCGATAGTTCGTAGTCGATGTCGCTCAATATCGTTTCAGCCAATATTTTTTAAATCGATAAATCGACTTTCTCCGATATGTTGACACGAACGTACGTTCCATGTTTTAACATCACACAAATTCCAAAAATATGTGGTCCCTAAAAATTCCCGAAAAATCGAGTTCACCTGGCTGGAATATCGATATTCATCCATGGTAATCGATATCAGTGGTTTGTAGGATCGATAGGAAAATTGAAAGATTGTGGTTGTCGCGACTGTGAATTAGATTCTTTGTAGGCCAAGGAACGGAACAGAGAAAAATTAATGATTAATTGGACATTTTACTTTAACCGATATTTTTCTAAAACTATCGATAGTTTCAGGTCGACACTATCGGTGGTAGGTACTATCGATAGATGACCTACGATATTATATCGGCATCGATATTCTACTACTATCGATTCCGATACTATCAAACATCGATATATTAGGTATCGATGGCCATCCCTATTGCGAATGCTTTCTACAAATGGCAGTAACACGAACGCGCATGCTCGTCCTGCAGGTTGGACAGCAGTGATGCAGAAATCGTCGAGGTTTTGCACACCTCGGGGGGATTTATCGGCGAAAAAGAATCCCTCGGGACCAGGGATTTTTTCCCCAACGGAGGTACACACCCACAGCCAGGTTGTTCTCCAGATACAACAGGAACATGTTCACACAGACGAGCATACTACTACTACAATGAAGCTATTGGACGGCCAGATGATAATTTTCGGGCGCGACGTTGCCCATCGTACGATCATTTCCTGAAGCACAAGTGCAAGGTGGGTATGAGTTTAATTATCAAATTAATCGGATGATTTTTTCAGTGCCTGAGTACTCCTGTTTTTGGACCAACCCTACTCCATATTCAAGATAATGATATTTTGCTTTCAGGAAAATGGCAAGCCAGTGATTTTGCATCTGGTAAACAACAATTTTGACAAAAGCTTCAAAGGAAACTTCTACTTCATTACAAACCCGCAGGAGCCATTTTTGAAAAGGGCCAACAGTACGGTTTCCGCCAAGGGACCATTTGGATTCGGGAGATAAATCAATAAATTTATGAACTACCTTTAATACCGAGATGTGAAATTATATAAATGTCTTTCAAATGCTAGCACCTACTTGGAGCAAGACTCTGTGATAAGTTGAAGATAGTTAGAACTCACTAAAGATTCGATAAAGTACCTACTTGATAAGAATTAATATAAATTTACTAATCCAATTTATATCAGTTTATACAGATTATTTCCATTTACGTTATAATTTACCATTATGTTATAATATATTATGTGCTTGAAATTATAATAAATTATTAATTTAATTTATTTATTTTCATATTATTCAAATTATGAAATTTATTTTGCTCGGGTTCCTGCCTACTTATTTCCCTCCTCCAACGCTCAGCGCTCATTCATAAGAGACACCGAACCGCACTCCAATACTCAAAGAGGATTTCATGAAATTGACGTCATCGAGGAATGAAACTGAACCTCAAACTGAAACTAGAACTAAAACTGATGCTTCAACTCAAGACTCAAAAGGTCGAAAGAAAGAAGGCAAAGTCAAACTGGAGCTAAAACTCAAACTGATAATGATACTTGACTCAAAAGGTCGAAAGAATAAAGGTAACCTCAAACCGATACGTGAAACCAACACTGAAACTGAAACTCAAACTAAAACTAAAACTGAAACTAAAAGTCGAAATGAAATGTGAAACTCGAACATCAACCAAAACTAAAACTGAAGCTAAAAGTCGAAATGACATGTAAAACTCGATCTTCAACTCAAACTCGAACTTCTACAAAAACTCAAACTGATTCTTTAACTCAAAAGGTCGAAAGAATAAAGGAAAACTCAAACTGAAAGTCAAACCAAAACTGAAACTAAAAGTCGAAATGACACGTGAAACTCGAACTTCAACTAAAACTCAAACTGAAACTCGAACTCAAACAAAAACTGGAACTAAAAGTCGAAACGAAACGTGAAACTCGAACTTCAACTAAAACCCAAACTGATACTTTAACTCAAAAGGTCGAAAGAATATAGGTTAACTCAAACTGAACAAACTGAAAGTCAAACTGAAACGTAAAACTCATAGGTACTGGAACTAAAACTGAAAGTCAAACAGAAACGGTAAACTCAAACTAAAACTGAAACTGTTTAAACTGAAGCTCATACTTAATAAAACGTAAACTCAAACTGAAACAAAAACCGAAACCAAAAGTCAAACTGAAACTCGAACTCAAACAAAAACTGAAACCGAAAGTCTGACAGAAACTCGAGTCAAACTGAAAGTGGAATTCAAACTCAAATTAAAACAGAAAACTGAAAGTCAAACTAACACTTTGAGTTTGAACATCAGTTTGTGTTCATAAAAGCATGTTTGAGTTTGGGTTTTAGATTCAGATTGAGTTTGATTCTCAATTTCAACCGGGGTTTGAGCTGACGAATCAGTATCAGTTTGCGTTTCGGTTATTTTTGAGTATCAGTATGAGTTCGTGAATCAGTAAAAGTTTGAGCTTGAGAATGAGTATCATCATCAGTTTGAGTTTGAGTTCCAGTTTGAGTCTCAGTTGTAGTTTGGGTTTGAGCTCGAGTAGGTATCAGTTTTAGTTAGATTGTCGGTATCAGTTTCAGTTTGTGTAGCTATCAGTTCAGTTTGAGTTCGAGTTTCAGTTTCAAGTTCGAGTTTGAGTTTTAGTTCCAGTTTGAGTTTACGTTTCAGTTTGAACTATGGTTTCAGTTTGAGTTTCACGTTCCAAGTTTGAGTTTTCGCTTCAGATTGAGTTTTAGTTCGAGGTCGAGTTTGACTTAGAGTTTCAGTTTGCTTTCGACCTTCAGTATCAGTTTGAATTCTAGTTTCAGTTCGAGTTAGATTGTCAGTATCAGTTTCAGTTAGTGTAGCTATCAGTATTAGTGTTAGTTTCAGTTTAAGTGTCAGCCTCGGATTACAGAATCGGTAGAAACCGAGGTCTCTTATGTCCATCAACAGTTTCCAGCCTCGCAGTCTTCGAGCCAGTTCAAACCAAAACCATGAGTGTCAAGTTTCAACCATCAAACCAAGAGTTCTAACCTCCACTTTTTGGGACTGAAAGAACTTCGAATCAAAGCATTATCTCAACACTCGGCTGCGCTCTCAATCGTAGCGGTACAATTGTTCCAGAAATCATAAAATCCATCCAATCATAAAACATAAAAATCATCATAAAACAATAATAAAACCCATCGAACTAACACTTTTCATTCCAATAATTTTCTCTCCTTCGCCGTCCCTTTCTGGAACGGGAGGTTAACCATAGGAAACGGTCGCCGCACCGAGAAGTCTTCAATGGAGAAAAATTATGTTAAACCCCGCGAAATCCCATCGGACCACATACTATAGGTATTACATTCGAAAAAATCAATAGGTTAGTAAATTGGTAGGCTCACCTGAATTAAGGGAAGACACCCGTCTTCGGAACCCTCCGAAGGACAGGCGGAAATGTCTGAAGCGACGGCTGAATGCTGATGCCTGAAGGCGTCGGGTCCTCTAAACTCCAAAGTCCAAGGCGAGACGAGCGTTGCCCGCATTGAATCGTGAAGAAAAAGCCAATCAGAGACTGTAGCGTATTTCTACGAAGTCATGAGTACCAACTTCCCTAATTTTAGTCGCGAGACGATAAAACATACTATAAATACGATAGATTTACACGATAATTGAAAATAAACGATATTTCTGTTGAGCTCGAATCCATCAAGAAGTAGAAGAAGACAAGAGTAAGTATTGGACTCATAAAATTGTGTCTCCACTTGAACCTTTTTGAGTTTTCGAGCGGAGTAGGTTCGCGGTGCGCTGCATGGGCGGGAAAAGTGGGAACTTGTCGCGCTTTTTGGCAATACGGACCTTGCCTTCGGAGGAAAATTTTTGCTCATTACACAATTTCAATTTAGAATTTTTCAGTTAATTAGGTACCAAGTTCAATTTTATTTGATTGACAAAATATGCACGATCAGTGTTGACCTAATGCAGACAATAGATAGATATTTTTTCTTCAAAGATTTGAGCATTTAGACGCTTGATTATGTAAAAATTCAAGGTATCCAAATTCATCCAGTCGACACAATATTTTTAGCAATCTATCTTAGAAAAAAAAAGGGAGCGATATTGAGGGGTCGCGTGGAGCAGTAATTTGGACATGAGGGTACACAATTTTACGTCTCCTATGCCTCCTGAAGGAATAGCTTCTTCTTCATCTTCAACCTGTTGGGAGGTGGGAACAGAAATCATTTTCTTTACGTGCCGTGCCGTGGCCTGGGGCTTTTGTGTCGAATTTCGCGAGTTTTTTTCGTAAAGTGTCAATAGAAACTGGTGCAAAATGGGTCGTATGCACGCTCCTGGGTAAGAAATTTTTGGCTTTTGACAAAATTTTGCAATTGGATTTATTGAAATCCTTGTTGAAATAATGGTAATCTCACCGTTGGCATCTACCGATTTGGCCGATGCCATCCTCATCCTCTCGTTTTCCCTTCCTTTCTTGCTCAAAACTCGCTTTAAAATTTGATTTTTCCCTAGATTTGTTCTGAATTTTTGTGGGGAACGCTCAAATTAGTTCAATTCCGTTTGCCGAGATTGCCAGTTTGATGTTTATGCCTATGTTATGTACCACGTGTAAGGTATAGACGTCTAGGTTAGGTTATGTTCCTTTAACTACCAACCTTGTCCTGCGATTGTGAACGTTTCCACTTTGCCAATTTTTGGGAACCGCAGAATTTGACAATGTTTTAGTTTCTACAAAATTGCTGTTGGTTGGAATATGGGCGGGCTGCTAGTTTGGAATAAACTATTATCAACAGGACGCAGATCTACAAATAGACCTAATAGAGGGTGTTTCTTGTTGTGTATGAGTGTGATACATGAGTGTCATTGGGGTTTGAAAATTGGTAATTTTGTGCTAATTTATTAAATACTTACCAGTTGAGCGCAATAAAAAATAGATCGGGTAAGTATGCATTTATTCAAATGGAAATTCGTGTAAAATACCAATTTACAGAGTGAGGGTTTTTGTTATAAAAGAAGTTACCTAGTGTCAATCCGTGGATATCAAGTCTGGCGGTAGTGGCCGGATCAAAAGTACCTTTTTTTAAACACGCATTACGCATGGTTAAAATGCTGTTGTTTGGAATTTTCAGAAAGGGTATATCCCAGTCGGCACTGCCGTACCGCCGTAGCGTACCTACTTGGCTGAAACTCAATCCGGAGGATGTCAAAGATTTGATTTTCAAACTAGCCAAGAAAGGGCACACTCCTTCGCAAATCGGTATGAATTATGTTTTGTTGTTGCTTTTGTTCTCTACCTTTTAATGCGCAGTACCTATGTGAATTTCAATATTTTTGGAACTTGCAAGCTGATTTTTGTTGTACAATTTACATGATACAATAGGTATACCTACCTAATTTCTTCATTTTCCGGCAGGCGTCATTCTCAGAGATTCGCACGGCGTTGCTCAGGTCAGATTTGTCACGGGCAATAAAATCCTGAGGATCATGAAAGCCATCGGCTTGGCCCCTGACCTACCTGAAGACCTTTACTTTCTGATCAAGAAAGCCGTCGCCATTAGGAAACATCTCGAAAGGAACAGGTAGATTATTCGAATTTGACGTTTTTCTGTTGTTACTGTGTCTTACTCTGCGGTTGTACGACTTCAAACTGAATTTATTATTTTTTTTTTGCCAATTCGTTTTTGATTTTTTTTAATTTTTAACTTTTTCTCAATCGTAGGAAAGACAAGGACTCCAAATTTCGTCTCATTCTCGTCGAGTCGAGGATTCACAGGCTGGCCAGATACTACAAGACGAAAGGAAGTCTCCCTCCAGTGTGGAAGTACGAGTCCAGCACAGCTTCGGCTCTCGTGGCTTAAAAATCATTTTTAAAAGCGACTTTTCTTTTATCTACTGTTTAAATAATATAAATGACTTAAAAGAGAAGCTTTCCAGTTATTTCTACGTTTTCAGTTTTCTGGAAAATGCGGCAAAAAATCGAACTTTCTGCAAAAATCGAGGGGCTTGGGAATTAATTTGTAGCATTTCCAAGTCGAATCGAGAATTTCTCAAACTATATTGTGAATTTCCCAAATCAATTGGAGAATTTTTTAAATCATAGGTAGGTATTGGGAATTTTTCAAAAATTGCTTCGATTAATAACCAATTTGTTTGAATTATTCATAATTTGACTTGAAAATGCTACCTATATAAACATCACTCAATACCCAAGGGACGTTTGATCTATCGGTTCGATCATGAAGTTACCTACTTCTGAAGGGATAACACCATCCCATAGTTCAAATTGTACGAAATCCATGCTGACCCTCTACCGGTAATTGTCTATTTTCACGGGTCCGGCTTAGGTTTCTTCAAATCAAAACAAACAAAAATATGGGGCGGTTTAACAAAACGGACCACCCGTTTGGCTGAAATCCCGATTTCCCGATCCTTTATTTTTTTGAAGATACCGCCTTGGGTGATCTTTGGGGCCAATTTTTGGCACAAAGGAGCCGTCTTACGAAAATTTCACACGAGACCAAAAATGTAGGAAATATCATGAGAAATAAGAATCCCCGTCTCCCAAACTTCGATTTTTAACCGTTCTCATAATATTACTTCAGCTAAATTAAAAAAAAAAATCTTATCATTAGGTACCACAAAAAACTCAAAATTACTCCGTGAAAAAATTTCAAAACAAATTTTCAGATGCACCCAAATGTTGGAAATTCATCAGTCTAAAAAATCCTACCCCTTTTCTAAACAGAAGTTCAACCCTTATTGACTAAAATCGCAAAAAACCAAAACTACTATCCCGACAGATGCCGTTTTACGCAAATTTTTCTCAAAAAACCTATTTTGTGTTTAAAAAAGTAGATTCTGCCAGTTCCAATTACAATAATGATGACAATAATTAGGTAAATTTGGCTCATGGTAAATTTGGTCCATTATCAAAGACCGTATTATGGAAGTATAGCGGGTTACCGGTTCAGGAAAGAATGCTGCGGTTGGTAATTTGTACAAAACATTTTTATTAATACAGAAACGACCATCTTACAGAGGCTTTGGACAGGCACTTTGTTTAAAAGATAGTCGAAGAAAAATATATATGAACACTTCATTAAGCTTAGGCCAGGTTTATTGACAAATTTTATCAATCCGATATCCAAGGGAGCTTTAGATAAAATTCACTTCGGCGGCATGTGGAAATGTTTATCTAAAGCTTTTTGGATATCGTGTGGATAAATTCTGTCAATAAACCGGCTCTTGGAAAAAAATATATTTTCATTACATCGTAGATATTTTTCTACATCGATTGGCCCCCATTGGAGATTCTTAAGCAGTCGGTTAATGCAAAGGCACATTATGCACATTGATACTTATAAACCTAAATGATTAGTGTTATGGCCAGATTAGATAGAAGCGTCACTTTTTTCACACTTCGTAGTAAAATTTGATTTTTATCGAACATCTGATAATCCTTTGGTTTCCCAATTTACAAAATTTTTGATGAGTTTTGAATAAGAACGTTGCTTGATAATAATAAATGAATAACATCGAAAAGGATAACTGCTCTTTGGTAACGCCCGATTTGTTGCCAATTTAGGCAGTTTTCAGTATTGTAGTTTCATTTTGACTGGGTATGGGACACTATGGATAATCGTTGGACGGATTTGTGTTTTCGCTGCTGATTTTCGATTTGGGCGTTAGCCCTGGCGTTTTAAAATGTTTCGACCCCCGATCCATGTTCTCTGAGGTAGCTGTTCACCACAATTGCGAAATAGATGAGGAGCACTGAAACAAGAAGGATAAATAGATTATAATTATTACTTGATTGTTATCTGGTCAAGCAACAGTAATTTTTTTTATTATAAATTTATTGCGTTAGGCCGAATTTTATGTGTCAAATTTCTTGTAAAGCGGCGCCTTTTTTAAAATTAAGTTGCCTCAATTTTTTAATTTAATGATATTGCTCTAATTATCATTTACAACGATGAAATTGATAGCTCCTTGATTATTATATTACCTATATAATATTATGTTGTATTAGGTATATTATAATTATTTACATTAATTTAATAATTATTTCATAATTTAATAATTATTTTATTTAGGCATCTACCTGTAATTTTATTTAAATTAATTTTTGGTTATTTACCTAAATTTTAAATTTTTCATAATTTTTGTGGTTATTTTGGCATTTTAATAATATTAGGTTAATTTCAAGTAGGTAGAATAATAATAATTAATATTAGGTAGGCATAATTAATTATTATTGTTAATCTTCAGCCGCGACTGTTTATCACCCATTCGGCAAGATGGTTAACTCTTCCATTAAAATAGGTACTTACGGAGATTTAGGAGATTGACACCAATGTCGGGCTGACTTCTTCCCATTATCCACATGACTATGCGAATGGCGAAGAATATCAGCTGTATAATGATGACGATGACGATCACGTTGAGCCATAATCTCACGTAAGAATGGTTACCCTGTTGAAACGAATTTAAATTTTTTTACGCGCATTCACATTTTTTCACATTTAATGTGAAAATTAATTGCTCATAGCAGGAATTATCTATCTATTTGGTTTTCTACGAGTTTTTCAACTTTCCCCGTATATTTCATATCCCAAGGGAACATTTGAGTATTTTAAATGTACATCGCCATTTTAAATTTTTATCACCATTTTAAATTCACCTTGTAAACGCCGAGAAGAAGGTAAATGCCGAGAACGCAGATCAGGACTGCCAGCGCCATCATAACAGCAATCACGAAGGCATCTGAAACGGAAATATTAGTATCATATTATGATAATCATAATGATATCATGTTATCATAATGCTATCATATGATAATTTATTAAATCACTCCGTTCTGGTTAATTATTTAACTATAAAACAATCAAATAGCACCAAAAGGAAATATTCTAACCCCGCGACCACGGACCCCCCTCTGGAGGGCCAGGGTACCCCCGGTAAAGGTAAAAAGTGCCCTCAGCCATTTTGGAAAACCGATATAGGGGATTCCTCTCCGATGGTGGATGAAAAGTTTTCAAATTTCATTTCCCAAGAGGCACTTTCGGTATTTTCTTCATTATTTTTTCCCAAATTTTCTTCGCAGCTATCGTGGCGCCCCAATTAGTCACAGCAGCGTAGTACCCAACGTAAAAAACCCCCGGAATGAAATTCAGATTAAACATGAGTTACCTCCTGTTGTGTATTCTTTTCCAACTCTCGGCAAAATTCTGAGCAGGTCCATGAGGTAAAGAATAGCTTGCAGGGCTCCTCCGATCTGTGAATTGAAAACATCTTAGTGGTATTGTAACTTTTTTTTGTGGAGAAATAGAAATATATTTCTTAAACAATAGAAAAACGTGGCCTTATCCAATCATTGTAATACTGCTAGCACTCACCGTGTAAAGCCATCCGATAATTTTGGCTCCTGTTTCTGTCGTCAGACAGAAACAGCAATTATTCACTTGAGGTATACTCGGCATTTCGGTAGTGCACCTGAAACAGAAAAAAAGAGTATCAAAATGTTAGTATGCAAAGTTTTTCGTAAAACGCAATTCGTAGCTCTATTATTTAACTATCAAACTACTATTACTAATTAACTACTAACTATTAAATATATTATGTTACGAACGTTTTCACAAAGTTAGGAGTACCTAGCTTATTACAAGCGAAATAAATCCTGAAAGGCTATACATGGAGGGGGGGGTCACTCAAGTGCAACTGCGGTGATCACTGTCACCTGTCAAAGCCTGTTTAACGTGTAGAGATACCCAAAGGCCTTTCCACTGGTGGGCAGATAATGAGTCATATTAAAATTGCCTTTTTATCTTACCTATACCTTGTACCTGTATCACTCTGATATGTGTAATAAATTGAACAAGTATGAGGCTCATCGATTTCAACGTAAATCTTAAAATTAACCAGCGGTAAAATACTTCCATATTTTGAAACGTAAAAGTGTGACACAATTTGATCATATTTTGACTGCTTTTGAGGGTGTTTAGGCCAAAATATTAACCACAAAAATCAAAAACACTAAAAATGCAAATATATTGATAGTGCTGAGAGTTATTCAAATTTCAATTAAACAAGATGTTAGGTCTTGCCGAGACAAACATTTCAGTACAAGAAACTCGAAAAAAGGTTGAGAATTGAGGGAGCTACGGCCATTTTTGTAAACACCCAGACACTTGTTCGGGAAGTGATTCTGAGTAAATTTGTATAAGAAAAAATAATTGTATTCATTTATATTGTGTTTGAATCGCATAAAAAATACTTTTCCCGTGATTCATCCGTGCTAAAAAAATTTTCGCCCAGCTGAGTAAACTGTTCAAATGTAATTTTTATCAGCAGTCACAATGAATTCGTTCGACGTGCCTGGATGAATAAACCGTCTATTTTCGTCCGATGACTAGTATAGAGATGTAACTACTCGACTCCGTCGTCGCACAACCTCTGCATTTCATCAATTGATTACGAAACGACTTTTAGCCGGGCCCTATTTAGCGAATTTCGAAGAATTCGGGTCTATTTTCCACAAATTAAAATCACTTTCGAAAAATTTTCAAACCCTCACGAACGCACGAGCGCATTAGAAATCCCGACATTGAAAGGAAGTTATGATCGTCCAAGGACTGGAAATCAAATCGAAGGTTTGCAGGAAAATTTATATTTTCTTATTATGCGAGAAAATTGAAATATTGTGGTGAAAAAAAATCGTATCGAAAAAACAGACGAAAAAACCTGCAATTGATTTTTTCTGAACATCTGAACCGAATTTTCCGCTTTTGACGATTACAATAGATCCCTATTTACTTACTAACTAGAAACTAATTTTTCTAACTTAAATTACCTACTTCTATGGAAAGGGAAACTATTGATCGCATACTGTTAAGCGGGTAATGTTGAGGCTTTAAGGTAAAGTTGAGTTTCGAATTTACTAAAGAAACATAATGGGGTAAATGCTGGGAAAATGTGATATCCTGTGGTTAGCATTCTCGACACTAAACCTGTTCGAGCTCGTTGCATCATGGAACGGTGCATACCAACGTAGCTGAGATCATCTAAAGGCCGCACTGTGGCAAAACTTCTCCCACAAACGATAACAAAGTAATGAAATTAAAATTGAGTAATGAAAATGAAAATTAATTACATGAAATTGCCTTTGAGTTGCCGGTTTTGTATAGCCTGTTAGCCTGTATGCCTTCCTGTTAGCTTTTTAGTGTCTATTGGTACAAGTTTAGGTTCAAAAAAATTTTTTTTCGAAATATGTTTCAGTTTGTTTCGAAGGGTCAAACAATAGTATTCCGTAACGTCAAAACGTGTTTTTCGGACGATAAGGGTTGTATTTGGCTTTGATATTTTATGTATTGATAAATAAGTAGGTACCTAGCTCTATATAAGTTTCTGACCTGATAGCTAGAAGCTCATTCCTCTTTTACTTTCCTTAGCACCAAGAAAGGGAAATAGGTAACTACCTAGGTAACAATATAACGTCATAGTTTTGGGTCCATATATGGTACCTATATATAGGTATATTTTTGGATGGCCCATTCGAAATAGCTGAAACCTCATCTCAGAATCGAAAACGGACCATCGACACCGAATTTTCTTGTATCTCAACTTGCTGGGAGAGAGTTTTCGAAACTGGAAGAAGCTCACAGAACGTAGTTCTGGTTATTGGGTTTCTTGCCTCCGATGGCCGATTGGCTGGAGGCTAGTTGTGACCTTGGAAAAGTTCCCATCCAGCGATTGCGACATGAGAGGATACACCCACCCGCCGACTTGGCCGTGGGCTCAGCATGGCATCACAACAACTACTTGCCTGGTGTTTTAGATGAAGATTTTTTTTTACCAAATTGTGTATTATACACTGTATAATAGAAGCTTGGAATATTTGGCACAACTTCGATCAAGTCCGCATAAATTTAACAATCAATGAATAAAGACAAGGAAGGGAAAAATATCGTTTTTTTGGGTATCAATTCAAAAAATATTGAAGCGAAAAAGTAAAAGTAAAACTAAAATATTCGTCTTCACCTCAGTAACACCCTCGTGCCGTCGAAAGTTGAACTTTTTCAACCGCACGACCGTTACGTCGAAAACAATTCCAAACGGCCCATATGGGCCGACCATGAACCGTTAATCGGCCGGCTTAGGTTTTCCTTGGTTCGTCTACTCAATACAAACAAAACAAGGTGCGACACATCAAAATCGGTCGAGCCGTTTAGGAGAAAAACCCGAGGACAGCCCAACTTTTTTGGCCGTTCCGCCCGACCGCGCGGGGTCATTTTCGAGGCGGATTTTCGGCCCGAAGGAGTCGTCCGACGAAAAATTAACACGAGTCCAAAAATGTTGGAAATTTCCTCAGCAATCGGAAACCGTCGTCTCCTAATATTCGATCTCTAACAGTTCTCGAGATATGGGCAAAAAACGAGAAAATTTCGAAAAAGTTTCAAAAAAGTCCAAATTTCTCTGCGAAAAAAATTCCAAAACGAACTTTCAACGGTACCCGGTTGTTGGGAATCTAACTGGCTACAAAAAATCCTATCCCTGGTCTGAACAAAAGTTCAACGCTTCTAGTCAAAAACCCCAGAAAACCGAAACTACTTTTCCGAGAAAAGCCGGTTTTTGGCACTTCTGGTTGACCCTTATCCCGATCAACTGACAGCAAAATCAACTAGTGGGCCGATTTTTCAATCTTCAATATTTTCTGTGGATAAACCAACCCGCATTATTTTCACCAAAATCTCAAACTTGAGAAACTATAATATATTATATTTGTAGGGATGTTACTTAAACTGATCCAATTTCGTCCAAATTTTGGTTCGGCCCAACTTGATGCCTGAAGAAACATGACAAACATGTTCCTCGAGAAATCGTCATACCCCTTCAGATCTTCCTGGACAGCAGAATCAACCTGTGAGGTCATCAGACTCTCTCCTATCGACATCTTGCCTGGCTGCTTTCTACGTTTCCTCCCATTCCGATATTTGTCGATAGTCGTCTTGCCTATCAAACAACAAACGTGCCAAGGACTGTAGGTACTCCCGTTATGGCCAAGGTGCCGATAATGCCTAAATCCCATCTACGGACTCTTAATGACGACGATAACATCTGAGTACCTACTGGAATGTCGGTTCGCAATGGTAGTCGGCAATGGTGAGCAGATTCTATGATGGTTTTGCGAACGACAAACATCGTTATTGCCATTGGTTAAGCAAAAAAAAAATAGTAGCAATGATTAGTAAGTTTGTGCTTTGATAGCTTTCACGTCGAATTGGGAATGTCCCAAACCAAATTGATAATTTCCCGAGCAAATTCGGTTTGGCGAATTCTCCTTTGATTTGCTAATCGTGAAATTGATTTGGAAAATTCTCAATCCGACTTGGAAATGCAGGGCGTCCCGAAATTGGTGTAAAATTTTTTTGATGGAACTAGACCAAAAATGGGACAAAACGCTGCCAACCGCATTTTTCTAAATCAACCCTTTTTCAGTATACAATTTTTCAAGGTTTTTTTTTTTTAGAAAAACTCCCCTTTGCATCATAAAACCCCACATTTCTCCGGTTTAAAACAACGTTTTCTAACATCTGAGATCATTTTTGGATTCAGAGATAAATTTCCTATAGAATTACGTGTACGGTTGTATTAAAAAACTCCCCCAAATTGTAGATTAAACGTCAAAATCGAAAAATCTCCAGCCGTTAGGGAGAAAACGTGTTCACGGTGGACGGAGGGATATTTTTTTTGCAGATTCGGATTCTACACCCTTTGGAACGTAAACCATGAAATTTTCTAGGGCGATTATAGTGGCTTATTATTTAATAACAAACCAACATGCGATTTTCGTGATGCGGTTTCGCCCGTTCGGCCATCCGCAGTCCTCGCGGCCATCCCTCCCCAAAAAGTGTTAATTTCCCCAAAACCATGCTCGAAATCGCTCCTTAGCTCGATTACCGGGCAAATCGAATCCTCAAACATCGAAATGGGGAGAATCGTACAAAACGGGTAGCCTTGTAACCGATAACAGAAATGAAGGCGTCTGATGACCTCACAGGTTGCGGTTCACGTCATTTTGTATCCAAAGGTTCGAAGGCGTTCCACGACCGCTCCTCGGCAAATGAGAGGCGGATTCTCTTTCTTGGCGCCCACGTCGGGTATGACATCACATGAGAATCTAGTTAGGTACTAGAATTCCAAAGGTTTCTACATTCAATTATTTTTCATTTTTTATTAATTCAGTTTTTCTGAGTTGAAAAATCGGCAAAAATGGACAACGGAACCCTTCGCCTTTTTTTACTTCAAAAAATGTTGACATCATGATTCATAACTGCCTTCAATCGACGGCTAGTGGTCCATATTCAGTCACGTCTTGGCTTTATGGACCATCCGAGGCTTCCCAGTTAAATCCTGGGACTGTTTGTATTCAGGCCATTGTTAGTAAACAAAGATACTCCATCCGAGGGGGGGGGGGGTCCCCTTTCCGGCTAACGGGTTCAACTAGTGCGAGCCCCGGCAAGCATTTCTTTGGCCTCCGTCCAAAACTTCTCTTCTCACGAAGTCTTGTTTTATTTTTGACTTCTTCCACTGTCTTGGGTTACGGTGCTTAAACCATTTTTTACAGATTCAAATCAGTCTTCAGACTCAACGTCAGGTTTCCCTTTCCTTGGAAGAAATGAAGAATTTTGTCTTCAATGTCTCAATGTGCAATAAAGCTTCCAACAACTCGCTGACTAGTTTTCAAGTTTTTGGTTCGCGTAGCTAATCATGATGAATTTGGACCAAAAACATTGCGACTGGCCAGATTTATGGACCAACCAAAGCGTTAAAAGTTCAGAATGTCTTCGCCTGCAAAACAATTACGTAATGGAGTGCCTTTTGGTGTTCCAAAAGCGTGAGTGTAGGCATGGGGAGTTTTTGGTGGGCAACGATCAAGTAAAGCTGGGTTCACATGTGCGTAAAAGTCTGCGTAATCTCCGTACTGCGTACAGTGCGTAATGAGATCTGATTGGCTGCCAGGTAAATTTACCAGGTAAATTGCGCGCGCGTAAAATTGCGAACCCATGTGAACCCAGCTTAAGTGTCGTTGCTGGGGCATAGGATACAAAACTGCCTACCTTATGCCTACACTCAAGCCCCTGGAAAAGCCCTTTTTGAACCTGGTAACTTGGCTCATTTATTTATGGCAGATTGGAAAATGT
The DNA here is from genome assembly GCA_036186465.1 of Nesidiocoris tenuis. Classification (NCBI taxonomy): domain Eukaryota; kingdom Metazoa; phylum Arthropoda; class Insecta; order Hemiptera; family Miridae; genus Nesidiocoris; species Nesidiocoris tenuis. The sequence continues at coordinate 11,389,114 of AP028920.1, forward strand.
GAAAAGATGTTTTTCAATTTTTTTCTTGTGTTGTACCGAAGTACCTCCCCAAAAAAGAAGTACATTAACATGAACCAGAAATTTACGATCTGGCACTTGCCTCGCTCCCAATTTCTTTTTCTTCCCTCATGTAATGCCCTCATTTAAGCAAGCTATCCTGTTCATAAAATAAATTAACGAACATCGCTGAGAGTATGGCGTTTTATGCGAATCGAAACATTTTTCCTGTTTACTCACTGTTGGAACGCTGGCGTTAGGCGATGTTCGCTTCTGAAACGCTGACTTGACGGACGCCGATCGGTGACTGGACTGTACGCCTTGAATCGGAGGCGAATCCCCTTCCACCGTCGACTGAGTATCAAGTAATGAGATGGAGGATCGCGGCCTAACCCGGTGACTCCCGTAGGAGCAGGTCATTCAATTACCAAGTCGACATCGGAAATTGAGACTTGAACAGACCGAACAAAACGGGAAAAGTTCAATTTTTACTTCCATGTTTACTCATCGTCCTAAAATTGAAAATCGGATCGGAACTGGAGAGAAAAATCTCAGTTAATATAGGGACATTTTTACTCAGAATCACTTCCTGAACAAGTGTCTTTGTGTCTGTGGTCTTTAACGATCAGTGGTGCGTAGATAACACTCAATACTTCCATATTTTGACACGTACAATTTTGACTCGAATTTATATTGTTTTGACTTCTTTTGAGGCTGTTAAGGTAAAAAATATAAAAAACCCAATATTCAAATGTTAAAACTTTCTAAAATCAAAACTCGTTTTTTGTGTTTTCTGTTTCATTTTTTCTTGTCAGAAAAATTAACTTCTTTGGGCGTTTTTGGCCTAAAAATCTTTGTTTGACCTTGTAGAATACGCAGATGTTTTTAATATCACGATAACTTGGCGTATTTTGATTTTAGGATAGTTTTAACATTTTGATAGTGAGTTTTTGATATTTTTGACCTAAACACCCTCAATAGTTGTCGAAATATAATCAAATCGTGTCAAAAATTTACGTATCGAAATGTGGAAGTATTGCGTGTTATAATTAGTATAAATGGCGTATAATGGAAAGAACGCTATGGAACCCGAACAATCGAGGTATACATTACCCGCAAGACACTGCGGAAACGCAGGTTTTAGCATATCCCAGCAAATCTAGGGCTAATTAGGATCTAATTTATGAACAGGCGGTTCCATCACTCCAGTTTGTCTCAGTATGACCTCTCATCCTGATTAACCGGAATTCAAATTACTCACAGTACTTCCGATATATTTGCACGTTTAGTGTTTTTTATTTTTTTATTTTATAGCGAACTAAGCACAAAAATGGACCGATTTGAGCCTCCTTGATCTTAAAATCTTGGTCTTACCTTGGAGAATACGAGGATATATTCCGATAACTTGACGTATTTTGATTTTAGGCAGGTTTCAAAATTTTCATTGTGTGTTTTTTGACATTTTTTATTTTCTTAGCCTCCAGATCAGTCAAAATCAATTAGTTTGAAAATATATCATATCGAAATATGGAAGTATTGTGTGCTTTAGTCGTCGAATTGGCCAGGATCAGAAAATTAGAGAATTCTTTTCCTCCTCATACCCAAGTAGATTCAAATAACCAAGATATTCAGCGGAGCTACACAATAATCGAGGAAATGCTGGTTTTCACACTATGAGTTAGGGATTGGTCACGTTTTATTTAAATATTGTGCTGAAGTATACTTAAAAATTACTAGTAGTAAGTATCAAATTTTCAGTCGCGGAACGTCGGTGCTGCACTGCGATGTTCGTAAATTTACAAAATTCAGTTATGCCTACTGTTCATACGTGTAAATCAGAGAACCAAAACGATCTACATTCCTTCCGTGGATCGTTCCGCAAGATAGCTGCTGACCACTATCACCAAATAAATGTGCAGAACTGAAACAAGAAAATTGTTTGAAAGTCGTTTTGTTTGGCAACGAGTAGATAACACACCGGGTACTCAAATAATTTAATGTTTCCACAAAACTCGCCCAAAATTTATATTAGGCCTAAATATCACGAATTGGATTTATTGTGCAAACATTTGATGGGCACTTACTCGGTGAAATGATGTTGATCAACACATCCGCCCCCAGTCGGCCGAATATCAGCATGATAATTCGGACCACTGCAATTATCAGCTCGACGACGATGTACACGATCATTACAGTTATCCAAACTCGCACCACATCATCGTTACCCTGCAACGATTAAAAAATTATCACTGGATAATGTACAACTCGCGTATAATAAACACTTCAAACTTCAAGAAAAATGGCTCAACCCGCAAGACGACGGCCGGCCCCAAACATTCGACAATTGAACTCTACTCGGCCGAAGCGGCGGCTTGAGCCGTCAGTGGGCGTGGCCAGCCAGGCGATCGCTCCTCTGATTGGCTCAGTGCCGCACGGTCCCGAACGACGAACCCGCCGAGGCGGCTGAGGGCTGCCCTCCGTACCCGACGGTCAACATTGGTTCATGTTGCCGTATAAACCAATATCGATTTAAAATTGACCTAAAACTTTTGACTCACCCGGTAAACACCAAGTAGGAGATACACACCGAGAAGACACAAGCCCGCCGTCAGACATAGCTGGAGGATATTGGCAGCAATACCTGGAGCAGCATTGTAATTAGTTAATTGAGGGTAGTTGTTTTCTAATTTCAATTCCCTAAATACACTCGTGCATTTTCGCACGAAAAACACATTTAACACGTTAAAAATTTTAGGGAATCAAAAATTGGAATAGTAATTAAAAATTCAGATAACACATTAAAAATCAAAAAATTGCAATTAAAAATTCAGACACGCACCTGAGTTAGGGCTCCCTTGGACCAACTCGAATATATATCCAATCGTACCAATTGCCCCTAAAACCTGAAACAACAGTTGGACAATGGATTGACTTGGTATAGACTACCATACTATGTCGAATCAGATAGGTATGTACCTACTTACTAACGGGTATTAGGTAGGTATGCTTATTCTAGGCGCCGCGAAGCTACCAAATTTTCCAACAATAAATTTGAAATTCCTCCGATGCTGCTATTATGTATTTTCAATAGGATAGGTGAAAAATAATTGTCAACTAACTAAAATTCCGTACCAACATCCCAAACCAAAAATGCAGTAAAATCCGAATCTACAATAAAAAAAATTCATCGAGACTTTTTGAGGACGAAGACATTTTTAAAAAAATCGAAAATTTAAAATAACTATTGAACCGATTTTGATCATTGAAGGGCCACCCATTTCAAATCAACCCCGTGTTAGCTAACATTGGTCATCTTAATCAAAAATATAATTTATTTAATTTTAATTTTAATATATTCAAAGATTCTTATGGGATTTTTCAATATGGTAGAATCCTTCAAACTTCACTCCCGCTTGAAAAAAGCGCCGGATTGAACAAACAAAAAATTTTATGTTTTCTTCGAATAAAGGGTCAACTTACCGCAAATAGCCAAGCTATAATTTTGGTTCCAGTTTCAGTCGAACAGCAGCAACAGCAAGTTTTCACGCGCGGAAGGTTTGCCATTTTCTTGGCCAGGAATCTGGAAGTTCGATTAAAAATCAAGAAAATTAAAATTAGAAAATAATTAAAGAAAATTAAAATTGAAATTAAAAAAACTAAAATTAATATTGAAATTTTCAATTTTCTGTCAACTTCCAAAACGAAAAATTGAACAAAATTTCGAAAAAAATGTTTGTCTGGCCAAGATCTACAACCTCGTTTAACCAGACTTTGGTAGCACTAAGCACTTCCAAGATAAACGCTCTTTAAATATTTGTCGTTTTTCTATTTTATCGTTTTTTGGCCCCAAAAACAGATAAAAGGATCATGATTCTTGGAGCGATCGATAGGTCCTGATGAGTAGATTCTTTCGGTACCAAAATCTCAAAATAGCGATTTTGGGACATATGCCCTTTGTTCTTTAAGGTACCTATCGAAATGATAGTGAAAGTTATTTTGAACCTCCCATCCGATTTTTCATTTTTAATAGATTCGTCGGTTTTACGAAAGTAAAAACGATTTCTGCCATCCGATTGATTCTAATATCTGACTTTCGATAACCGAGGGAGAAATTATCAGTAGTCAATGTTTGCTGAAGGGCCGAATGTTTGAAGTGCGATTAAAGATTTTATCAGTCAACTCAGGTGTTCGCAGAAGACTCAAGATTCTCAAGTACCGATGCGGTCACTCCTCTTTCCGGTGAAATTTGAATACATGGTAAATGGAGATTCGTGGAATAGGAGGATTTCCGGTGAAAATTGAGCAATCGAGTTTTAGAGATTGGGTCAATCCAGGTGCAACACACATTTGCCGAATTTTCTACCAATAGATATTCCATATTTTTGAGTACCTAATCAACCCCTGGAAAAATGTCTTTCATTGAACTGTCACTTCACGTACATTAAATGTACATAAATTTAAAATTGCATAAATTTTATGTACCTGTAAGCAGTGTTGACAGTACTTGAGTACTTTTGTATTCGAATAATTTTTTTAATTTCTTTCAAAGTACTTGCAATTAATTGTACTTTGAAAGGCATCGAAAAAAGATTTGCAAAAAGGATTCGAATACAAAAGTAGGTACTCAAGCACTTACAACACTTCCATGTACATTACTTACGGGTACGTAAATGGGCATGAAGTAGCAGTGTAATAAAAGTTATTTTTCCAAAGTACATGCTATCTAAAGTGCTTCTACTTGTCAATTCATTTCGAGTCAAAAACTTCGATTACAAGTACCTCGAACTGCAAATTCAAGTAGTACTTACAAATACTTAGTTTGTACTACGAGTATAATATAATATATTTTCTATATATTATATAGAAAATATTATTTTCTTTATGACCATGGCCATAATCTGGCCCCGAATTCATGTAACTTCCTCGGCATATTTTATTGGTCAATTTCAAAAAACAATCATGCCGTTCCCACAAACAGTAATCCAAGTTTTGACAAGTAGACAAACAAGTACTCAAAATTGGAAAGTACCTGTACTCGCACTTCCATTTTCTTCTGTTAGTAAGCACTTGTAAATGTAATTGCCATGCAAACTTAAATAAAAGTACTTCAAAATGATTGTACTTGCAGTGATTCCGCACAGTTCAAGTACTATTATGTATTTTATTGTATAAAAATTACAAAAAAAAAATTGAAAATTCGTCACTTACGTAGACGAGTTACACAGGCGGGTTGACTTTCGGTGACTGAACGATGCCGGATCCACATGGCCACTTGAAAATTATCGACTTTTTTATCACGTTTAAATCTTGGTTCCTTCCCACAGCCAAATATGAGCTCTGTGAATCCCTTCCTGAACTCACTGTTTTCCAAGGATTGGTACCTACCACTCCCATGGGTTAGGTGACTAGACTAGGTAAATATTGCCTCTTTTACCAATGATTTAGCCGCATGGGCAATAATGAAATTTTATTAATTAATTTTAATTAACTTTGATTAATACTAAAACAGCATTACCAGGTCGAATTGATAATTTTCCAAACCAAATGAAAATTGATCGATTCTGGAATTGAAAATTTTACTGTCATTGCGACAACTCTTAATTCTATCGGGAAAATTCTCACTTTTGAATTGGGAAATCCACGTGTTTGAGAAATGCTCAAATCGATATGGAAAATTCTCAAATTGATTTCGAAAATTATCAAGTTTTTTTGGAAAATTCTCGAATTAATTTGGAAAATTCTCATAGGTATATTGATTTGGGAGAAATTCTCAAATTGACTTCAAAAGTTATATTGATTTGGAAAATTCTCAATTTTATTTGAGAAAATCCTCATAATATGATGGATATTATCCATTCGGGAGAAAGTTTTCCGGCTTGCAAAATTTTCAAATTGATCAAGAAAATTCTCAATGTGAAGAGTATCGTATTGGGAAAGACCTAAAAATTCCTTCTCAATTTTGGCTGTTTGGAGTGTGAAAGTATTAAAAAATGATCCGAATAATTGTGAACTCGTTAATCGCAATTAATTTCCCCGGTATGGAATTCGATGTATCCGGAATGTTGACGTGTTGAAGGATGAAAATGATTTATTCAATAGGAAAAGAGGCTGAAAATGGGATAATTATGGTAAATCAAACGGATTCGTGTGATGAAACTTCGGTAGGTGCAGAGCCGGCACTCAAAGAAGACACCGGCTTTCCGTATCCCATATTCACGTAACGTTTTTCTCGCTGAAGTCGGAACTGAAATTTTAATTATAAAATAAAAAAAATTAATAAAAATTAAAATAAAAAAATAATTTGATACAACTTAATTAATAAAAATAAAAACAAATAAAAAATTAAATATAAAAATAAAATTAAATTAAAAAAAATTAATAAAAAACTAAAATCTAAATCAATTTAGTAAAAAAAAAAAATGAAAATTCGGGCGTATATTTTGAGAGAACAAATAAAAATATAGAAAATATGAAAAATTCAATTTTTTTGAAAAACATGCCTAAGTAATGGCGCAAAATTAGGCGGGAAATTGGATGAACATTTTCAAGAAACATTTTTTCACACGTTCTTTCGTAAAGATTAAACACGAACTTTCTTCAAATTCTCCTCGAATTCCTTGATGATAAGCGAGTCGTCTTGGCCGGGGCGCGCCTCGGAGGCGGGGAATTCCGATTCCTGGCGCGCCTTCAATCGAATTTCGCGGAGTTTGGCCTCGATCAATTTCTCTCTGTGAGTTTCCCTTTCGAATCGCTGGAAATCCAGAGACATTTTCAATCTACTCGAATCTCTGGCGGAAATGAATTTTCCTCACTAAACTGGTGACTTAAAATTCAATAACTCAAATTATACGTCAATCTATAAATTCAAATTTGAACATTCCAAAACTTTTAGAAGTTAAAATAACGTTTTTATGAGCGATGGTGAAAATTAACACCGATACATGATTCAGAAGGAGAAAATATCACGAAGCATGATGCGCGATGCTCATGGGATTGAACTCAAATTGAAATTTAGTTTGGTACGAAACTTTGAGAGCTTCTAGCGCCTATTTAACGACCTCAAAAACAAAAGTTGTCGAAGCAAAAAGTTCATAAGATTTTAAGTAGATTCCAAATTTGTCATGAGAAATGGGGGTTTTATCATGAAATAAGAAAGTTGGTGCGCGTTAAGACGCCGAGGCGCGTGCGCGGGGCGCGCCAAAGCCATGTTTGAATAGGAAATTGAAAAATAAGTAGGGTTTACTTCGGAGACTTTTTCGGTATCTCTAATATTCACCGAGAAAAACGTGCCGGTATTTAGGGAGCACGATTTATTCTCAAAAACGAATTCGCAGTTTCAAAATTAAACGGCACAATCTCGAGTGCGTAGTCTGACAGCGAGTGACAGGATGTCATATGAAATTTGATAGGTACCTGCTGTGGAAATGTATCGAGCACATATTTATCTCGATTTCTGAATAATCTCGAGAGAAGACCAATGTATTTTTGAACGAATTAGGTAATTTATTAGACATTGATATGGTTACCTATTGCAAAAATCTGATCCGTATTACTCTCGATTTTACTCTTTACTTTAATCTTTAGTGGATACCATTGGCATTGGAAATGGATTTTTACAATTTCCGAATAAATTTAACTTACGTTAAGCATAAGTTGTTTTTCCATTTTTCCTATTCTCTGATAGTGATGGGACGTCTCTACTATCGTAGCTGTACCTTCGTCGTCTCCTACGGCCGTCAATAGACCGTCGTCATGACAGGCGATCACCGACAGTGGCAATTTCGATATCTACAATAGCAATTTTCAAAAAAAAAATTCAAAGGCTGACTCATCGTTACGCTAGCAACATCCAATCTCTCCCCATAGTTCGAAGAGCCAAAAAAATAAAAAAATAAATTCTGGATCCCTGGCCAGAGGCCAAAGCACCTAGTTGACACACAGTACTTCCTTAATACGGTTAACGTTTTGGAACGAATCCTCGATACCTATTTGGGCTGATTTTGATGCTCAATAACCAAAGTAGATAATTTGGAAAGATAATATTGACAATGGTAATTTTTCATGTTTTGTTCTCACCAAATGACTATGAACCGGTTGGTCGGATCGTAACAGCAGATCCCAAATGTCCATCGATCCATCTTTTTTAGCCACGTAAAACACGGACGTACGATGGGGGTTCCAGGCAGCGCTCGATATTTCGCACGTACCCAACCTATCAATTGCAATTTTTTTTTAATATTTTTTAATTTTTTTTTTTGAAAGCGAGAGGAATTCAATTTTTTTATAATCTACGCATACCCATACCCACCCATATGACAGTATCCAGGACTCTTTTGAATCTTCGGACCAAATTTTCCAAGCTCGATCCCCCGCGGTGAGGAATACTTTGAAAAGTGACGGATTTCTCTCGATCGATCGCACTGGTGTCATGTGGCAGTTGAAAATGGTGCCGATTTTTTCGTTCATAGTTCGAGCTTTACGATTCACCGATATGACGGTACCCTTTTCAGTTCCGGCCTGGAATGAAAGCCGCATAAAAAAATATAATCAAAGACAATACAAATATCTCAATCCAAACTGATACCTGCATTAATACAAGTCAGATTTCTATAAAATAACAAAATTCAGGCTAACATTAAATATTGCATTAAATTTAAAATGATTAGATTATTAAAAATTAAAATTATTAAATTTAAAATTATATTATTAGAGGAAAGTGCCCAAAAGTGGACCCCCATTTTGTTTTTTATCAATAAAAAATATAGAACAACGAAAAACACATTTTTAAATGCATGTAACGATAGCACAGTAATGTTTTGTATCATTTCAATCTCAATTTATAAAATTATACTAAGAAATAGTAATAAAAAAATATATTTTTCAAAACCCTGCAATTTGGCAATCCCAAAAAAAGTTGCCTAAAGTGGACCCCTACTAAATATTACAAAAATGAATGGAAAATTACATGGAGGAATGAGATTAAATCACATAAAACAATGCTAAGTCAATAGTAAGTATATAATAACAATAAATTATCCTTTAACGCTAATGAATATATCGATTTCCGATTAGGCATCATCATTTTTTGAAGGCGTTACTCCAGGCAAAGCCTCCATCACGGACGACCCAGACGAAACGCGGTCTTCTTCACTGCTTGATTTCTCTTCGAAGTTGAGACGTTTTTCAGATTCAGCAGGTGTTTGAACATGAAAAATAAAGGGGGGTCCACTTTAGGCGACTATAGCCTAATTATTCATTACTCTTTCAATGTTCAACAGACCGTTCAATTGAGATAACTTGATGATAAATATTACCCTTATTCCTTACTATTTCAGAATAATACATGCTGGAAGCCTTACCTTCAAAAGTGTAGGAGAAATGTCGAATAACGTATGACACTGTAATAATTCTAAAATACAAGAAATCACATAATGCCGAACTGAAAGCCGGCAGATGAAGTAGACGACGTGAGGGCTCCTACATGTTGTCACAGAAGTGGGAACTACTAGTTGCGATAGGTTTCGGTAAAGTTCAGCACCGTAGAGAGCCTAAAATGTCAGGGGTCCACTTTTTGGGAGGGGTCCACTTTTGGGCACTTTCCTCTATTATTATATTAAAATAATACATTAAACCATTTTTGCAGTTAAGTACGAAAATTCATGGTTTTTCCATTTGATGGCACGCTTACCATAAATTTATTGGGTATCGTTGCCTGGTATTCGAGCGACGAAATGCCGACGGCCGCTGCGAAACTCGGCGATTCCGATTTCCCCAAGTCCATCAGCATACTTTCAAACGGAAATTCCCAATTCCTGACATCCCACCAAAGAATCTGAAAGAAAATCAAATTGAAATTTATGGTGTATTAGACACAGAAAACCACCAGTATAGGTATGCAGCAACTACGCCGCCAGATAGGTTACGGGCTTCAATATTTTGTTGCGCAATATTTTGGACCGAAAATTGATAGTTTTTTTGGCGTATTGGACACAAAATGCCAGCGAGTACCTACGTCGATGAGCCTGACCTGACCCAAAAGGAAACGCTGGCGGTTATACGGCGGCAACCCAAGGAACCGGTTCAACGTCCAGATGAGCAAAATGGAAAAACGTTAGCTTCCCGATCACACCGAACTCAGAGTAACATTTTAATGAAGCCAAAGTACGTAAGTAGGTCAAAATTGCCTCAATTGCTAAATGTTCTGAAAAGTTTTTTTTTGCTAAAATAGTTATATTTTTATCAATCACAATATATATTTTACCTGCCCGTCAGGTGAAGCGGACATACATTCGTTGCCCGTTTTAGACGCGATCCAAATCACTTTCGAAGGCACGTCCCTAAATGAATTGTAGTAACCGCTAAATGAAATCGGCTTGGAGCCTTTTCTCGTATCCCAGTAGCACATCTAAATAAATAAATAAATAAATAGTAAAGAAATTAGGTACAATACGTAGGTGCCATAATTTTTTTTTGCGAATTTGAATGACTAATTTTTGCTAAACCTCCTTACAAAAAAGAAGTAAGTAATTAAAAATTAATATTATTGAAAAAGAATTAATAAATAATAAAATAATTAATAAATAAAGAAAATTAATAGAAGAGTAGGTAATTTTACTTGATAAAATGTTTTTTTCCCAAGTTAAAATTTCTTGTGCTTAGTTTTTATTTAAATTCTTCTTAAAATTTTTACAAAAATAGAAGAACAAAATTTGAAAACCGTCTCAGTATTGTCTATTGACCCAATCCATCGGAAGTCGGAAACTTACGGTAATTCCGAAAAAAAATTTGGTTACCTGGCCATTAGTCATGCCGGCCACCAACATTCTTTTTTCTCTCGGGTTATAAGCGATAGTCGAAATTTGGTAACCAGCGTCCAGCACCAACTCGGGTTTGCTCGGGTCCACTGCGGACACGTCATATCATCCACATGATACATAATCATTATTTTGAGCATACAGAGAGTAATTTTCTTAGTTTTGGTAGGTATGCTTCAAGACAAAAATTAGGGACTTTACTCAAACTCCAAATGTAGGAATATGTGTTTTTCGAATGATCCGTGATCTGGAAATCCAGTTTGGCGTGAGCGACTGCAATTCTCGAATAGTCGCTTGGCTCCCAACTTATGGCCACTACAGGGCGTCTGATCTGTGCAAAGGTGAGTACACATTTTGCCTTATATAGATTTATTTAATAGTTGACGATAATCATAACTGTCAGTCCAAAGATGGTTTTTTTTGAAAATTTTTTGAACCAAAAATTCATATTTCATTGTAAATTGTATAAGTTGTGTGAATTTATGTGTCTTTCTATTTATTGGGTAAAATTAATTCGTAATTCGGTTTCAATTTTTTTTTTCAATTTTCAATTAATTGAGTCTGTTTTTTTACCTTCCATATGTCCCGATACGAGTTGACAGTTCGGACAAAAGGCGTCTCTTCCGGCGCCAAATCGGGAAATTCCGGGGGTTCGAAATAATTCGTGTAAATGTCCGTCATGCTATTTTGAGCCAAAACACGTTCGATTCGCTGGCAAAAATATGGAAACAATTTGCTGAATAAGTGAGAAAATTGTTAAAAGCTTAAAAAAAGCTTTTCATCGTTCGCTTACAAATTTTTATATACCTGGATGATTCAAGTGTCAGTTTGGTTAATTATTGCAGTATAATTTTATGCGAGTCCGAGAAAAATGCAGGCATTGCATCGACAAACTTTGTCCCATTAAATGTCCCATTCAATGGGGAATTCGAACCTTTAATCTTTTTATTAGGTGAATAAAACTGGCTTCCGTCCTACAGTATTTTTATTGAACATTAATTTTTTTAATATAATATATTTATATAATATATTAAATATAATAAATATATTATAATGCATAAATATTTATAATATAAATATTTAAATAGATTAAAAATAATATATACCTAAATATTATAATAAAATATACAAATATTTAAAAAAATAAATATAAATTTGATTATTATTTATTTTTACTATTTTATTTATTTTAATATTTATTTTTTGTTATTTTATTCATTATTTTTTTATTATTTTATTTATTTTTATATTTATTTTAATGTAAATTTTATATATAAATTGTATTATATTAAAATAAAATTTATTAAACTAGATAATAAAATACATAATAAAATTTCATATTAAATATGAAATTAATAAATTTTATTAAGTAATAAAAATGTATAATTAGAATATTAATTAAATATTAATTATTTAATATTTAATATTATTAAATATACAATATATTGTAGAACAGAAGCCAGCTTTATTCAGCCCTAGTAACCCTGGAATTCAAAGCTGCTTTTGACCGTAATATCGGCGTCAACGTGTCAAAAACATTTACAGCTTGTAGCACGGGCAGCAGTCCAAGAAGCATGTCATCTTTTTCGAGTTTCTTCTTGTACCTGACCACCATGTCCATGTCAGCACGGTTCACTTCGGCTGGAAATCCACCTTCAGTGTGACCCTGGTTTCTTCTTCCGTAGGGAATTTTGTCGGTGAGGACCTGAAAACGACGAACAGATAAAGCTGGACTTTTTCAAAAATTTTCATTTGAAATGGACCTGTTCTTAAATGATAATTTATTCTTAATTCAGGTGTCTTCTTGCAGGACCAACCTCACGGTGCGACCAAGGAGAGAACGTTTGAGTGCTCAATGCTGGATCCTTTCGAATGTGACGCCTGGCCAATTTTGGGTTGGGTAAAATATTGACGAACAGCCTGGGCGCAGATCCCTATAAAAATCATCGAGTTAGACCTAAAGAAACTAATAGGTTCGAGAGACTAATGGGATTTTTTAAATGTGTATCCGAATTCGTTTCTAAAAAAAATTAAAATAAAAATTTTCAATTTTTGAATTTTAAATTAAAATTTCTAACTTCCAATTTGAAAGGTCGTGCGAATTCTTTTCTCAATTTTGTGTACACGTAAGTGGCCTGGAGTCTGAATGTTTTTGCTCGATCGGCGATTTCAATTTCGCCTTCTTCCTGCTCTTCTTCCACGCCACCCTCTTCTTCATCAGCCACTTCTTCGGCATCACCTTTTGGGTAGAAAATTATTTACCGTACAATTCACGTTTTTTTACAACGAGAATACAAGTTAATCTAGTACAAATAGGTTCGTGCAGAAGTTCAAGTTAATATAAATTATAGGACACCTAAAAACAGTTTTTTTCCAGTTTTTGAATTGTAAATTCCTTTAAATCCGCTACTGCCGGAATAAATATCTTAAATTTTCTTGTACAAAAATACAGTAGCTTGTAAAATTAATATTACAAATAAAAGTGTGTAGAGGTACACCCTGTATATCATCCTACCAGACTAATAAATTATGTTTACTATAAATAATATGAAATAGGTACTGGAATTGATACAATTCCATTTGTGCTGTATTATATGTGGTACCTCTGTTGTAATATCATGGTTTCTTTTCAAAACCATTTTTAATAATTTACTCAATTAGGGAAATCACGAAATTACCTCGAGGGGGTGGAGCGCCCTCGTCTTCTTCCGTCGATCCTTCCCCCTCTTCTTCTTTCTTCTTACGGCCTTTTCTTCTCTTTTTCTTCGAGGCCGCCTTCTTCTTTTTCTCTTTGCCCGACTCTTCGTCACTTTTGGTTTCGTCTTCGGTCGATTCTTCGACTTCATCGTCCGTGGTTTCCTCCTTTTGAAGCGATTCGACCGCCAAAGGATTTACTGGCCCTTCGGTCATCGTTAATCGTTAAATCACCTCAAAATTAAAAGGACTTTCGAACGTTTTTACAGTTTTTAAACAACAAAGTTTTGTTTTTAGTTTTGTTCCGTTGCGAAAATAAAGTCGAATCTACGATACATCGTGGCAAATAAGTCATAGATTGATTCTACGCATCCCAGCAAAGATGAAGCATCCCAAACTTCGCAATTTGAGAGAAATCAAAAAACGTCTCAAGCTCGCTATATGTAACTCAAGTAAACTTCGGCTCTTTAAATGGTATTTTATCAACTAAGTATGGCATTTAGGAGAAAAATTGATGTCCGTACATGACCTCGAATATTCGCACCCGTAATCATCAAATTTTTACTTCCACATTTACAGGGTAAAGGGGGGGAGTATTGTAATCGCCCTAAATCGAAAATCGGATCGGAGTTTCAGAAAAAAACGTTCACCTATACACTTCTATTCAGAATCACTTCCTGAATATGTGTCTGGGAGTTACAAAAATGGCCATAGCTCCCTCAATCCTCAACCTTTTTTCCAATTTCTTAAGCTGGAATATTTATCTTAGAAAGATCTAACACCCTGTTTTATTAAAATTTGAACAACTCATTGTACTTCCGATATATCTACTTGTATTTTTAGTGTTTTCCATTTTATTTTTTCTCGGCCGGAAAAATAAACTTATTTGGGCATTTTTGGTCTTAAAATCTTTGCTTTACCTTGCAAAATACGTGGATATTTTTTATATTACGATAAATTGCCGTATTTTGATTTTAAGCGAGTTTTAAAATTTTCAAAGTGAGTTTTTCGACATCTTTGACCCTCAAAAGTAGTCAAAATATAATCAAATTTTTACGATGCAAAATATAGAAGTATTATGTGTTATCTACCGTAGATAATCTACGCACCGCTGGTCTTATCAGATTCGCCTTAATAATGGAAACCCGGCTATAATGGAAATAACGCTATGGAACTCGAACAGTAGAGGTATACCTTACCCGCAAGACACTGCGGAAATGCGGGTTTTTAGCCTATCCTTGCAAATCTAGGGCTTGTCTGAACAGGCGGTTAGGTAACTGCGCTGGTAACAAAATTGAAATTAATATTGACTTAATTTAAGATAAAATTTTGAATTTTTTCAGTGCTGATTGATCTTTACTTCCATATTTACAGAGTGAATGGGAGAAAATGGAAATTCCTGAACAAGCGTCTGCGTGTCATTTACGAAAATGGCCATAACTCCCTCAAATCTCAACCTTTTTTCGAATTTCTTGAACTGGGATGTTTGTCTCAGTATGGCCTTTCATGCTGTTAAACCGTAATTCGAATCACTCACAGTACTTTCGATATATTTGCACTTTTAGTTTTTTTCTATTTTATTTTTTCCTGGCCACAAAAATAATTCGATTTTCGCTTTTTTGGCATTAAAATTTTTTGTTTACCTTGCGGAATACGTGGGTATTTTTATGTATTACGATAACATGGCTTTATTCTGACTTTAGATCTGTTTTAAAATTTGCATGGTACTTACTTCTTTGATATTTTTGATTCATACACGTTCTGAAGTTGTATAATACCGTCAATTAACGTCAAAGATACGTATCAAAATATAGAAGTGTTGTGTGTTATGTACGCACTACCGGTTTTCTGCCAGTATTTAACCGCATCTATGGCTTTTAATATGAACTTGAATACTGTCATTGATGGTTCGGGGGAGAAAAATGTTCTATTTATATTTTGGTAAGCTGCAGCATAAGTTATAGTATTATTAAATAGTATAGGTGAAAATAAATCCACTTAGAAAGTAGCTTTTTGTGCATTGGTAAACCGACCCACAGCAGGTATTACAGAATGGGATTTTCGCTAAACGGGAATTTTCCCTAACGGGAATTCCAACGGGGATCTCCCCGTACCTGTTGCCATGGCGACCGAGCAACAGCGTCAAACATCGCGAAGATCGCGCGCGTCGGCCGACATTGACGAATCGATTGTTCGCCGCGGATCGCGGCCGCGGAGGTCGTTCGGAGATCCAGCCGCGCTCTTTCGGCTGCCGGCGCGTCCGTTCGTCAGTCGAGTCGCGACGCCCGTGAAGACGCGAAGTCGACATTTGAGAGCGAAGCCGCCGAGTCATCGCGACCCGCCGAGTAACCGCTTGCCGAATGTACGAACGTCTTGGCCGCTCGTTTGACAAATCCATACCGAGGAGGTAATCATTTATTTTTAATGAAAATGTATTTCTGTGAAGTTGACGCTTTTTCATCGTAAAAAATTTAATTTAAACTTGAAAAAATTTTATATTCAACAATTAAAATTTGAGCAAAAAAATAGAAAATACAAAAATTAGAATGAGCACCTCGGAATTGCTGTTGATAATCCATATCAATAATACCTACTCCAATAATCCATAATAATTCAATAAATCAATAATCCATATAATACTTCCGTATTATACGTTCGATTTCGAACTAATTTATTGCATAAAGGTACACTATTTTGAGAAAATTTTGAGACCGCCAGTAATTAAGTATTAATAAATTCAAAAAATTTAAAAAAAATAATTTTTACATTTTAAACAATTTTGAAAAAAAAAATTTTTACATTTCAAAAAATAAAAAAAAAATTTTACATTTCAAAAAATTTATTACAACATAATATGTTATTTTAATATTACAACATAATATTATTTTTAAAATTTTGCATAAAAAAAGTGATCATATTATGCGTAGGCAGTATTTATGCCTATGTGTTGACAAAAATTCGTTGACCACCTAAATCAGGAATTCAACAATAATATTATATTAAATAATAATAATATATAATATTTATAATAATAATTTTTATAATATTTATATATCTATCCATATACTTCCAGTAAAGGGGCTAGAGTGGTGCGTAGTTAATACACTGTAGGTATTTTTCCATATTTCGAAAAAATTTCAAAAAAATATCAATTAAATAATTTCCATAAGAAACCGCAAAAAATTGGTATAAATTTGATTTGTTTATTTTTTCATGCATTTTGACCAAAAATTTAGAAACAACCTGGATCAAAAATCAACAATATTCAAAAATTTTTTGAGTTTTGTTGATTTTTGATTCAGTCAAAATTCGACAAATTTTAACAAAATTCAATAAAAAATGATAGACTGGTGATATATTTTGACAAAATTTGAAAACTACCTAGATTAACAATTTATACATATTTAAAAAAAATTCAATAAACATTCTCAAAAAATTAAAAAGTTCCAATTTTTTTTATATTTGATTGAAAAAATTTAATGATTAAATTCAATAAAATTGATGTACCTACTTAAGTTGATTGATTTTGACAGAATTTGGAGACCACCCCCTGTACCTTGTGTTGTTTTTAGTGTCGGCTTGTACTTATCTTTTTTTATTTTTTATTAATAATTAGGTATTTTTTTCTGTAGATTTTTTAATTTTTATATCGAAATTAAGGTTTAGGGAGCATTATGTATTTTTTCTGTAGATTTTTTTATCGTTAGTCTAGTTACATTTCTAAATTTATTCTAAGGAAGCTTTTGCATTTTGTTTGCTTTAAACTCATTTATATATTAGCAAATAGATGATCGAGGCTGGTCGATGGAATAGTTCGTATAAAAGTTGACCAACTCAGATCAAGTTGAACACCTGCGATAGGGAAACGTCGCAAAAAACGCCAAGGCTCTTCCTCGAATTCGTCCCGAGGTAGAAATCTTAGATACTGAAATGTTTGAGGGGAATTCTTCGAATTTGTGCGTGTTTGCACGTGCAAAAAAAAATCGTGTATCACTAGGTACACACAAAGTACTCGAAAATGTTCCTGGAGAGACAGAAGCTCATTACTTCTTACGATTCCAAGTCGAATTGACAATTTTCCAAACCAAATTGAGAACTTTTCGATTGAAATTACCTTGTAAAGTTTCCAATATGGCTTGGAAAATTGTCATACAGTAACTATTGTAATCACCTATTACCCTACAGTTGAAAATGGTGTCCCAGGTTCAGGAAAAAAGTAAAAGTTATTAATAATTAAGTTTTACAACAATAAAAATGGCTGTAACTCCCAAGATTCTCAACCTTTTTTTGAAAACCACCAACTCGAATGTTCATGGGACCAAGGGCCATCATACCTCTCAGTAAAATCTTTCATCACACACAGTACTTCCGAAATATTGGCAATTTTATGACGTAAAACATTGGGTATGTTTCCAAAAAAAATGGATCAATTTGAGGTTTCTTGGTCTCCAAATGTCAGTTTTACCTTGAAAAAATAGGTAATTGATGATTTTATATTTCGGTACCCCGATGTATTTAAATTAGACCGGTTTTCAGGTGTACATTTTTCGACAACCAATTTTTCGAGTTGTGCCGTGTTTACGAATAAAAGCGACGATAATTTCGGTTCGTTCACATCCCACATTCCTTTTACGATATATTTAGCTCGGCAATGCGGCATACATTTTATATCAGTACGCATCTTCTGTACGTGATGCGCTTCCTTATACAGTTGGTCCTCGAAGGAATACCAATTATCGACATCAATGTCGGATACAGACGGCTGACTACCAATGTCGAACTGTAGACCGAAACGGTAAACCAGTGGTGCGCAGATAACACACAATACTTCCATATTATGTAGATGTTTGACACAATTTGATCATATTTTGACTACTTTTGAGGGTGTTTAGGTCAAAAATATTTCTAAAAAAACTATGGGATCTTTAAAACTCGCCTAAAATCAAAAAACGTCATGTTACCCAAATATAAAAATATCCCCATATTTTGCACGGTCAAAAAAAGATTCAAGACCATGATCGCTCCAATCGGTTCATTATCAACGTCCAGGAAAAATACAATAGAAAATACTAAAAGTGCTGATATATCGTCGTTTGGATTAGTTTTTTTAGTGGAGATAACATACCCACAATTTTTTTTATATAGGTACCTACTAAGCTGACTTAGTACTTGGCAGGGTTAGAAAAAATACCATTAGTTATCTTCTCTAACGTTTATTGGTTATAGTTTTTCACCTTCCTGAGGACTTTGAAACAACCGTCAGTCACGTCATGCGATCGAAGTTGCCCTCGTTCGTTGGTTTCTCATTTGTTCAGTGCTGAAGAGCAATAAACTCAAAAATTCACTGAGCCATTTCCAAGCGGAATCGAGGAAACAAAAAAATCCATCTTTCCAATTGAGATTTTAAATGCTGAAGTTACGGACGTGGAAAAAAATTCAATCATCAGTTAAAAACGTCGATTTTAATGGGATAATTGCGTTTTTTCGCATTCAAACGGAGTTTTCTTCACTAAATTCTACTGTACGAGCAATTTCAATTATACCGTTGGAAAGCTGAAATTCTCGCACATTTTTTAGGAATACAGGCTAAATTTAACAAGTGGCATTGTATCAAGGCAAGAGAATTAAAAAAGGAGAGATTCTCTAGATTTTATAAAATTCATTTTTTCAAATTACCTTTTGACCGATTAAAGTAGGTCACGGAATTATTTTGATAATGAAGGGTAACTGGAAATTTAACGCTCTTTCCAACGGTATAGTCGAAATTTGATTTTCTCAAGAAATTAAGATAGTTATGGCCGTTTTAGTGTGACACTAAGCAAACTTGTAGGCTAGAATTTTTTTTTTGAACCTCCGATCCAATTTTAAGTATCAGAACGATCAACCCCTTCTCTGCACTATGTAAACATCGAAATAAAAATAAGGTGAGAGAAAAATTATAATGTCTAATTAGCGAAAGGCCGAATTAAGTAATTTCGCTAAATGGGCGGCCAGGATGTTGGCGCCTCTTCGGTGAATGTTCCTTATTGTTCGGCCAGAATGAGCAGGATGTGCACGGTGGCTTTTGTGACGATTTCCGGAAATTCGACTTCCAATTCATTCATGCGAGTCATTTTGTTCAAATGTCGAAGCCTGAAAAAAAACTAGATCGCGGTTCCTTTCTAAATGAATATCGTCGTCTGAGGCGCAGCATGGCACATCTAACAATTTGGCAGTTTTTAGGTAAAACAGAAAATCATGTTTACTCTCTGTGCCACATCACTGCTCGGTTTCAGATTCGCTAAATTCGTCGTGGAACCCACTGAAATATCCCTTAGATACGCTTGGATACCTATGTTAATGCATTCGAAAATAATTGATTTTTCCTTTTTCCTGAAAATTTGCCAAATGTTAGATGTGCCATGCTGCGCCTCAGACGACGATATAATGAATAAACAATGCGTTAGCACGGCTTTCCTAATCTAGGTATTGGTGTTTCATGAGATTCAGGAATTTCATGTATGCAATTTAACCCAGAAATTGGTCTCATGATGAAGGATGTTCATTCCTGAGATTTTCGTCCTTGAAAACCTTCCTAAACAAACGTTGAAAAAATAGTAATTCTTAAAAATTAAGCATTTATCAACTTTAGCTTAAATGTTTGCTTACTTAACTTAATCCCAGAAAGCTGCAAATGCAATAAATTTAAAGGAAATTTAAAGCTCTTTCCAACGGTATCCTTATTTTTGTGATCACTATAATATTCAAGGGACTTATGGCCGTTTTACTGAGACTAAGGGTGGGTTCTTCAATTCAGATTATTCATCAAATATCCATTATTCTCCGAATGAAATTTTCCATGGTCACATTGACAAGAAAATTCATAGCCTACATTGCCAAGAAACAACTTATTCGAATAATAATGCCTATACGACGAATAAAATAAATTAATGAACCCACAAACACAATGAAAACAAACAATGAAAAACTTCAAAGAGAGAAAAAACGCACTTTTTCTGGGGCTCACGAAAAAGTTTACGGAACAAAAATTGTTGTGAATGAGCTGAAGAATCGACCCCCTGGATTAAACTGCCGATTTTCCGCATTTTCCATATTGCTTAAGAATTAACGAAAAAACACCAAGGTCTCAGATGAACGTTCTTCGCGGAAATTCAATCATTCTTAAGGTTTTGCGGTCGATGAGGCTCTCGGAGAATATGACTTTTTGCGGGTTAGAGGATGGCGACATAAATGGAATATTCGATGAAAACACGACCCTGAACTACCGATAGAAAAATGTCGGCGGATTGGAAGCGTTTCGTGAAAAAGAGGTTTATTCACTCTGTCATTATTAGCTGTTGATTTTGTTGTCATCGAATTTCGACGAATCGTCCCCGCGATTTTCCCATACGCGCGTCACTTTTGGCTATTTGCGCTCAATCATCGGACGCTCCAATTCACTTTCGGATCAAGGCTTCTTTATCGAACGGGGGAGGAATAGAAAAATAGATAATAAATTATGGAATAATGAATTCATCGATGTCCCATTCATGCGGCTAATATCCGCTAAGGATCAGATAAACGTCATTCCCAATTCGGCAATGATCGTGTTCGTTTGCATTTTATCTTTTCGGAGAAACAGCGATGACTCATTGGTGAATCGTAATTCGAACATTTTTTATCTATTATACAGGAGCTCTCCAGATCGGCTTCATTGTCGAGTGAATCAGGCTATGAAGTTGCGTGAGCGTACGAGTTTTTATCGAACTTATTAACCTCGAGTTGTCTTGTACCAGTAACCCCAGGTGCGATAAGGCTGTATGAGTTAATATAGGTACTATAATATAGTATCGTTGATTAAAATATAATATATCGATACCTTAAAGCACTAAGGGCATACGTCCAAAAATGGCATAATGAGAAAAATGCAAAATAATTTTTTGATCAAATTACAGATTGATGGTTATCGAGGTAATGTTACGTCATGACCTTCTTACCTACACACAAAAAATGAGAATATTCTAATTTTCTTCAACTCTAATGCAATGATAGTTTCATCTTGGTCGTATAAATAAACTTCCCCGGTGGCCCGTGACTTCCCAAAAATCGGGACATTCCGCCACGGCAAAAGAGATGACAGCGACCTCGGCCATCGTCCCAGTCTCTGGCGCCAGTAGGTAAAGGACGTTTGTAACTATTACTATTTCTTTCGACTACCTTCCTATTTGTAGGGCTGTTCCACATCAGCGCTGCCTGGTAAAATCGACCATAAAACAGAACAGAGGTCATAGTTTTACCAGCACGTACTTTCCTTGGACGCCCTAGCTAAAAATCGCCTTCATTTCAAATTACCTTTTGTCGCCGTTATGAGTAAATTTTCCCTTCAATTAAACTTTGTACGGTGGTCATAACACCTTGAAATTAATCCATTCGTGTTTCCATTACACCTAATTCTCAAAAGATGAAAAAAAATCGAAGAACAGAGAAAAATGTAATATACTCGTATTATATAGGTACCGCTGAAAATACCTAGCGGAAACTCTGCCAATTCCAACACAGGGGTTTATTATTCAGGTGTCTAGAAAAATGAAACACTAACTCAAACTCATAATCGAAATCGAAGTCAAACTCACAATGAAACATAACCTCGAACTCACAATTGAAATCGAAGTCAAACTCGCAATGAAACATGAACTCAAACTCATAATTGAAATCGAAGTCAAACTCACAATGAAACATTACCTCGAACTCACAATCGAAATCGAAGTCAAACTCGCATTGAAACATAAACTCGAACTCATAATCGAAATCGAAGTCAAACTCGCAATGAAACATAAACTCAAACTAATAATAGAAATCGAAGTCAAACTCGCAATGAAACATAAACTCAAACTCATAATAGAAATCGAAGTCAAACTCACAATGAAACATAACCTCGAACTCACAATCGAAATCGAAGTCAAACTCACAATGAAACATAACCTCGAACTCACAATCGAAATCGAAGTCAAACTCGTAATGAAATAGAAACTCAAACACGTAACCGAAATCGAAGTCAAACTCACAATGAAACTGAAAGTCAAACTGACAAAGAAACATGAACTCAAACTCATAATCGAAATCAATGTCAAACTCGCAATGAAACATAAACTCGAGTTCACAATCGAAATCGAAGTCAAACTCGCAATGGAACAAAAACACAAACTCACAATCAAAATCGAAGTCAAACTCACAATGGAACAGAAACACAAACTCATAATCGAAATCGAAGTCAAACTCACAATGAAACCGAAATAAAAGTCAAACTCACAATGAAACAAAATCACAAACTCACAATCGAAATCGAAGTCAAACTCACAATGGAACAGAAACACAAACTCACAATCGAAATTGAAGTGAAACTAACAATGGAACAGAAACTCAAGCTCACAATCGAAATCGAAAGTCAAACTCATAATCGCAATCGAAGTCAAACTGACCATGAAACTGAAACTCAAACTCACAATGAAACAGAAACCCAAACTTATTTAGACTTTGAGTTTGACTTCAAAATCGAACTTTACTCCGTTTTCGATTATGAGTTTGAGTTCATGTTTCATTGTCAGTTTGACTTTTTGTTTCATTTTCAGTCAGTTTGACTTCGATTTCGATTATGAGTTTGAGTGTATGTTTCATTGTCAGTTTGATTCCAAATTCGTTCATGAGTTTGAGTTTATGTTTCACTGTGAGTTTCACTTCGATTTCGATTATGAGTTTTTGTTTCATTGTCAAAGTGACTTTTTTTTCATTGTGAGTTTGACTTCGATTTCGATTATGAGTTTGAGTTTATGTTTCATTGCGAGTTTGACTTCGATTTCGATTGTGAGTTCGAGGTTATGTTTCATTGTGAGTTTGACTTCGATTTCGATTATGAGTTTGAGTTTATGTTTCATTGCGAGTTTGACTTCGATTTCGATTGTGAGTTCGAGGTTATGTTTCATTGGGAGTTTGACTTTGATTTCTATTATGAGTCGAATTTATGTTTCATTGTGAGTTTGACTTCGATTTCGATTGTGAGTTCGAGGTTATGTTTCATTGCGAGTTTGACTTCGATTTCGATTGTGAGTTCGAGGTTATGTTTCATTGCGAGTTTGACTTCGATTTCGATTGTGAGTTCGAGGTTATGTTTCATTGTGAGTTTGACTTCGATTTCAATTATGAGTTTGAGTTTATGTTTCATTGCGAGTTTGACTTCGATTTCGATTGTGAGTTCGAGGTTATGTTTCATTGCGAGTTTGACTTCGATTTCTATTATGAGTCGAATTTATGTTTCATTGTGAGTTTGACTTCGATTTCAATTATGAGTTTGAGTTTATGTTTCATTGCGAGTTTGACTTCGATTTCGATTGTGAGTTCGAGGTTATGTTTCTTTGCGAGTTTGACTTCGATTTCAATTATGAGATTGAGTTTATGTTTTATTGCGAGTTTGACTTCGATTTCGATTGTGAGTTCGAGATTATGTTTTATTGTGAGTTCGACTTCGATTATGAGTCTGAGTTTCTGTTTCATTGTGAGTTTGACTTCGAGTTCGATTATGAGTTTGAGTTTCTATTTCATTACGAGTTTGACTTCGATTTCGATTATGTGTTTGAGTTTATGTTTCATTGTGAGTTTGACTTCGATTTCAATTATGAGTTTGAGTTTATGTTTCATTGCGAGTTTGACTTCGATTTCGATTGTGAGTTCGAGGTTATCTTTCATTGCGAGTTTGACTTTGATTTCTATTATGAGTCGAATTTATGTTTCATTGTGCGTTCGACTTCGATTTCAATTATGAGTTTGAGTTTATGTTTTATTGCGAGTTTGACTTCGATTTCGATTATGAGTTCGAGGTTATGTTTTATTGTGAGTTTGACTTCGATTTCAATTATGAGTTTGAGTTTATGTTTCATTGCGAGTTTGACTTCTATTAATAGAAATTTCGATCGAAATTTCGATTGTGAGTTCGAGGTTATGTTTTATTGTGAGTTTGACTTCGAGTTTGATTATTAGGTTGAGTTTCAGTTTCATTGTGAGTTTGACTTCGAGTTTGAGTTCTGAAACGTAAACATTGGAATTTTCAGTTTTGGTTAGGATTGTTTTTTTTTTGCGATTACAATGGTTTCCCAAAAGCAGTAGGATAACTTAATGTACTCCCATATTTTGGTGCCTACCTATAAAAATTAATGACTCCTAACTCTTCCAAGGAAAATTTGTGCATCCTCATTACATGATGAGCAATACTTTAGTGTGGTTAGGAAAATACTAGTGCTCCACGATATTCTGCAATGACCAATTTCACTGACAGTCCGTGCCGAGGATTCAGATGGATAATTCCGCTTGCGGGCTCGCTCCTGTGTTTCTAGGAGTCCGGTATAATCTGCGCCCATATAAAACCTACACCGCAAAGTGTAGACTACTTTTTCTGCGAAATCAATAACCGAAAATTGCACCCTTTGATGTTGAAATATCGCGCCGGTCACCGTCGTAAACCGCTGGTCGATTTTAAGCGATTTATATCGAGCGCGGGTTAAGGTCGATACATCAACCGAACTAAACTCATGGATACATCATAGATATCTACCCCATACTGCATTTCCAAGTCGAATTGAGATATTTCCTAACCAAATTGAGAATTTTCCAAGCCCATTTGAGAATTTTTCAAAACAAATTGAGAATTTTCCTAACTAAATTGATGATTTCCCAATGCATTGTTCGAAAAGTCTCAATTTTGTATTTTGTAATTCTCAAATGGGCTTGGGAACTTCTCAATTTGGTTTGAAAAATTCTCAAATGGGCTTGGAAAATTCTCAATTCAACTTGGAAATGCTCTATCCGATATAAATTGAAAAACGACCGCCACCATTTTACTATTACCTTTCCCCAATACTATAATATAGTATAAATATTATATTTTTTCGAAAGACTACTTGATGCTGAATACCTAACCGCGATTTAATGACACCCTCCGACACAAAAATTTGACCGTGTCTGACGAACGATTTCTAATCGCTTCACTTTGCCTCGTTAACTTCTTATTGCCTACTTTTATTATCTTTAAAGATACCTACATTACCTATTGTGGTATCATCAGCAAGTGTGGCAGCTTATGCAATAGAACAATCTCGGTTTAGTTCGTAACTCGACAGACGATTGGGGTCATAGAGATCCGATGAACGTTAACCTCTTTTAGCACCACTGATTGCCTAAAAAGGCTTTTGAGCTGTCGAAAATTAACGCGGAGCAGACGAGAATAAATTGCTTTTAATTTTTGGCAATTTTGATAGGTTATTTATCAAGTAGTGGGACAACGTATTTGTGAATAAAATAAATTCACTGGTTGCACCACAATTGGGCATCCGAAAAAGACCCTGTAATAATTTCTATAATCCCGAATTATTATATTTCTTTGATGTTCTTCGTTTTGCTGTTATTTTGAGCAACATCTGATTTATCAAAACAGGTACGTATTCTGCCGTACAATGAAAAATGAAAAAACTATCTTATTTTGAAAAGCCAAATAATTTTTCAAATTGCTGCCTTAAATATTTTTTTACCTAATAGACTCTATTTTGACTGACTCGAAGGTTAGGTCAAAAATGTTAAAAAACACCTAATGCAAATTTTAGAACCGGATCAAAATCGAATCACTTACATGGTTACTGGGCTTAAAAAATATCCTCTTACCCTTCAAGAAATTTTTTATTTTTTTTTAGAAAATTCCATCATAATTTTATTTTTTTAGAAAGACTAAAATCAAGAGCGCTCAAAATAGTTAATTTTTGGGAGCAGGAAAAATGAAATCGAAAACTCTAGAAAAACATTTTTCTCGGAATAACTGTGAGCAGTCAAAATTCTTGTGTGCGTCAGAAATTCGCCTTGTTTTCCCTAAAATTTCGAAATGGGGGAACTAAATATGTAAAAAATTGTTATGTGGGTCAGAGTACATGTGAGTTGAGTAGAGTATTAAATGCTCTAAATATTAAATACTCTAAATAAAATATTCATAAAATATTAAAATAATAAATAAAATATTAATAAAATAAAATATTAAATACTCTAAATTTTAGAGTTTACTTAGACTGGTCTCAAATGTAGGTACCTCAAATGAAGCAGCTGCAGAATTAAACAATTCAGGTATGTTTGACCAAAATTCACTTAATTTACCAACATACGAACAACCGGCAACAATGACTGCGCATGTGTGCAGCATGACGGTCTGTTTTTCCAACAAGATACGTCAGCTCTCAAGTTTAGTGGATTATTTACGCTAATTTCTCACTGATTAGCATTGTGCATAAGACGTATTAACAATTCTAGGGCTCGACTTATCTCTCGCAAGTCAATAAATTTCGCAACCTCACGAGCAAATAGAGATCCGCACTTGACAGGAAATGGAAGTCCGTTCGGCATCATGTTTTTCACGCAGGCGGAACATCACGAATGAATGCTCACGATCGCTGAAATTTACCGACCATTGTCTTCTGTACACGATCATCACGAGCATAAGTGTTAATCTGTCTTACGTAACTATTCTCAAGAATCCTGCGAATTTTGTTAAAAAGGTATATAAAAAAGATTGTTGGATATAATATACTACATATTATGTAGTACCTACCGGGTTACATAAAACACTTGGGTATGACTCGGTTATACTAAGGATTGGCTAACAAATTGAATGTGACTATTTAGCTGCGTTTTTTTTTTTTTTTTTTTTTTTAAATACTGAGCACTCCTGTTACAGGTGACAGTGCCCTCTGATTGCGGGAACTCTTGTATGCCTAATGGTCTCATTGTCCAGTCAGTTTTTACCATAATTTGACCAGATTAACAATGTTGGTACTCCAGACAAATTTCAACGTTTTTTGCATGGTTTATTACCCAGAATCTTTCTCCCTTAATTTGTTTCATAATCACATTGATGCCGACAGAGCGAAAACAGGAATCAATATCGAAAACCAGTGGTAGATAGCACCCAATACTTCAATATTTTGATACGTTAATTTGTGACCCAAATTTATCTCATTTTGTACTACTTTGGAGGCTGCGTCCCATAGTAGATCAAAAATGTCAAAAAACTCACAATGCAAATTTTAAAATTAGCCAAAAATCAAAATACGTCAAGTAGCTTGATTATAAAACATACCTACGTATTCTACAAAATATCAAAAAGATAATACGGGGTAATTTTTCTTCTTATAATGTAATAGTAAAACTTACTATTTACTATTTAATAGTGTGATCGAAAAGGATGGATTGTGACGTAAAGCTGCCATCCTTTTATGGGGGTGAATTTATTTATTGTGGGGGTGGGGTACCTAACCCCGAAGTGATTACCTATACACTGATACGTGAGTGAATTCGTGTTTGAAGCTTAACACCGTGACGCCGAAAACGTTTCCACCATCGTACAATTTGTTAAATCGTGTATGAAAGAATTTAACGGTCGGTACTTAATAAATTGTCTGTCATGCTCCACGTAATATGACATTTTCGAACTTCCCCAAAATTCACTGTCGAATTTAAGTCAAATTTTAAAATATTCGTGATCACAAAAGTTGTGTGGACATTTTTGCGTTGAACTGCTGATCCAATTTTGTCCAAAGTGATGCCAAAATTTCTGGTTTGGCCCAACTCAAACCCGGTGAGAGAAAATGTGGAGGCGTCCAAGACGTATAGACAATATTTAATATTCAATATTAATCATAATAATGTTTAATACAGTCTATTCATTTTGGACGCCTCCACATTTTCTCGAATCTCCCCGGCTCTGTGTTGGGCCAAACCAGAAATTTTGGCATCACTTTGGACAAAATCGGATCAGCAGTTCAACGAAAAAATGCCCCCGCAAGCGCAGTGATGCGGGTAAAGCGGTTCACACTACTGATCCGATTTTTCGTGTAAATATGGAGGTAACTGTCGACCTTGGTGTCCTTCTACGGGAATAAACAGGCACACGGACTATTTATTGTTCGAGAAAATACGTAATAATTGTAAAATCAGAGGCCGTGACTGACTTTGTTCACGGTCGGCTCCCTTCAGGAATCACGGGCTTTTTCTCGCGCTAGCCACTGTGTTTATTGACGTACCTGTGTGTAGGTGGCTTGTTAACCGACCATCTTCGAGGAGAGGCCGGAGCAAATTTTCACCGTCACCGCTCCAAAAATAGGTCATTGGGACATTTTTAGTGAACCAACTCACACCCTAGTTGAAGACAACTAGGAAGAGGCTAGAATATGAATACTATTGGAGAAAACTGGGTGCGAGTGAGGGTTTCATTAAAGCGTTAAATGCTTTATGAAATTTTCAGCCCTACCCTCGAGGGCGGCAGGGCACGCCCGGGAAAACTGCGATAATCGGGCGGTTCCCTTACATCTATTACAACTTACTCTCCTCTCCTGAGGTAAAGAAAGTAAAAATATCCTTCGAGCCTGTCATTCGATTTCGAGTTTTGGAAAACGCCATATGGCGTAAGATATCTCAAGTAAGATACTTCCATTACGGCCCGATTTATTGACAACATTTATCGACCTGATATCCAAGGAAGCCTGTGAAAAAATTCTCCACGGTCGGATGTACATCAAATTTGAATTGATGGTGAATGATCGACCCTTGAATTTCAGTAGTAGTGAAACGCCTTGGCGAAGGAGACTGCGCATTACTGTGTGACCCTATCCTTGATCTGCTGACTACTCATGTTTACCTAACGCTTCTTTGTACATCGGATCGATAAATTTCGTCAATAAACTTGCCCTAACTCCGTTAATATAGGGATGAAAGACTAGGAAAATTGCGGTGCACACGTATTTCTCAGGGCTCCAAAGACAATCAATTCATTTTAGCGTCTGAAGAAACCAAAAAAAATAGAAAAACCTTCAAGCCTGTCATCTGATTTTGAATTTTGGAAGAACGTTTACTCCCATAAACTCCGTTATTATAGGGAATAAAGACTAGGAAAAGGATTAGGAAAATTGCGAGGTGTGTCGCTACGGTCATGAATATGACTTGTAGCGAAATAAGATTGATACACATACGAAATACTGTACGATAGCACATGGCTATACGATAATTATACGGAATATGCTGGAGAATGCTTCCCGCGCTATCACAGCTAGAAAAGGCGGGTTCAACAGCGATCAGTGCGTTGGTGCCCGCCCTACTGGTAAGTATACGCTTATTTCCACCGATCAATTATACCCACAATCGTGTTTAATGAGCTTTCCCTTGTAATAATACTTTACATAAACAATCTCTACTTACTCTACACTCTACCCTGGCTTGTACATAATCCATCGTGCAGTTATTCCAGTACACGGTAGCACCCTATACCCTAGCTTACCTAAAAGTCATTAAATATGCATAAATACATGAACCAGGATACATAAACATGACGTACTTACTCTACACTATAGCCTGGCTTACACACAAGCCATTTTACCATTCCTCTACAATACTACCCTTGGACATTACACTCTATACCCTACCCTGGCTTACACATAAGCAATTGTACACCACACAAGTAAACTCAAATTGGTAAACTTCACGCTTGGGTCAGGGGACGGCTAAGGGGTCGTTGGGGTGGCCGTCATACACAAAACCATACAATGGAAAACTAAACTATGGACATGGAAGGCTAAACAATGGACATGGAGACATGGAAAGCATCCTACAAAGGATAAACCCATAAATTAAGTTATTATTCGTAAGTAAGATTTTATTTATTATTATCATCATTTAACATCAATTCGCACGGCTCCAGACGGCCGTGACGACATGATGACTTGGACATTGGACATTGGACGACGTGATGATTTTTCTAGCGCGGGAAGCATTCTCCAGCATATTCCGTATAATTATCGTATAGCCATGTGCTATCGTACAGTATTTCGTATGTGTATCAATCTTATTTCGCTTCAAGTCATATTCATGACCGTAGCGACAAGGTGCACACGTATTTCTCAGGGCTCCAAAGACAATCGATTCATTTTAGCCTCTGAAGAAACTGCAATGACAAAATGGCGAGTGGCCCGACGAACAATACGGAACAATAACCGTAATTATTGGAGCCTCGCTCGGACAATACGATTCGGTAGTCGGAGCAATTCCATAGTCGGAGGATAACGTTTCGCAACGGCAAGGTCAAGTATCGGGCTGTAATTTGCCCGCTGTTTTCCATCTCAGTATTTGGTAGGTACTCGGTACTGTAATCGGAGGTTTTAGGTACCACGATAACCGCACGCTATTAAGAAGACCAAGCATAAGGTGGATAGGTACCATAGTTGGTAATGGGAAAAATTCATACACGAAGTACCTAGGCGGGTAATTTTTTGAGGAAATCTAAACAGGGAAGACACCAATTCAAAGGGAAAATCTCGATACAAAAACATTTGAAAATTTTGAAAGAACAAATTTGAAGGAGAAAAATAGTAGGGCAAAGATTTTTATGTATTTGTATAAAAAGAAATTTTTCAACAAATATAAGACTGTTTATCAATAACGTTTTTTTTTATTGATTTTTCCCGACATTGGTAGGTACATTATTTCTGTTTCCTCGGGAAAATGATGAGGATTTTTATTTTTTTTACATTTTTTTATTTCTGGAAATAATGTACCGAAAATGACGAAATCAACTCGTCGTTCGGCGGAATCTTGAATGAAATCGGCGACTCGACTGTTTCAGCCCCCGCACAGTTGGCTGTATTTTATTTATATAACAAAATCAGGAGCACGCGAGGCGCCAGTCACACGACAGTCCGACTCGTGACGCCCGTTCGTGTCAGGTGCTCGCAGATTGCTTTTTGTAACCCGACAAACTCGTGTACTTCGGATTTGAAAATAGAAAAAAAATTCCGTACTACGTAGAACGGGAAATTTGAACTTGACAATGTCTGGTGCTTCCAACTTCGGTAAGTCCTAATGGTGGATTGACCGTCGAACAAATGGTTTTCAAGTGTTTATCCATGGGCGTGACAAGGAGTAGACAATAATTGTCTACAATAATTGCAGACAGTTTTGTTAATTATTTTCAATTATTGTATACATAATAATACACAATTTTGATAATAATTATCATTTAATAATAATTTAATAATTTAAATAATTTAATAATTAAAATAAAATAAATAATAAATTAAATAATAATAATATAATATAATAATAATAATTTAATAATAAATAAATAATAATAAATTAAAATAATTTAATAATAATAATTTAATTTAATAATAATTATTATTATCAATTATTGTCTACATAATAATAAATTGTCTACATAATCGTATATAATGAGTTATTGTCAATAATGGTCTGCATACAATAATTGTAGACAATTTTGATAATTATTATCAATACCAATAAAGAACAAATAAGTTAGGTACATAATAGATTATATTATGTTTAAATTATATTATAATTTTAAGTCATGCGTAACAAAACCGTAAAAAATCATCAAGCTTCTCTATATTTTTTATATGCCCAATAAATTCTTGTCAATGAGGGGATTTAGGGAAAATTTCTCTCTCGGGCAGGACTTGAACCTCATGCTCGCTAGCTAGACGCCTTACAAGGGACGCCTACCGGGTGGTGCCCGTACTTTCGGTTACCAAAGGGTTAAGGCGTCTCCCCCCATGAGCAGGAAGTGCATGGTTCAATCCCTGCCGGTTTGATAAACAGTCTATTTCACGACATCTCGTCTTATGTTTCAGACTTCCACCTGAGTGATGGAGCAGAGCAACAATGACCACATTCCTAGTAAGTGAATTTTTTATTTTTAATTTTTATTTTTTTTTTTTTTGTTGGATTATTTATTATTATTTATTTTTTCCTTTTATAAAATTTGCCCTACCAGTTTATTTCTAACATTATTTATAAACATTGTTTATGTAATCACATATATATTCCCGGGTTCCATCACGATCTCTTTCCATATCGGATTTTCCACCATCAAATCGAATTTTCCACAACCCAATGGGATTGTCACCCCGGGATTCTCAACCTCCGGGCTCCAAAATAACGATTTTGCCAAATTTGAAATCGGACTACAGTGACTAGTTCCGACCCTCTCCTGGAGGCGGCGGGGTAAGCCCGGGGCAACTTCCGTCGTCCGGCGAAAAGCAACGCCTCGGAGCTGCCACCATTTCAGAATTAGCCTTGAAAACTACCCTATAAAAAGGGTAAGTTGTGATGTGCACGCCACCAAAACTGATCTTAATCTTATATACCATGGGATGACTGACGTCAATAAAGGTTAAAAGGGCTTGCCAATGATTATCGGAACGTCTATCGCCCCTTGAGTTGGTAAATAATTTCCATCCCATTTTGGCCTGTTTGGTCACCTTTCAACCCTGATGGGGTGTTATTACTGTCTGCATTGGTAGCTGGCTGTATTTTCTAATAGTCGGTTAGATATGTTGATCGACTCACGCTACCTAGTAAATTCGCTATTACCTCGAAATAAACGACGATCTGTTACCTATCTGATCTAGTCATAAGCCTAAAGTAGGAGCAGTTAAATTATCACGGAGCAGTTTGGAATAAATCGGGCGTTTCTTGATATTACGGAGCTATTTTTGAACGAAGGGGATTATATTTAATTTTAAAATTTTTAAAATGTACACATGTCCTGACCAAACCCTTCTGAAAACAACCATGAATGTGTTCAACTTCCCCAGGCTCTCTATTGGCGAAGGATCAAGGCGTTCGCCTAATGAGCAAGAGGTTACAGGTTCGAGTCCGACCGGAGAGAGCGAACTTTTCGTACATAAATTTTCTGACGAACTATCTTTTTTCTAGGGACAGTGTCGAACGATAATTCGATATGGACAGTGGATGGCAGCCAGCAACAACTCGCTTCTACTAATACATCAAAGTCGGACAACATTTCTTTGTGAGTTATCTAGATTTGAGATTTTTTTTTGTTAAATTTGGGTCACTTTTGCCAGACTTTCAGTCTCTTAATGTAACGTTTCGTTAGTTGCTTCGGCCCACATAATGGGTAAATTATGAAACTCACCTTGATAATTATCCATTACGCAAACTAACGAGTCATTAGCTGTTAAAACCACCATGCTAACGAAAAAAAAGTTTTTTTTTAATCATAAAAAACCATGCATTTTCAGATTTAATAAATTACCAAGGAAACGACTTGAATCCTACCTGACCCTTTCATTGTTGGGCATTCTGCTGCTCTTATTGACTCTAGTGGTAATGATATATCTAGGTAAGGACCCTTACAATACTACGTAATTATTGTGCATTCAGAATTATTTAGCAATTTTTTTAAATTTAGCAATAAATTTTTTTTATATTTGAAATGCTGGGATTATCATTTTTTTGTACATGTTTACCTATCCCAAGTTAAAAACCTAAATTTGTGTGCTGTGCATTCGAAAATATTGATATCTCTCACATGTACCTTTTGTTACAGTCATAAATTCATCTGTGATATTTACAAAAGTTTGCTATTCAACTAACTGCGTTCGTTCAGGTAATTGAATAAAAAACGGCATATTACAAATAATTTCATCAATAGAGTAATTTTTTTCAATTTTAATAAAATAATAAGAATAAAAAATAGGTATTTCTGTTTCAGTAAATATGACTATATTGAAAATTACGTACAAAATATGCCTTTTTGGTGATGTGTACAAGACAAGATTTGAGACCAGAATGAATTTTTATTGTTTTTAGAAACGGAAATTAATTTTGAGGTTGTTTTGGATCAATTGTAAAAACGTTGGAAATAAATTATTTTTTAATTAAACAAATAAATAAACAATACTGTAGACACTGCTACAAACACCCCCCTCCTCAGTAGTAGACCACGAAGTCCTTGTATTTGCTGGGGAAACGAACGACGCGCCCAGATCGCGTTCTTCTTTCTCTTGTCGGATCTGGTGGATCCACTCGAGGATGTCTGGATCTCGGAGGCGTAGCGTCGGGCGTAGAGTCAGTTCGTGCGTCTTGTGTCGTCGCTCGCGTGTCTGGTCGTTCATCAGAAGGTATCAGCGTCGGTTCTTGAGTCGAGTTTTCTCTGTTACTTGTATTGGTGTTGGTTGGAGTATGAGGAGCTGTTTCAGGAATAGCGGGTGTAGAATTGGGTCTTGGTGTGGCATTGGGATGTGGATGAGTTGTGTAGGAAAAATTTAGAGCTGTAGATGTCAACGGTCCTGAGTCATCGATGTTCTCCATAAAAGCTGGTTTTAGACGATCTATAGAGACAGAGAGATCTTTTCCTTTTACCGAAATGGTAAAAGTTTTCTCCTGACGTCTCTTAACTTCGTATGGTCCGTCGTACGGTGGCTGTAAAGAAGTTCGTACCGAGTCGCGTCGAAGGAAAACATGGGAGCATGTCCTCAGTTCAGGGTGAACAAAAATGGCTGCGTGAGAGTGCCATTTCATTGCCTGCGGACGCAACGAATCCATTGCTGTTCTCAATTGAACGACAAACTCGTGCGAAGGGTTACTAGCAATGTTATGACGGTCAAAAAAATCGTTGGGGAGTCGCAGCGTTGTTCCGTAGACAAGTTCGGCTGCTGAACATTTGAGATCTTCTTTCAACGAAGTTCGAATGCCTAACAGGACTATTGGCAAAACGTCAACCCATTTCTCAGTGCCATGACACCTTATTGCTGCTTTCAACTGTCTGTGGAATCTCTCTATGATACCATTAGCTTTTGGATTGTAAGCCGATGTGAGGTTGTGTGTGATCCCTAGAGTCTTGACGAGTTCCTTGAAGAGACTGCAGTCAAATTGTCGACCTCTGTCTGAAACGATCTTGTCTGGAACGCCGAATCGACTGATCCAATGGAAACAGAATGCGTTGGCGACGGTTTCAGCTCTAGCATCAGACAAGGGAATCACTTCTACCCATCTCGTAAAACGATCAATACAGGTTAAAGCGTATGTGTAACCTTGTGATGGTGTAAGTGGGCCTATCAAATCAATGTGAACTTGTGAAAATCTGTCTTCCGGAGGTTGAAATTCTCCCAGCGGACTGTGTGTGTGTCGTTGAACCTTGTTTCGTTGACAGTCAGTGCAAGTTCTAACCCACTCAGCACAATCTTTTGCCATAGAGGGCCAGACAAAGCGTTGGCTCAGCAGCTTGTATGTGGCACGGTTTCCAGGATGCGCCAGATTGTGGATAGACCGAAATGCCTGTAACCTGAAACTATTAGGTACATATGGTCGGACGAATTTTGTCGATATGTCGCAATATACTGGCACGTTGGAATCGGCCACGAGAATCCTTTTCCAGGTCAAAGAAGAACCACTTAGTGAACTAGGGAGGTCTTCTTCTCGTTGTTCTACAGCTAGTTTGGTGTAGTCGAGTGGAGTCGTGATCGATTCAATTCGAGAAAGATAATCTGCAACTACATTGTCTTTTCCAGAAATGTGTTGGATATCTGTTGTGAATTGTCCAATGTAATCTAATTGTCTAGCTTGTCGAGGTGAGGATTTGTCTGATTTCTGGCGGAATGCGTAAGTGAGCGGTTTGTGATCGGTGTATAGAGTAAAAATACGTCCTTCGAGTAAATATCGGAACTGTTTTACACATGCGTAAGCTGCGAGTAACTCACGATCGTACGCACTGTATTTCCGTTCGTTTTCGCTCAACTTCCGTGAATAGAAACCAAGGGGTTGCCAAGATCCATTGACGAGCTGTTGTACGCTTCCTCCGATTGCTGTGTCCGAGGCGTCGACCATAAGAGACCATGGGACTGTTGATTGAGGAAAAGCTAACATGACAGCTCGGTTTAGATGTTCTTTGCAACTCTCAAATGCTGCGATCTTCTCAGATGTCCACAAAATGTCAGAATTTTGTTTCGCACCTAAGCCTTTCAGACAATCGTTCAGAACTGCGAGGTGATCTGCTGCCTTTGGGACAAATCGTCTGTAAAAATTGAACATTCCTAAAAAACGACGAAGTTCTTTGGTGTTTTTAGGAAGCTCGAATTGGACCGTAGCCTCGATTTTTGACGAGATTGGCTTGACTCCTTCTCGACAAATTGTGTGTCCTAGGAATTCAATTTCAGTTTTTCCGAACTCACACTTGGCAGGATTTATGGTCACACCGTACTCCTTAAAGCGTTGGAAAAGTTCTCGAAGGTCGTTGAGATGTTCCTCCTCTGAAGTGCTAGCGATCAAACAATCGTCAATGTACGCCCTAACGTTTTTAAGGCCTCGAGTCACCTTGTTGACAAAACGTTGAAAAGTCTGCGCGGCGTTACATAAACCGAACGTCATTCTTGGAAATTCGAAAAGACCGAAAGGGGTAACGATTGCTGTCTTAGGAATGTCTTCTTCAGCCATGGGAATTTGATGGTAAGCCTTCAACAAATCTACCTTCGAAAAGGCTACTTTACCGGCAAAATCCTGAGTCAGATCATGGATATTGGGTAAAGGATAACGATCGGGTTGCGTGACGGCGTTGAGAGCTCTATAATCTCCGCATGGACGCCAGTCTCCTGTCTTTTTTGGAACCATGTGTAAGGGGCTGGACCATGGGCTTTTAGAAGGACGACAGATTCCTTGTTCAAGCATGTACTCAAATTCACGTTTGGCTATATCAAATTTTACTGGATCTAGACGTCTGAATTTAGCACATATGGGAGGACCTTGAGTAACGATATGATGGACAACATCATGTTTGGAGTCTTTGACTTCGAACGACGGTATAGTTATCTCTTTGAACTGTGACAGAAGTGTGTGGTATGTCGATGATCCGTTGACGGTTGTGACAGAGAAAACACTATCCCTAACAAGTTTTCCAGTAGATGTTAGAGATGTGACAGGGTCTCGTAGACAACGAAATTTCAAATCTACTAGCACGCCAAAATGACTGAGAAAATCAGCACCTATGATTGGCTTGGATACTGCAGCGATGATGAATGGCCATTGGAACGAACGTCGTAGTCCTAAATCGACAGATAAGAGCTTCATGCCGTACGTTGAGATAATCGACCCGTTAGCTGCAAATAATTGATATTTTGTCAAATTCGGAAGATCGCTTGCATCAGCTGGAACGACTGATACATCGGCACCAGTATCAATCAAAAATTTGTATTTGGTACTTAGGTCGTTGATGAACAGACGGCTTGTCGTGCGGCCACAATCGGTCGCCGTGTCACACGATTGGCCTGTTAGTTTTCCTGTTTATTAACATTAGAAAAACGACATGGATGTTCACATTTACGAGCATCTTTACCGAATCGGAAATGGTATCGACATAGCCATGAACCATCGTCCACTTTTTGTCTAGCTGACCTAGATAGTCGTCGTGGTGATTTAGATCTTGTCCGAGATCGATCGCGTGGTCTAGGAAGTCTGCTACTATACCTAGATTCGAACTCATCGAAACGACGTGTTAAAGCCTCGATTCTGTCAGCTATATCAGCATTTGGTGACCTAGATCTGTTACTTATTGGTAATTCATTGTTGACTACGCATACCGAATTACGTGGGTCGCATACTTCAAGGATTTTGTCGGCTAGGATGGCAAGGGTAGCCAAATTAGGATCAGCGCTTACAGAAAGTATGCCTTGAACATTTG
Source organism: Nesidiocoris tenuis (assembly GCA_036186465.1). Classification (NCBI taxonomy): domain Eukaryota; kingdom Metazoa; phylum Arthropoda; class Insecta; order Hemiptera; family Miridae; genus Nesidiocoris; species Nesidiocoris tenuis. The sequence continues at coordinate 11,427,166 of AP028920.1, forward strand.
CTGGAAGTCGTTGAAGCCAAAGGGTTTTGAGAATTTCTTCGCTTACGCGGTTATTTGCTAATTCTCGCATTTCTCTGAGTAAATGGCTTGGTCTCTGGTCACCGAGTTTGGTCTCTTGAAGTAGCTTTTGGAGCTTCTTTTCTTCCGAGTCCGAGAAACATCCGATTAGACGAGTTTTGAGCGTGTCATATTTATTCAACGCAGGGGGATTAGTGATCAGATCTCCGACTTGTGCTAAGACCGAAGAGTCTATTGCGCCGATTACGCAATCAAAACGATCGTCATCGTCATTGATGCCTTTCATTCGGAACTGTGCTTCCACCTGGCCAAACCATATTGGAACATTGGCTTTCCAAAAAGGCGGAGGTATGAAGTTCACCGATTTGGATTGAACTGCAGCGGAAGTTCCTGCCGTTGATTGGCCTTCTCCAGTATGGCTCATTTTCAAGTTTTTGTTCTTTAAAAATCACGTCGGACTGTCACCAATTTTTTGGTGATGTGTACAAGACAAGATTTGAGACCAGAATGAATTTTTATTGTTTTTAGAAACGGAAATTAATTTTGAGGTTGTTTTGGATCAATTGTTAAAACGTTGGAAATAAATTATTTTTTAATTAAACAAATAAATAAACAATACTGTAGACACTGCTACACCTTCTCAAGAATTTTCCAATTATTGAAAAATAAATTCCGATTTTTTTCCAATAGCGGCAAATTTACTCGAGTCGATGAACGCAAGTGCAAATCCCTGTGATAATTTTTTTAAATACGCGTGTGGCAAATGGAAGACCAACCATGCAGGGCCTGAACCATATTGGTCCAATAGTTGGTTCATCGACCGATCGGCCATACAAAAACGAGATGTGATACGTAAGTAAATTACAAATTTGTGAATTTTTCAAAATGAAAATTGCGGCAAAAATTGAATATGAATTCACCTAATACTCTCACGAATAAATAACGAATTAAGACTAAAATAAAAAATTTTCATTCTTTCGATGGATCCACCTCGTGTTTCTGGTAGTTCAAAAAATTCAAACAGAAACACAATTCGTCATTGCAGGTTAATTTGGTTTCTAACCTAATTAAAGGATTTCGCTGATTCTGTAAACTCCAAACTGCCATTGAACAAGAAAAATATTTTTGGAGGATGATCTTGATGGAACAAAATTATAATAATTTTCCAATTGGGTTCCAGAATTTTTATCCAAAAAAGACGACGATGACGATCCGCAGGGAGTGAAAGACGCCAGGAAAGTGTTTCTAGCATGTCTCGATATTGGTAAGGGAAAGACGCCACCTCGAACAATCACAGCATTGCATTTTCCACTTTTACTAGTCATAAGTTCGTTTGTAATCCGTTTTTCAAATTTCTCTGACAGGAATGTTCGTCCCGGCAACACTGTTTAACCGGAATTACTCACAGTACTTCCGATATATTTGCACTTTTATATGTCATTTTTTTCTGCCACACAAATTGACCGAATGACCGTTCTTGGTCCTTAGAATCTTTGATTTGACTTTGCAGAATAATATTCTAATAGAAATTGAAAACTCGCCTATAATCAAAATAATGGTTGTTTGGTTATCGTGACGTATTTTGATTTTAGGCGAGTTTTTTGATATTCTTAACCTAAAAACCCTCAAAAGTAGTAAAATAAAATTTTTTCAAAAATTTAGGTAGGTAAAATATGGAAGTGTGTGCATTAGGATAAATTCTTGCACATAATATGTTTATATTATAATGGTGAATTATTGCACCTCGTTATCATTATAGATGCTCAAGACGAGACAGGAATCGAACTTCTTTTTGAGCTTCTCGACAAAATCGGTCTACCGAGAAATCCGCTCAATCGAACGGCAAACGCGACGCCATGGATTGAAATTTTGGCCAGGACCAAGCGGTTTTTATCCATGGATTTATTCATAGCCTCCGGTGAGTTTTTGTATTGTGTGATTTCCAAATTAAGCTTCATACTTTTTCATATAAATTTCATAAAATTGGCTACATCCGATCGTTGGCTGGTGAGTAAAAAACTGAATTGGGATTTATCGAATACGCCGGCGCCACCTCGACTCATCGCAGCAATTTATTTTTCTCGCCCCCAAAACCAACGGCTGTATGGCCCTTTGACTTAATCCCTTTCATGTTCGTTATTCACTATGTATACAGACGATATTCGTCCACCGGGAAAATTCAAAGATACGGAAAAGAATTGTGAGAGATGTTTGCTTATCAATATTTCAAAAGTATCGATTTCATTCAAGGTGTGATGCCCTCGATAGCCAATAGTACCTTGAATCAACTGGTTCTCTCGACAGTTCAGGACGACGAAATATTACCTGGGTAAGAAACATTTCATTTTTTTATATTTTTGGTCATGAAATTATCAATTTGTATGAATTTGGTCATTCAACATGAAATTATTGTAATCGCCCGAAATAAAATTTTCTAACCTAACCTACCCTGACATTTGTATGGTTTACGTTTCCAAGGTTGTAAAATCCGGATCTACAATTAAAAAAAAGTCTGTTTAAAAATTAAGTTTATGTAGCGAAATGAAATCGTCTGAAAATCCGATCAGGAGTCCAAAGGAAATCACCCATGCACCTTGACTCATAATATGAGACATAATATGTCTCATATTATGAGTCAAGGTAATATATTATTATATTATTATTTTTATAATATAACAATATATTATATATATTATATATATAATATTATTATGTCTTGTTCATCTGCTTGAATAAAAAGCATACGTCACCGTTGACCCGAAACCACAAAATTCCATCGAAAGGTAAACGTGTACCAAAATATGGATGTAATGCGTGTTATCTACACACCGTTGATTTCCAGGTGGAATTGGGAAAGGAGAAAATTCCATTCGGATATTCGGAAGAAACTGGAAGCCGAAGAAGAACAAGGATCGGATGCGACTATTGGAATTTGGACGAAATTCGGTAGTCGGTTGATCAGCTATTTGATAGAAGAGACGGGCGAAGCATTCGAAGACTCTGACGTCGTCAAAGCATCGGAAAACATACTTTATATCATCAGAAATGTGTCTGCCGTAAGTGTTCGCCGATATTCCGATAAAACATAATATATTTTTTGTATGTAAATTTTTATGTATTTTATTGTATTTTGAAATTTGTGTTAATATATTTCTATTAATTTTATTTTTATTTATATATTTATTAACACGAATTTTGAACAGTTTTAAAACAAATTTTCTCTGTTTCTAGTTGGAAGAATCCGAGAACGTGACAGGTTCAATTTTGAATGAAGTGCCAATCGAATTTACGCTTGAAGATCTTCAGTCACTTATCAACAATGGCACCGCAAATGGCTCATCAAAGGTACAACTTTTGCAATTTTTTTTTGTAAAATAAATTATATTGTAAAATTAGAGGTTCTCAAAATGGACTGAAACGTTCGGACTCCTCTATCACTAAGTAGATTTTATTTTCTCACCAAAAAGTAATTATATGAAAAATTTAAATTGATTATGTTCTCCCTTGTACAGTTGGATTTGGCGCAGTATTTCACCACCCTTTACGACTCGCTTTCAGAATCGGAGCCCGATTTCGCAGAAGATAAACTCCTAGTCTACAAAAAAGCCTATTTCCCCCTGCTTTCCGAATATTTAGAAACCATGGAGGACGGTGACATAAGTGAGTTGAAATTTTTCTTATTTAACTTTATCGGTTCAATCTTGTGATATCTTATAGGATAAGCAGAGTTCTGTTGGAAAATAAAGTTGAATATTTTTGTAAATTGATTTTTTTTAGATTTATACATTTGGTGGAACGTCGTCTATACGCTGGCGGCTCACACCAATGACGACCTTCGGCAACTCAAAGAAAATTTAGTTCGGAAAATTTCCTTCGACTCTCCTTCGGAAACAAGGTAAGCCTGAGATTGTATTTTGAGGTGAAATTTGACCAGGTAAGTAAAGTAAGTAAACCGCCGTTCCTGGCGTCGCCCGATAACCGAAGTTGCCCCGGGCGTGCCCTGCCGCCCTCAAGGAGAGGGTCGGAACTATTCAGGGCATTTCGCTATTCAGGAAATGTTCAATAATGTCTAGGTACTCAAAATAACCATCAACATAATAATTTATGGTGTCTAATCTGAAATAATCCGTTTCAGGGCAGGAGTTTGCATGCAAACCGTATATTCTCTGATGTCACAAGCCCTGGGATATTTTATCGCTCAAAGGTTCGAAGAATCTCGGATAAATGAGGTACGATGTCAAAACTGCACTGTGACACTCATGAAAATCATGGTTTAACCTTGCAGATAGTTTTTGACTTAGATAGTTTTTATATTCCTGCAAATAGAAGATTTTTAAAATTTTCAAAATATAATCGAATTGTGTCAAAAATTTAAGTAGGTATCATAATTTTAGTATTTGTGTTATCGAAGCACCACTTTTTGCACATTTGCTCTAGCTCATACTTTTAAGTATGACATTACTTAAATACATCAATTTAAAAATTGTAAGGGTTGCTAGAAGGTTGTCGCCACCCGACATCTTCAAACGGACTCACGGCTCAACTAAACGTAATTTTGTTAAAACCAAATTTCAAAAAAAAAACGAAATTTAGAGGGAAAAAATGAAATTTTAACCAAAATAACGCAATTTTGAAAAAAACAAAATAAAAAAAATGCAATTTTTGAAAAAAAAAAAAGAAATTTTGATAGAAAAAACTAATTTCCAAAGGATGTCAAAATTTTTGAAAATTTTGAGAGAAAAAAAATTTGAGGAGGTGTTGAAAATGTTTTTTCTTACCGATTACAAAATGCAATTTTGAGAGAAAAAATCGGGTATCTGGAGTAGGTATAAGGTTTTTATTTTAAGGGTGGGATCTGAAATGTAGGATTCCGACAACCTCAAGAAGTGGATCGCCCATTCTAACACATTTTCCGACTTTTTACAATTTTCCTATTAATTTTGTTACACATCTGTTCCAATAGGTGTACTCCATGATCTACAACATCAGGGACACGTTCATTTCTTACATTAACAGGATCAAATGGATGGACCAAGAAACCAAGCGAGCCAGCATCGATAAATTGAGGAACTTCAAAGTTTTCGTCGGTATTCCTGATTGGATGAGGAACCGAACCGAATTCGAAGATCTGTATTCGAATGTGAGGGCCAAACTGATCAGAATTACGACCCTGTGGATTCGTCATTTGCATAAAATCAATCGAATTTCGATTTTCCAGGTTTCACTGAGCGAAGAAAACCATTTTGAAAACGTCATGAATCTCCTCGACAGTATTATGATCTCTGATCTGGAATCATTGAGGCGGACAAATGACCATGACGTGTAAGCATCAGTAACCCAAGTTGAAAATTTTGAATTGAGACAAAATTAGGCTTTGGAAAATTCAAAATCAGCATTTGATGCTGATTTTGCAATGCGATTGTTTTGCTAATGAAGTCTGATAGCGAGCTCAATAGTTTTAAATGGCAATAAAAAAATTGTTTAGGCGTCAAAGGTATAATTTAATATCAGATATTAACACAGATTCTGTGTTATGATGTTCTTAATTTGTTTTATTTGTTTCAGCGGAGAGTTCGATCCTTTGGATATAAACGCTTACTATGAGCCAAGCGCGAATACAATTAGTAAGAATAAATTGAGAGAATTTTGATTTTACTCGCTGAGTTGAAATATTTCACGGTATATTGTAGATATTTCAAAAAATTAGTCATTCAAATTAGTGCGTATTGATTCAAACAGAGTTGTCAATGAGCAGCACCATGATGTTGTTGGTACCTGCTTTGGTTATATCAATAAGTAGTACCATTATTGTTTCAGTCGTCCCATACGGAATACTACAATTCCCATTCTATGATCTTGGATTAGAGTGAGTTGGACGGAATTCAAAATTTATTTTTATACCTTACTGGTTGGTTATTATGAACAAAAAATGTAATTTACCGTAATTTTTCTGTTACAGGGCTCTTAACTATGGTGCCATTGGGACAGTGCTAGGCCATGAAATGACACATGGTTTTGACAATACTGGTGAGTAAACTCGTGTGATTTTCGGGGGTTAACTAGTACGGCCAAAAAGCCAAAAATAGCCAACAATTGACTTGGCGGGTTTCCTTATACGTCCATGATTTGTACATAATATGCATTTGTTCCATTAAATTAAACAAAAAATGAATTTTATTTCAGGCCGTAGATTCGATAAGTATGGCAACGTACACCCGTGGTGGTCGAATCAATCGATCGAAAAGTACACAAATCGAACAGCCTGTTTCGAGACGGAATATTCGGATTTCACCCTTCCTAACGTCAACTCGTCAGTAAGTTTCGTCAGATAGATAAACATTGACACCCAACCTTATCGCAAGAGTGTGAAGTGAAATGGGTGCCGAAACTATGACGTCATGGTTTCCCACACGAATTCGCTCACTCACTTCACACCGTCAAAAACGCATGTTGTCCAATTTCTTGGTTTTTTTCTGAAAATTGACATTTTTTTATTATTTTTATGTCGTTTTTGGGTCTTCATGCTCAAGGTCCGCCTTCATTCTCATTTCACAGTTGATAAAAATCGACGGCAAGTTAACATTGGGTGAAAATTTGGCCGACGACGGCGGATTGAAGTTTGGATTCAACGCATACCGGACTTACGTGGCTAATCACGGCATAGAAGCCAAACTTCCGGGACTCCAGGCTTTCACGCACGATCAACTGTTTTTCCTGTCATTTGCCAATGTAAGTAACGGCGATAATTATTTATCGTCCAAGGTGTTTAAATAATAGTGTTCGATTCTAACCTGAAAACTAACCTAACAATTCTAACCTGTAAAAAATATATTTTTCGAAAGCCTCACAGCGAGTAACATAGGAAAGCAGAATTGTAAAAATCGACAATCCTGCTTTGGGAGAAGTGCGTGATAGAGAGGCTCAAAAATAGGTCATTATTGCCCCTTTTTAGGTCTTTTACAATTCTAACCTCTCAAGAATCGATTTTTGGAAAGCGTCACAGCGAGTAACACAGGAAAACATGATGGTATGAGTAGATAATCATACTTGTGGGGAAGTGGGTGTTTTAGAGGCTCAAAAATGGATGATTATTTCAGGTTTGGTGCTCGGAATTTTCGCTGCAGGCCCTGTACACGGCCCTTGAAGACGAACATTCTCCAGATTTCGCCCGGGTCCTTGTCGTCTTGCAGAACTCGCCCGAATTCTCCGAGGCCTTCAAATGCCCGCGCGGATCGTACATGAATCCGGATCACAAATGTAAACTTTGGACCAGATAGTTTGAGAAAAGATACTAAATCACTCGCGGAGAAATTGTGGAATCCCATAATTTGAATAAAAACTCAAAAAATGAGGGAAGAGAAATAGTCTATTCCACTTATTAAGGTATAATTGTAGACCGGTTTCAGTTATTACACCATCATCAGTACTTTGTCGGCTTCGTACTAGTCGTTTTTTGAGAAAACCTTATTTGGTGCCAGTTCTAAGGAGATTGTCATTGGAATTTGACTTGTCACTAATACGAGATGCTCGTAGATGCTCTCAGACATTGTCAGAATTGGTGAGACGTAAGGTAGACTGAGATTGCTAGTTTCATGGTGATATGGTTTCTTTTGTTTAGCGCCAAATAGTGTTTTCACACTCTCTCAGATGTGAGGTTCGATGCCCTCCAGAGAATTAAATTTTGCCAGCCCTCAACTGAAAATGAGCCCTCATGAAAATTTATCTCCTTGTTTATCAGCATTGACCTGATAAAAAGTGAATAATCCGTCCCACACGAGAAAATAGAGAATTTATTTCAATTTCATATAATGTAAAGGTGATGTGTATTCTTAACTGTGTCCGTAGTTAGGCGACTTTATTCATAAATTTTGTCAATCGCACATTGATTTTCCTAGTCACATGTACGTATTTAGCCATTTTTAACTTAAATACACCCTTAGGTTAAAACCAGTCTTGATGTGAATTACCAATACTTTTCTCGAAAAGGAAGTGCCTTGTTATTAATCAAAGTTTCTCGTAATTTTCCTATAAAAAATCGCGAAAAAATAAATTAGGACCTGTAATAAGCCGTGGGATTTTTGAAACGCGATGGAAGAATTCGGATAAATTACCGCTAGAAACTTGATCGAGGCAAAGTCAAGTCAACTTTTCCTACTCTAACAAAGCAATGAATGAAGCTGACGTGCCTGTTGTAGGTAAGAATGAGTAGGTAGGGATGGGAAAAAAACGTGAAACCGTTTCGAAGAAACGGTTTCATCAGGAAAAACGATGAAACGGTTACAAGTAGCCAGAAATAGCCGTTTCAAAAAAAACGTAAGACCAGAAACGAACGATTCACTTCCCCGTTCCAGTTTCTCCGTTTCATTCCGTTGCGGATGTACAGTGTTGCCAAGGTGCAGGCGTCAAAAACCCCCAAATCCTCCCAAATGAGAAAAACAAATCCCCGAAAAAACCCCCAAAAGTTGAGGAGGAATTAAAAATAAACTATTTCACAAAAAATAGGACCTAACTCCATATTATACATCTATCCTGATTTTGGCCTTATCACTCCCCCGAAATTTACTCTTTCGACCAAAATTTTGAAAAAACGCCAAATGTCATGTTGGTTTCTCAGTTTTTTCAGAAAAACAGAAGATTGTAAAGTTTCTGTGTCATAAACTACCTACCCAAAATCAACTCAAAACTATTTTTTTTGGAATTTTAAATTTTTTTTTAAAGGGTCAGAAAAATATTTTTTTCAATGTCAAAATTAGCCTTTAAACCAGATTTCAAACACTGAAATCCAACCAATTTTGACTTACAGGGAGTGGAAACGGTGTAGAAACCTTCAAGGAATCCAAAAAGCTCAAAAAATTCAAAATCGGTTCAGTAGAACTCCCTCAAATTGCCAAAAATGCGAAAAAGGAAAAATCGCGTCAAGAAACATTTCAGCTTCAGTTCTTTTGAAACGTACGTTTCATTCATGGATCACATTGAGGCCGAAACAGTTGTTTTGAAACGGTTTGGCCGAAACGGTTTCAGGGTAAGACGAAACTGTTACATTTCGTTTCTTGAAAGGAACTGAAACGCCCATCCCTATGAGTAGGTGCCTTGCGCATGCGCAGCGTAAGCTTTGAAACAGCTGTTTTTAATTTTGGTGGGCAAGGCGACATGAACAGTTAAAAACCTCACACTGCGCATGCGCAAGACCATTCCTTGCCAAAGAAAGTAGATTATGGGTATCAATCAGGTGAACCAACACACCAGCACGAAAAAATCGGAGCATTTCCAGTCAGTTTCCATCCACAAAGCAAAATTTTTCGAAAAATTTTCCTTCATTATTTGTTTCTCATTTCTTTGTTAATGATTGCCTATGAAAAGTCAGCCAAATCAGCTGTAACTTGATACGCCGATTAAATAATTATAATCGGCCAGATAGCAGACGGTGTGAAGTTTGACTGGCGTAAATTTGTTCCTCTCTTCTCCTCGATAGTTGACTCTCTTTGATGGAAATAATGTGCCTAACATAAGCATATAGGTAATCTAATTTATCGTTTGTTACTTATTTTCGTTCCGAAAACGATAGGATTTGGTTTAGTAGGTGTACAAACAAATAAGGGTATAGTACTTAATAGAAAAATATTTAGATGCTGTGATAAAGAGCTGTAACCTGGACCACTGATACTTAAGATTATCGTAGCTTTTATAAGTAGGTGTTAGTTAAATTGTTAACTGGATGATTATAGATTGTTCGCAGCTTCGTCCAAATGTTACCGTACGGGACTTACCAATTTCAAGTATTTTAGGGCATTATTTCGCGTAAAGCACACCATAACGTGGAGGAGTGTTACCACGAGTTGTACCAATTTTTAATATAATCTATCAAATGAAGCGTTAATCTTTTGAACCCCGTAGACTTGTCGCTGGATCAAGCTTTCCAAGAATCGTTTTGCGGCAGCATTTTTGTGTCAAGTCTGCCTGGTTAAAATCGTTCTGCGCATGCGCAATCCAGTTTTGTAATGGCTCTCTCGATAAATATATTCTGATATATTCATGAATCGACTCTTCACTCGATTCAAGGAGGTAACTAAAAGCCAAATTACACAGGGTGCGTAGTGACGTTTCGATACTTCCATTTACCCGATAAATGGTATCGAAACAGAATTAAGAGATCGGTACTGATATCGATATTATATCGAATGAAAGTATTCGATATCGCGAGTATCAATCGATATTTCCTAGCCTATGCAGAGTAGATATTGGGTAAAAACCAGTGGTGCGTAGATAACACACATTACTTCCAAGACCCATAAGACCAAGAACGCTCACATCGTTTCATTTTTGTGGCCGGAAAAAAATAAAATAGAAAACACTAAAAATGCAAATATATCGGAAGTACTGTGCGTTATCCAAATTCCGATTAAACAGGGTGTTAGGTCTTGCCGAGACAAACATTTCAGTTCAAGAAATTTGAAAAAAGGTTGAGAAATGAGGGAGTTATGGCCATTTTTACTTCCATATTTACAGAGTAAATGGAAGTATTGTGATCGTCCTAAAATCGAGAATCGGAACGGAGCTTCAGAAAAAACTTTTTCTTATACACATTTACTCAGAATCACTTCCTGAACAAGTGTCTGTGTGTCCGTGTGTCTGTGTGTCCGTCTGTCCGTCTGTCTCTGTGGTCATTTACAAAAATGACCATAAGTCCCTCAATTCTCAACCTTTTTTCAAATTTCTTGAACTGAAATGTTTGTCTCGGCAAGACCTAACACCCTGTTTAATCGAAATTTGGATAACGCACAGTACTTCCGATATATTTGCATTTTTAGTGTTTTCTATTTTATTTTTTTCCGGCCACAAAAATGAACCGATTTGAGCGGACTTCTGGTTTCCTGTAACTAGAACATGCTGCGAGAATATAATTTTTTTAATCTCGATTTTTTGAAGGCTTTACAAACGAAAACAAAATGGTGAAAACAGATGAAAAGACTTGGTGAATTGAAGACACTCGCTGATTTCAAAACTTATTGCATAAACGAAGTAGGTATTTAATTTTTTTGTATTTTTATTTTTTCGCCCACGCAGCGACTTTTTTTTTGTTAAAAGACAATTTTAACTAGTAGGTATGTAAAATACAATTTACACGCCTTAAAAGACAACTTAACGCAGGAAAACACAAAATTGTTTGGAATTTTCCGTTTGAACATTGCGCACCCGTCGTGGAACCAGTTATGTCTTACCAGTTATAACATTTATTATAACATTTATTATTATTATTATTATAACATTTATTGAGTAGTACCTTTGTCCACGACGGGTGCGATTGGTCGAGAGCCAACTCTCCCGCCATGGAGACGCGCCGCGCTGCCGGAACCCGAGCCCAGAGATTACAGATATTACAGAGATTACAGATTACAGATTACAGAGATTACAGATTACAGATTACAGATTACAGAGATTACAGATTGCCGAGCCGGGCAATCCGAGCCGGAAGTTCGGACCAGCCGCCCGGCACGGCAAGCAGTAGGCGCTACGATTGCGAGAATCTACGACCCGCGCGCATGTTCGTTAGTGTAATTTCATGTTCGGCTATCCTGCTAGTGCGAATCGCCTGTTCGCGGCCTCAGTCTTCCGCCGTCTTCCCTCCGTGTCGTTCGCGTCGCGCTCGCGTAAGTAAATTTTCCTTTTTGCCCCCCTAGGATAGGAAAAAACGCTTCGAAAAATATTTTACATAGAAAAACTTCGTTTCTAATTGTCCTTTTTCTGATTTCCTTCTTCGAATTTCTTGAACTAAGAGATTTTTCTCAGTAAGACCTATCACCCTGTTGAATCGAAATTTGAATTACTCGCAGTACTTCCGATAAATTAGCACTTTTAGCGTTTTCAATTTTATTCTTTTCCTGACCTCAAAATTGAACCGATTTCAGCG